>NC_061161.1:34912446-35012446 GCF_022113875.1 Hydra vulgaris | reverse complement strand
AATTCGGTGTGTGTAGGTATTTTTTCATAAAAAAAACGATATTTACTGTAAAAAAAAAAAAAAAAAGGTCTTCAATTTCTGAGTTTGGGTGGTGCCCAAATACGGTTAACGTTGTTGAAAATGGTCTAGAATAGCCCCTGATATATAAGTTGCTTATATGAAAGTTATAGATTTTTCTTGTAGATATTTGAAGTTGTTGAACAAGCAAAATGCACTTTAAAGGAAGTTGAAACTCGGCATCTAGTAGTAACACTACTCTGGAAAAAATGTATGTTTTATTGAAATGATTTGTAAAAATTTATATCAACCTTTATTAAAAAATATATATATATATATATATATATATATATATATATATATATATATATATATATATATATATATATATATATATATATATATATATATATGCAGACTTGGTCAGGAAGGCGTGCAATCGCACGCCATTATATGAGCATGCAAATAATACTTTATTTTGACGGTTTGAACACGGTCTTTAACATTTTAAAAATGCGCTGAAAAATATTATTTTTAATTACGTCAAAAATGAATAACTTTGAAACTTTTATCTTTACTAATGTTTTTATATTAGCGAAATGCTTTTAAATAAAGTAACATTTACTGTTAACGTTTTACTTTAAAGCATAGATGAAAGTTTTATCTATACTTTAAAAATGAAAGTTGTATAAATTTGTTGAGAAGAAAAAAAGACAAACTTTAGAATTTAAGACAGCCGTTTGAATTAAACTTTGATCTTAACTAATGTTTTTATATTATTAAAACGCTTTTAAATAAAGTAACAATTTACTGCTAATTAATTAAAAGATATTAATGTATTTTTCTTTCGTCTTTAAATTAAAAAATTATCAATAAAAGTTAATATAGTCGAAATATAACAAATTTTTTTTGCAAGATTGCAAGTTGAAAAAAATATATAAATATAATTTTATTTTTATAATTTTTATGATTTTTTTTTCTTTAGTCTTTAGATAAAAAAAATTGAATTATTAACAAATTAAATCAAATTATCAATTAAAGGAATAGTTTTGTTCATTATTTTTTGTTTTCATCTTCACTTTTCCTCATTTGCTTTCTAATATTGGATTTCTGACAAAAGAAAAGGTTTAATTATTTTTCTTTTGTTTACATTACTACAAAGAATTGTAAAGTTTTTTTGTTGTTGTTATCTTTTAAATGTGTGTAAAAAATCGTTGAAAGTTTATACTTTGTTTAAAAGGGTTTCACTATGTCTATATAATAAAGAAAAAACATGTTTTTTTTGTTCGTAAGTCAGTCGTCATTTTTGTGAAACGCATCCTCTTCAACCCCCCCCTCACCCCCCACCCCCCCACCCCACCTCAACAACAAAAAAAAAGCGTAATTAAAAAATGTTTCCTTGTTAAGTTTTTTAAAAAATATCACTATTGAGCAATGAAGTTTTTTATAAAAACAAAAGTGTTTATTTACATTTTTTTGTCCATTAGTACTATTTTTTTTTTTTTAATATTAATATAATTTTATATGGTGCAGTAACAAAGCAGTCGGGACCCTACTAGTTTTACATTATAAAAACATTAGTAAAGATTCGAAGTTATTTATTTCAAACATAATTATCTTATTGTTAATTATTTATATTAGTTAAGTTTTGTTTTTATTTTACAACTATTGTTACTATTTTATCTACTATAGCATATTTATATGCGCAATTGCTTACTTTTTTTGCTAGCCTAAATTAAGTGAGCGTTTTTAGAAAACGATGATGGAAAACAAAGAATAATGAATGAAAATGTTGCTGACCCATACCAAACCCTCAGTCGATGTATCAGCACTCCACTGCGAGTCTGACTATTTGTCAGTCGATGTATGTACTGAAGCCCCCAGCAGCAGGCTATTTGATGTTAGGTGAATATGACATCATCATGCTCACCTAACTCAGCAGTATAAGATATATACATATATATATATATATATATATATATATATATATATATATATATATATATATATATATATATATATATATATATATTATATATATATATATATATATATCAGGGCTCGAATTAACGCAAAAAAATCTAGAGAATCTAAAACGTGTAAAAAAACTTAACAATTATTACAATAATTGTTAAGTTTTTTTCGGGTTGAACTAAAGGGTCGTCTTTAGTTTATCCTAGCCCCATAGCGAAATAATAGTTGTGGCCTCTACAAACTCTCTAGATTTTTTTAACTCTTCTGGATTTTCCCCTCCTCTTCTTCCCAAATTAAATCTGTTTTTCTGATTAATAAAGCCTTTCAAGCTCAAATAAAAGTCGGTTGATTAAATTAACCTTAACAATGTTTTTTTCTTTCCCCAGTGAAGTCTGATGCCTCAGTAGACTTTAATTCGTCATATTAGCATAAGTTCTTTTTAAATTTGACAAAAGTTGATTAAACCTTTTCGAACGAAAAAAGAAAGAGATCTATACAGCTCATTCCACTTTAAAACAACTTCAACTGCTTGAATCATTCTATATACTTTGTTGAATCTTTTCGTATTTGCGCTTCGGATTAAAACAGCTGTACCTAGCTGATGTTTTTTCCGTTTAAAGTTTAAAAGTGAAGTTTGTAAAGTTAAATCGAAAATAAATTGATTCCTTTCCAGCTTGCCTCTCTAAATGCCATGGCCCCGCAGCGGCTGCTTAGGATGGACATGTGTAAAGATGGGCCTGAATGTATTGTCAGGAAAATACTTGTTTTATAATACTTATAATGCCCTTATAATAATGATTATAATAAAAACAATAATACCAATAATAGCTATACTACTGATGATAATAAAATAATAATGCTAAAAATATTGATAAGTTTTTAAAAAAATTTTGTTTTCTTGTGGGGGGGGGGGATCAGAATTGTCTTGGTGTTGGTAACATCTTCCGAAGGGTTAAGAAAACAAAATTAGAAAAATACATAAACACCTAGAAACAAAAAATGTAAAATGTGTTTCCAATGGATGTATTACTGGGGTTACGAGTAAGATCAAAGCAAACGAGTAAGATCAAAGCAAAAAAATATTAGATACCATGTTTTTTATAGTTGGTTTCTTGATCAAGCGTACAATTAAAATTTTAAGTATAATTAAGTTTTTCGTTTAAATGGTTTTTAAATTGATGTTTTCATTCAATTTTTTTCTTCAAATTGTTTTCCAATAAAAAGTGAAACAAAAATCGAATTATATTTCTTTAAGTTTAAGAATATGCGTAAATTATTTTTTCAGAAAAAAATTTCTTTGAACACAAGTAAAGTTATTTATCAGTTTTAATTTTTTACAATTTAATTTTCATTTTAATTTTTCTAATCACTGGTTTATTGTTTGCAATAGAATGTTTCAACTTTTAAAACTATTTTCAAGAAACAAAATATAATTAACTATTCAGAATGTTTACGAAATTTACTATTTACGAAAAAAAAACTTTCTTTCTCACTTTTTTTTCAATTTCAAATTTTAATAGCGAAGTTATTTGAATAAAAGAATTTTAAAATACTAAAATTATTTTGATTAAATAGATTTCTTTTTAAATTAAAATTCCTAAAAACAACTTGCGTATTTATAGAACAATAGTATTTATAGTTTAATCTTGATATCGCTTTAAATAAAATGAAAATGTAAAAAAATGTATTGCGTTTTTCATAATCTATTTGACAATTTGTGTTAAAATAATTTTTAGTTAGAAGCAAACTATTGCAAACTTAAAAAGAAAATAAATAAACGATCAAAATAAAGTAAAAAACAAATCACGAAAATATTTACTATTGAAAAAAACTAATCGCGAAGGTGTAAAAAGCATTCGCGATCGCGATACACTTAATTCAAGCCCTGTTATAATTTTTTTGTCTATGTTTTTTTATAAAATAATAAATTTTCTTTTAATTTTTATATAGTTTTGCTCTTTTTAAGATTCAACATGATATACTATAGTAAAAATCTTTTTTTTATAATACTGAGATAATATATTATTTATAATAAAAGGCAGATATGCTCAAAGTAGTTTTTACAATTACTCAAAATTAATAATTGAAAATAGATAATTATTATCTTGATAATTTGATAAAAATTGATAATAGTAAATAAATAAAATTATATTTGATAATAATTGATAATAGTAAATAGATAATTATTATCAATTTTGAGACATTAAAAAAATCGCTTTAAGCAAATTCGCACTTTTAGAAAACCCTGATTCATTTATTCTCTTGATTTACACTTAATGTTTTACATTAAAGAATTTTTTTGAACTTCAGAAATGGCAGCTGAATTAAGAAGCAATAAAAAAATATTTTCTTAGTTGATGACATAAATTATCAAACAACAGGCACAAAGTTAGCTCAAGTTGTTGCAGTATTTTTTTTTTAACATTCGAAAGCACAAATCTTTCAAGAGTGTATTATATTTTGGGAAAAAGTTAGAATCTTTACCTGAGCTATACCTGTGTAAAAATACTTGTAGATCTTCGCGATGATTGGGGAAGCACACTCCCTTAATTCAAAAAAATTGTCAATTTTTAAAAAAGAAAAAAGTTGTCAACTAAAAAAAAGTAAGGGACCATGTGCCCCCTGGTTCCTGTTTTTGTCTGCCCTGCAGTTGAAAAACGTTTCAGCACATTGACCATTATTCTTTCAGGTAAAAGACTTTGAATGAAGCATAGTACCATGCAAGCGTGGTTCTGAATATTTGGAGGCCCCGTATAATATTATTTTTGTATGTATAATATTATTTTTAAACCTATATTTCATTTACTCACATTTTATAAAAATTTATATTTTTTCATATTTTAAAAATATAAATTAAGTTATTTAACACCTTAGATATTACAACTTTGAATTGAATAAAAATATGGTTTTTCTTTATATTGGCGTATATAATTCTCAAATAGATTGCTTGATGTTTTACTTTCATTTAAATTTTTTGAACATATAATCTGCCTTGTTCCCTCACTTGTATCAAATTTCTTTGATGGAAATAACAGGCATCCTGAAAATAAGAAAACAAAAACAGTAAAAAAAAAGGAAAAGAAAGATAAATATTAAATTTTAGTAAAGGGTTTATATCAAACAGCGTTAAATTTTTACATAAAATGGTGTGCTATAAACCCCACACCAGCCTATTCATTCTTGCAATAACTTACTGCAACAAAATTAGTAAATTTTTTGTTTATAAATCAGTTTGAAATAAATAATTTAGAAACTTTTATCTTTATGCAAGTCTATTAGCGCTTTTAAATTTAAAAGATAAAAATTTGGTTTATAGCTTTTTTACTTTTGGTTATTTCTCACAGAATAAGATTTTTTTTTTTTTTTTTTTTTTATGGTATTTGCTTTCATTTTTATTTAGTTTACTTTCGATTTTAAGCACCATTTTTAAAATGCGCAAAAATTGTCAAAAAGTCAGCAAAACAAAAACTGTACATACATGGTAATATAAAGATGTGCGATCACACGTCTTCCTGCGAAAACACTGAGGGAGGTGCAAAAAAATTCCAAAAAAAAACAAGATGTTAAAAAAACAAGGTACTTGAGGAGGACTTTCAAAACAATTTAGATTTTTCTTTTAAAACAATTTATTCAATATAGCACATGCTGATGCTCTGGAACAAATAAAAATAGAAGATAAAACATTTTCGCAAAAACAAAGTGAATGTTTAGCGAGTGTAGACAAAAAATAAAAGAAAGAGCATGACAGAAAAAACTAAAAGAAGAAAAAAAAAGACATGAGCAAATGTGTTTCTGGAGTTTATTGTTGTCTCTTACTATTAACACACCAGCACAGATAACCTTGAAGAATCCAATGAAGCCTTGAGGAACCCTTACCATCAGCCTCTCAAATAGTAAGTTTTGAAACTACTACAAAAGGAGGAAGGAAGAACTTTATCACATCTAAATTAGTTGCAGCTTTAGATAGATGTCAGTTAGCTGTGATTATTTCTCGATAAGTAAATTATTCATTCAATGCATTCGCATACAAAGTAGAAAAGACAGCGGAACCTGTAAAATCAGATTTTAAGAATAATATGCCTGAGACAACTGGAAAACTATTATTCTGGTTGCAATTGAAACATACACCGATATTGTCAAACAAAATTTTAGTAATACAGCAATTAAAGAACTGTTGACATTTTATAATTGAAAACTGTAAAAAACTATTTTATGTGATGATTATCATAAACTCGTTGAAATATCTGTTATTTTCTTAGGAGGTGATAATGAGAAAAAAAATTAAAATAACACCTGGAGCAATGCATTTAAGCAAGGTGAATGGCTAGAGCTATTTACTCGTTAAAAATATGTTTTTTGCAATCCCAGATCAAAAATAGCGCCAAAGATAAATGAGCACTTCAAGACATTTGTTTGTTCATTGCAGTTATATATGATCTGGATGTAGTCTAGTAATGAAGGCATCATATCAAGATTTGTTCTTTTTAAATAGGTTTAAGGAATTTGAAACTGTTGACAAATCAATCTCTAAAGTAGTCCTAAACAAGTTTTGTCAAAATTTTTGGTACTTGTCAGAAGAAATTGCAGTTTTATCACTCGTTGATGATGAAATTAATGAACAAACCAAGGGTAACATTGTAGTGAACTTACAAAGAGAGAGTTTGCTTTAATCTGGGAAGAGATACATTTTGCTGACAAATGATGTCTGATTATTTGTATGGTAAGTAGGAATACAGATAATAATTTTTATACTGTTTTCATTAAACTAATAATAATACTGCCGTATTATTTGTTGCAGGAAAATTATTAAGTGATTTTGTGTGAGCACAAATTTCATGTTTCAACATGGGATGAAGATGCTGCCTATATATAGGCAGCATCTTTATTCCTTATATAGAATCTTTATCCCATATATAGGCTATATATAGAAAAATTCTTTCCTCAAGAGCATTTAATGATTCAGCTGAAAGAGCAATATAAAACTTAGCAAAAATAAAACTTGTTCAAGATTTTCATGGTTTGATTACTTTTTGAAAAATATCCTGCCTTAAATAATCTGTAGTTTTATATTCTTTGAACAAATATTTTATAAAATATAATTGTTTCAATTGATTTAGCTTCATAAATACACTTTTTAAAATCTTCAGAGTTCAGTCAGCATGCATTGATGTTGTTGTATGAAGATAAAGTTTTGTATTTAAGTCTAGGTAAGTTTAGATAGTTTAAAAAGAAAAAGGGGTTATGCATTTTGATATTCAAAAAACAAAACAAGTTCACTCATTCAAGGGACACCCTATTATATATATATATATATATATATATATATATATATATATATATATATATATATATATATATATATATATATATATATATATATACACATGTATATATATACACATGTATATATATACATATATATACATATACGTATATATATATACATATATATATATATATACATATATATATATATATATACATATACATATATATATATATATATATATATATATATATATATATATATATATATATATATATATATATATATATATATATGTACAATTCTCAGAATTATGTCGGAATTATTCGGCAATGCTGACCTAACTGCCAACTTTGAAGTGTTTAAGGTCGGCAAAAAATTGCCGACCTCATTTCTATGTAACTCTTTTGTATCAATTTTTTTTATTTTATATATATATATATATATATATATATATATATATATATATATATATATATATATATATATATATATATATATATATATATATATATATATATATATATATATATATATATATATATATATATACAGGCCTTGTTTTAAAATGTAAAATGATGTGCCATTTATGTGCGAATAAAGCCATTTCACTCAAGCCACTTTTTATATTTTTTTAATATTTAAAAAGCCTAAAGATATTGTTTAAGTGGTAAGATAAAAGAAATTAATGTTATAAAAACCACTTATGAAGTTTGAATGACGGTTACATAAAAAAAGTTTGAATAACAAATACATTTGATGTTATTTACAAATGTAATAAGTTAAGAAAAACAAAGTTTTTTTTGTTCACCTAACTTTTTTATCAAAAATTCCGAATAAGAAAAAAAATAATTATATGATGCAAGGTAGTTAATTTTCTAGTGTTACACAGTATTTCAACATTCCATTTTTAATGTAGGAATACTGGGAAGGGTACTATAAAAAAGTAGTTTTTGTTAGCAGGGGCCTTTTTAGCATTTTTTAAGCATTTTTAAGCAAGACTTATTTAATAGGACTGGATTTATTGTAAGCGTAAAAAACGCACTGTTTTTAAGGTTTGTGTTTGAAAAACATTTTTAATGATAAAACATTATAGCACATTATTCGTTATTTTTTATCGTTTTTAGTGCCACAACTGCAAGACTTTTTAGATACAGAATTTATCCAGAAGATAAAACTTACTGATGAAGTGAAAACAAGTTTAATTCTTGCAAGTACAAAAAAGTTTTTTTTTTTGTAACATTTTAATATTTTCATTTTAATAATATTGTATAATAATGTTAATATTTATATTAATTTTAATATTGCAGTTAGTATATTTAAAATAACAGATAGTAAAATTTTTGAAAACTACTTATGTTGTTTCTTTCTTACCTAATGTAACCACTTATATGTATACAGTATATGAGTTTATAAAGATTATACTGAAATCTTTACTTTGTGCATTATTACACATATTATTACACTGATAATTTTTGCATTCAGTGCACAGATCATTAATTTGTCCATCATTACACAGATAATTATTGAATCTATAATTACACAGATCATTTGTGTGTCTATCATTATATAAATCATTATGTTGTGCATCATTACACGGATCATTACATTATGTAATATCTGATCTTCATATAAGCTTTTATGCATTTTATGAACTTTATGTATGTATTATTTTATGTATGTATGTATTTTTTTTAATGTATGTCTGTATTTCTTTTTTCAGCTAAAACTATTTTGTTTAAGAGAATTTTAATTTAAAAAGAGACGTTACTGTGTTAGGTTGTAAATATTTTATTGTCATATATTTTATTGTAAATATTTTATTGTATATTTTATTTTCAAGTATTGATTTTTAACTACTATTGTTTAAAGCATTTTTAACATTAAAATTTGATTAAAGGATGTCAACAGTTCTAGTTTAACTATGTTTTTTTTAACAATATTAATTTAGTAGACAAACATGGTAAATATTATATTAAAAAAAATTTATACATTAAATAAGTTTCATTAATTTAGCTATAACTATTTTTTAATTTAGTTGCAAGTATTATTTTCATTAAAGTTTGATAAATTATAAATCAAAATCAAAACAAACAAAAAAAGCAAACAAATAAGGTTTGTTTGACTTTTAATTAAAAAATAAAAACATTGTAAGTGAAAAAAATGCAAAAATTGTAAATATGTTCATTTCACTTATCATATTTAAGTTGCAAAATCCTTGCAAAACGCTTCAAATTTTCTTATATTTTTAGTAAAACAATTAGAGGAGAGCTTATTGAGCCTTAGAGAAGATTGTTTTATTTAAATGTAACATATATGGTACTGGGTCAAATTAGGTGCTTGACCCGGTAGAATAGATCATTCAATTATTTTTTTCATTTTGTCAGAAAAAATAAATAATGGTTGGTTGACCATGCCCCTCCTCAGACAGGTCTCAAAAACAGGTTGGGGAATGTCGATGGCACTTGCTTCGACTCCTGGTTAAGCACAAGTAATAAAAAAAAAAATCAACTCATTACATTATTGATATAAAGAAAATGTTCATTAGCCTTTCCATTTTTAATTTAGATGAAGAAAATATTCGTAATTTATCAAAGAATCTGGAAGAACTTAAAAAGCTTCAGAATGTAGTTAATCATCCTTCTCTTAAAGGTAAACAAAACTTTATTAACTCTTATTTTTTTTTTACACCTTCTAAATATTTTTTGTGGTTCCGTTTGCTGGAATAAAAAAGTACTTATATATATATATATATATATATATATATATATATATATATATATATATATATATATATATATATATATATATATATATATATATATATATATATATATATATATATATATATATATATATATATATATATATATATATATATATATATATATATATATATATATATATATATATATATATATATATATATATATATATATATATATACTGGCCTTCAATTCCTTATTTTATATGTTACTAAATTAAAAAAACTAGTTGTTGCAACGTGCATTGCATCTATTTGTAGAACTAATTGTAATGCTAGAACAACTAGATTAAAGTCACCATCAATAATATGCATACACTTGCTCACAAACTCGCTCACACACACACGTCATACACTCGCTCACACACATACACACACTCGTTTACACACTCACACATGCTCACACTTACACTTAAAGTGTGGGCATCATTATCTTTTTTTTTACATTTTTAGTACACATCAGGCCTTGTTATAAAGCATTACTTAAAAGAGATAAACTGAATTTATTAATCCCATAGAAACTTACTAAAAATGTATTTTTATCTAGTTACTAATAAGAAATGTCACATCAACATCTTTTTTTTTTTCTTCTCCAAAACAACATCTGGCTTACCTTAAAACTTTAAATAATTAATTAAGTTTTCCCTTTCAATGTCAATCTTTGATGGGTAAAATAATTCTCTTGGATAACTTAATTTATTTAAAAAAATAATAAAGTATTAGGAATATATTAAAATTTTGAAAATAATGAAAAACAACCAAATTGGTTTTAACAAATTCTAAAACTTCCTTTTATTCCTCTTTTTTTAAACATTTTTCTAAAAGTTATTTTTTTAAACATCTAAAAGTTATTTTAAATCATAGACAAAAATGTTTGTATTGTTCAGGTTACCAAAGCTCTAGAGAGTTGACAAGTTTTATTTATTAAATATAAAGTAAAAATGTTATTAGATGATATTAATTCAAAAAAAGTTCCATGTTAAATACATGTTACTTAAGCCAAAATAAAAAATTTAAAAATTTAAATTTACTTTGGTGTAAGACTCTAATTGAGAGAATGCAGCAAATTTGTTCAGGAGTACAGCATGTTCATTCAGGGGTACAGTGTATTTATTTAGGGTACATCATGTTTATTCAGGGTTACAGCAAGTTTATTTAGGGGTACAGCATGTTTATTCAGGGGTACAAGATGTTTACTCAGGGGTACAACTTGTTTATTCAGACTACTTTAGAGCAATTGAAAATAAGTTAACAAACTTAATTTATATTGTATTGTTACAGTTTTTTTATAATAAGATAAATGTATAACAAATAAGTTAAATTTATAACAAATAAGTTTAAATGCATAACAAATAAGTTTTTTTTTTTAAGAATTTGTTACAAATATTCTGAATATGCGTTATTCTATTTATTAAATATTCTGAATAATAATTTTTAATTAAAATAATAAAATGTAAGTAATAAAATCGTTAACATAAAATAAAAGTTGCTTTTCTATTAAAACAAGAAAAATTAACCTTTATTGTATTGTAACAAAAATTAAAAAGTTAAAATAGTCTACTCTATTAGTGCATAACAATGTTGAACAACTTTTGTCGCAAAATTGTGCAGCATTATTTAAAGTTTTAAAATGGTTGAATTCTCCATCAAACTTTGTTTTAGATATTCCTATTTATTCAGAGAAACTTTTACCATTAATGCAAATTCAAGTTGATCAAGAGGTATGTTATTTATATTGGTTAACTACATAATATAAAATTGTTATTTATTAATTTATTTTGTAATAAAAATTCATAGAATACTAATTTTTTATAAAGGGTTTTTCATAAAGTACACAAACAGGTAGGGAAAGGGGGTTACTCAAAAACAAGTTTTAGCATTGAATTTCACAAGTTTAAAACATCAGTTTTATGTTATGTAATAGAGAAATGTCAAGTTAACTAAAAATTTTTTTGCTTTGCTTTGAAAAATTATGTGATAGGGAAGGGGGTTGATTTTGTAAAAAAAAATGCGTACGCAGGTGAGAGGGGAAGGGGTTGTTAAAAGCATATAGATGCATACAAGGAGGTAGGAGTTTTACTGCTTACATTTTACACTTTATGGATGCCCCCTAACAAGACTAGAAAATACATAAAACTAATATACTATAATAATAATAACAATAAATAAGTAGTAAGAATAGTAAAAACAATCTATTTAGTTTTACTGAAGTCATATAATATTTATATTTAATATTTACTGTGCAGAATTTTTTTACATAGTTTTTTATATGTGTGACAAAGTTTACATTTTTAAGTTAATTATTAATTCTGATAAAAAAGTGAATAAAAACATTCAAATTTATTTGTTAAATATAATAATAAGCATGCTAGATTACCTTGGTTGCAATGAACATTGTTACCATAGTTTTGTATGATTGTAATTGTGCATCAGTGTTAAATTACTACGATACATATCAGTGTACATTTGCATTTCATACTACACTGCTTTTTTATTTTTTTATAAAAATTTTTGATATTTCTGATCTTCAACAAATTTTTAATTTTGAGAATTTTTAATTTTGAGATTTTTTAATTTTAAGATTTAATTAAGATTTGTGAGGTTTTACATTTGTTACTTTGTTATCTGGTTTCAAACATTGCAATTTCAATACAAGTTTAACAGTATTTTTACCATTTTCATACATCATACATTATCATACAGTTTTACTGCAATTATAATTGCAACCCTAATGTAATACAAAGTTTAAAATTATTATTCTTGCAATCTTTTCAGATAGAATTTTATCTTTATCATAATTGCAAGCCTATTGTAAATTTTAGTTATATTCCTGCAAGATTTTCAACATATGAACTGTTGCCATCATTATACCTGAATGTTGTCCACTTGCAATACTTACACAAGGCTACTTAGGGATTGTCCATAAATTATGCAACGCTAAATTTATTTAAAAACCAAAAATAAAAGATCTTTAGCTTATTTACGCTGTGATTTTCATTAAAGTTATCATCTATTATAATTTTTCATTTAACTTAAGACTCTGTAAGAGAAAATGTTTAATTTTTTTTTTGTTTCATTTATTAGTGAAATTTAGCTTTGCGTAATTTATGGACCTTAGTTAAAACTATTTAAAGTAATTAAAGGTAAGCTTTTTTTTTATTTTTTATTTTCTACCATTTATATTAATGGTATGCTCAAACGCATTCATTTTAAAAGACATGAATCATTTATTCATCTTTCATTCATATTTTTGTAATGGTGACAATTAGAAGCAAGTGCAAGTGATATTTGAGAACATTTTCAAATAGTTAAAGAGATGGAAGTAATTTAAATGAAAAATAGTTTTCAAATACAAAGGGATTCCCCTATGGATATCTCTTGGAGTATATAAATCTTGTCAAGAGCAGTTTAGTGGGGGAGTGGAGTATTTTATGGGAGAATCAAATATGGGGAAAATATTTATAAATAAGCACAGTATAGTGGAAAAATAATACACAATCTCACTAAACCTAAAGAAGATTTTGAAGTCATAGAAGTTAAATATTAATTTAAATAAATATTGTTTTTTTATCTATGCCTGCACATTAATAATGATGCTAAGAGTTGCATTTTTGGCAGTAAATCCAAGGTTTTTTAGAGTAAGGTTGCGAATAAAGTTCTTTATCTATGTAAGGTTGTGAATTTAGAGTAAGGTTTTGAATAAAGTTCTTTATCTATGTAAGGTTGTGAATTTAGAGTGAGGTTGTGAATAAAGTTCTTTATCTATGTAAGGTTGTGAATTTAGAGTAAGGTTGCGAATAAAGTTCTTTATCTATGTAAATTTGTGAATTTAGAGAAAGGTTGTGAATAAAGTTCTTTATCTATGTAAGTTTGTGAATAAAATGTGAAAAAAAGTTCTTTACAAAACAAATATGCTGTATCAGATACAAAATCAATTTCATCATTGTTTGTTTTATTTTCTTCACTGCAATCTTTTTTTCAAGTAACATTTTCTTTTAGTTTTTCTTAAAATTTTCTTTAAATTTTAACTAAATCATACGTTTTTCTTTTTCCTTATCATTTTCTTTATCATTTTCTATTTTAATTCTTGTATATTCAGAGTATTATTCTGAAACAAGAGAAAAACTGTATGTTTTTCCCTGGTTTCTGCTTCTTTTAAATTCAGCTTTAGGAGTTGCTAAAAGCAAGTGAAGCAACTTTTGTATACTAAATTTTAGTCCTTGCTTTGACACTTTTAAAGTTTCTTAAATTAAAGTTTCAACATTAAATAACACAAATAGATACATCTGATTTAGGAGAGATTATTTCAAAATGTTTTGATTTCTCAAGTTCTTGTGTTTTGTCAATGCTCTTAACTTTCTCAACTTGCTGAAGTTCCGCTTTTTAAATATGCTTTGTTTAACTATGAACCTGAAAATGTGTCACAACTCTACTTGCCTTAGCCATGTTTGAACCTCTTGATCATAATAAATCTGTAATAGTTCAAAAAACCCAATAAGACCTTAAAAATATCAAGTGGTTGGACACATTACATAACAGTGTGTGGGAAAAATATTACAATGCTATTCTTATGCTTATTCTAAAGCTGCCAAGCTATTATGAGTAATGTGAACATATAAGAGGAGTTTTTTCTTGATGCACTAGAGAATTTGAATTTTTATCTCACATCTTAAAAATTATCAGCTAATTTTTATCTCACATCAATCTTTCAAGTTTAGAAAATTTTTAAACATTCTTCATTGTTCACAGATTGAACCATGTAATGCCATGGATAAAGAGACACATCATCTAAGAGTGTCAATACAATAATTGTTGAATTTTAAGCAGTATATTTCATATCCTGAAGAGTCTTACCAGTATAATATAAAATCTGAATATAAGGTTTTGATCAGTAGCCAGAATTTCAGCTGTTTGTTCATATGGTGCAAAAGCACGCCTTGAAGTATTGACATTGTTGCTTGATCCAGAACCACAGGAAATTAACAAGTCCAATATTATTCATAAAATTAGTCAGAATCTTTTTTTTTAGTGTTCTTTGTGTTCTTTAGATCTTCCTTTTCTTTGTGTTCTTTAGATCTTGCCACTTTCTTGTTTCTTTTTTAAATGCAATGTGCAAAATCATCCCAAAAAATCGAATCTGGAAATCATGGAAATCATGGAAACTGGAAAGATCATATTTGAATTCTCTGAGTATAATCTAAGTATAAATTACAGATATCATATTTTAGGAGAGACACCACACACTGAACAGCATTGGTATGAGCTAGTTTTTTCAGATAATATTGTTTGAACTTTCCCATCAATCATTGTAAGTTCATTAACACACATTTCACTTCAATAGAAGATCCACAAACATCTAATAAAATCATACTCAAGCTTTCTATCTCACTTTTAATGTACTGATTTTCTTAAAATTATTTTCATAAAAATCAAAAGTCATCATCCACCGCCTAACAGAATCATTGGATTCTGTTAGGTTGTAGATGATGACTTTATATTTTTATAAATAAGCACCTTTTCATTGCTGTTGTTAAATCCAGTTAAATCCGATGGGGCTAGACAAGTAGTAAATAACGATTCTTCACGTTTAAAATCTCTATTTATGTCAGGTTCTGACAAAACTTGTTTATAAATGCTTTGGTCAGTAGGACCATCAAAACCAGCCTTACACGTAAGTGTTTTCAACCATGTCTACTTGCAGTTGGTTAATTGTCTTTTTTTCTGAAAATTAAATATTCATTAAGCCAATTCACAAACTTCTTTTCATAATTTTTGACAGTATAGTTTGAAGATTTCCACTTTTTTTTTTATACAAGTAAACAAATCATTGAACAGCATGCTTAAAATCAACATCTTCAAATTCAGCAATATTTGATTGAATAAGTTTTAGTATATCTTGTAATATTCTGTTTTGAAACAACAAGATTGTTTTTTTGGAGAAAATTATGAGTGTCTAAATTTAATAAAACCATATCTAAATAATTCTAATAACAAATATTTTGTATTTAACAGTTTAATATTATATTATATATGCCGCGTAGACTACTAATTCTTGTTAGTATTCAAGTTACTATAAGTGTTAGTAATTAAAATTAAATTACTGTTACTGTTAGTTATTAAATTACTAACAACTATCGAAAATATGTTGTTGCTATACTATGCAAAGTAAGTTATCCATAGCAACCAGAAATATTTCCCCTTATAAGAAGTGTGAATTTCATACACACGCCCAATATTGTGTACTTAGCACAAATAAAAAACTGTTAAAATAGCGTTAATGTAAAAATAGGTTGTTGCTATGCAAAATTAAGTACTAAAGCATCTAAATTAAAACAAAATCTGAATGGGAGCTTAAGGAGACGAGCAATCAACGGAAACTTGATTGAGGAATTATATAGCTCAAATAAATACTAGACAGCACATTGCAAATTTTGTCATTTATTAGTTATAGTGCAGCAAAAAATATATTTCGTGAAGATTTTTTTTTAAATCTGTTATTTTCAAAGTATAACTGAGATGACATGCTATAAAAAATTTATTTCATGCAATGGTTTTTCTTCTCTAAAGTATCTCTAAATACTCTAAAATAACATGTACTAATTTTGTGTTTTGACAACGCAGATGTAATAGAAATATCACCAATATTACTTTATTTTTTATTAAATAAAGAATTTTAATAAAAAAATTTTATTAAATTTATTTAAATCAATTTATAATTTTTTTTTTAAATTTCAATATTTAAATGCTCACGGTCCTGGTAACTAAGTTATTTAATCGAAATAAATTATCAATAAATTTCTCTTAATATATTTTATATATATATATATATATATATATATATATATATATATATATATATATATATATATATATATATATATATATATATATATATATATATATATATATATATTGTTATTGGTAATTTCTTTTTTAATTATTTTTTGTAAAAATTTTCGATAAAGATAACTAAGAAATTTGTTCGTTATAAAAAATGTTTAAGTTAAATTTTAATGTTTTTGGAATAGTGGAGACTTTGCATTATTTTGTTACCAATAAAAAAATGTTGTTGTTTTTGTTTACAATTTAGGCGGAGTTGAAAGATTTTTGTGCAAGATTAGAGCAACTGTTAGTCAGCTACAATACAATTGTATCTTTTTAAAAATTTTATCTCCGTGTTATTTAGCCTATATTAAAAGTTTTGTTTGAGGCATCGCGGTTCCTAAAGTGATATCGTAAAACCGATGACGTGTATGATAATATCCACAATTATTTTTAACTTAGCAGCAGTCAGCTTAACTTAGCAGCAGTCAGCTTAACTTAGCAGCAGTCAGCTTAACTTAGCAGCAGTCAGCTTAACTTAGCAGCAGTCAGCTTAACTTAGAAGCAGTCAGCTTAACTTAGCAGCGGTCAAAGTAAATTTTAAATTTTTTATCCACAATTTAGTAAATTATAGTTGTGAATAAAAATATTTGCTTGATTCCATGATGCTCTATTTTAGTTAATAGCGTTATTTGTTGCGCCTTTGATGTCTGTTAAAATTACAATTTATTAAAAAAAAATTAATGGAGTACAAAATGTTTGAATTACTCTCATAAATACTAACAAAAATATTCGGTCAACTTTAAATTATGATTTCTTTAAAACAATTAAAGTTTTTTATTTCTAACTATTTAGATTAAATATATGTACAATAGTTAAATCAGTGTTCTTTAAATTTGTGGAATTGCGCGAAACGTTTTGAGCTAATTCGCCCTTTTAAAAAACTGATTAAATCAGGGTTTAAACTTTTAAAGGATTAAGTTAAATGGGTTGCTTTTTTATATTTGGTATAGGTTGCTTTGCTAAAGATATTTTAGAGAATTTTTAAACGGGTCATTTCGCGGATTTTTTCTTTTGCCTCTTAGTTAGTTGCATAAACCCACTTTTTTGAAAATCTTTTTCATTTAATGCCACTCCACCTGTTTTAGGTAAATAACGGATTCGCATCTTTAAGAGCAATTTCCATATTTTTGTATCGATAGAGAACCTTCTTTAATGAGTTAGAAGCAGCTAGATCATGCCAAAAGTGACATCGACATTTATGCTTTTTTATAAAAGGCAAAAATCTTTTTTTGAGATATTCTTTAATTTAGAAATCGACGCTCAAGGTCTTCTTAGTGACGAAACGACATTAATGCTTTTTTATTAATGGCAAAAATCTTTCTTGGAAATATAGTTTAATTGTATATAGAAATTGCGGTTCAAGGTCTTCTTAGTGGCGAAATAAGAAGACATCATGCTAAGGCTGCAAATTGTTTGCCACACAAAGAACTTAGATGCAAATTTGAATATATTTAATTTCATCATCGACAGGTTAATCTTTGTTTTCAGTAATATTGTTAAACAGGAAGTTGTGAAAAATCTTCTTTGCTATATGTTTCGTCGTCTTTGATTAAGCGCATAATTTTTATCTGACATTATTTTTATCAAGTTCTTGTAAAAAGTATCACTTTTTAGACATAAGTATGTAAAGTCTTAAGTTTTTTAGCTTGATTCTTCTATGACTAGTTCGGATTTCTTACTTCTGAACTGAAGCTTTACCTGTAGATTTTCGGAAAGCATTTTTTTCCTCCACTTCCAGTTTTTCTTTCGATATTTGAGTAATCTTAAACTTATTCGTATCTATGTAGAGTTTGGTACATTTGTGTGTTTAGCGATGAGTCGACATGAAGTCGATCGATCAACTTTTGTTGAAAAATTTTAAAAACTTTTTGCACTTCAAATCGTTTTTGCGATGTTTCGCAAACCTTTTAATTTGTAAACCAAATTTACCAACGCAAATATAGATTATAAAGTTAAATTAAAAAAGTTTGAAATAAAGTGTTTCATGGTTTTCGAGAAATTGTAGTTTTAAATTGACTGGATTTTTCCGTGTCCACTCGATTTATAAAAAATGTATTTGTTCATTTAGTTATTTTTTTTAATTCGCTAATCTAGATAAATACTCTGTCGAAACAATTTATTCTCTGGAATAATATGGTTACACAGTGCGAATATGCAGTCGATAGTAATCGAGTTGCTATCGAATAATGTTGTGTAATGAACGTTTTATAAATTTGTTATAATGATAATTTGGTTAAATTATCAAAATTTATTTCATATTGTATATACGTTTTACTTTTTTCGTTTGTCATTGAAATTGTAAATTTGTAAATGTGTAGGAATGTACGAGTTTACATTGCAAATCTACGATACTTACTTATACAATGTGAGTATGTAGCTTACGTTACATACTTGTACAATTTGTGTACATAACTTATACGTACGTAACGTTTACGTACTTATACAATGAGAGTATGTAACTTACGAGTACGTGTATAATGCGAGTATGTAACTTACGTTACGTACGTGTACAATACGAATATGTAACTTACTTTACGTACGTGTTGGCAGGATTAAAGTCTTTTTTTCAAAAAGCTTGACCTTAGTTAACTAAATTGGAAGTTCGAAAAAAGCTAAAAACGTTTAGAAGGGAGCGATAATTTATTATGCGCTACCTATAAATATCTATTTAATTTTGAGTAAAGATATTGTTAGTTACTAACAATATCTTTACTCAAAATTAAATAGATATTTATAGGTAGTACATAATAAATTATGTACTAATTTATTTATAGGTAGTACATAATAAATTATGTACTAATAACAAATTCTAAATTTTTTGTCATCTGAACACTTTTAGTTTCACTTTATTTTAATTTCAAACTTAGTTTACATAGGACATTTTTTTTAAAAAACAGACTTTTCAATCCTGTCCTGAATGTGAGTATGTGAGAATCATTAATTTTATGATTATTCATTTGTAATTGGATTTGAGGTTTTTTGTTATTGGAAAGCCTCCTGTGAGTTCGAATGGTAACATTGTTAAAAATTGTTATGAGATTTTTTTGTCGTTATGTTTTTAAGCTTTTTGCGATATTTTCAAATAATTAGAAAAAAAGTTAGTTATTACTAATATTTTTACTAGTTACCGATAAAAATTAGTAATATAAACTAATATTTAATGTAATAATTTTATTAGTTATATATAAAATGAAAAATTTTAAAATGTGGTTGAAACAAATTGGCAAAAAAACAATTACAATAACAATGTAAAAGACATAAGAAAATACATAATTTACATTATGTATTTTCTTATGTCTTTGAAAATACAATATTTACATTATGTATTTTCAAAGACATAAGAAAGTACATAATGTAAATTATGTATTTTCTTATGTCTTTTGCGAGGTTTTAAAAGTTAATTAACACAGCGGTATTCAACCTCTTTTTCCCCTCAGGCTGCATTTAAACTTTTTACAAGTGAGCCACAATATACAGACATTTTTACACATTAAAGATTAGGATTGGTTAAGTCTTTAATAAGAATTCTTTTGAAATTCCTAAATTGAAATTTTTTAACAAAATTGTTATTAAAACCCTTTTTAAAGACATAAAGACTTTCTGTCAAAAAGCTTTAATGACTGTTAAATATTACCTAAGGTCCTATTATTCTTGTGACTAAATTAGGCACAAGCATAGTAGGAATTAGGGGTGGAGGGGGTTAAAAACGGTCAAAAATTGCGTGACGTAATTTTTGAAAACCTCTATATAGTAAAAAGTATTCATCTTTTCCAAAAGACTTTTAAGGTGATTTTGGTTCAGTCTTCATGCTTTGATAAAATTAACTTCTGTTAAAAAAAAATGTATTTATATCTGAAAATAAGATATGTGCGGCTAAGTTTTCTTAACGTGATTAAAGTATTTTAAAGTTTTATTTTTTTTTAATAGGGAAAAAGTTGTCATTTATCCAGTTAAAAATCCAGTATTAAAAAGTAAAAACAATTTTATATATAACAGGTTATAAAAAATTTCACAATTTAAGCTATTTCAAAAATGGGACTTGGGGAGGGGGTGGGAAATGCCCTTCAGTTTTTGTATTTGGCACGCCTCTAATTAAATATATTTATAAACAATTGGAAAATAGTTTTAACATTTTCGTTTTTTGAATATTTATAAAAAAATATTTCGTTTCTATATATAAGTAGAAGTCATTAAAACATCGTATTTAACTCATGTTTGCGATTTTTTTTTTAATTTTTATTCTCCGTTTTTGTTTCTTTGTTATGTAGTTTATTTCTAGTTGTTTTTAAGCTTGAAAAAACCTTTTAAGAATTTTATGTTTAAAGTTTTATATTATTAAACAAATTAATATCAAGCAGTCGTGGCGCAGTGGTAGCGCACTTGCCTTAAAAACTATGGATACGTGTTTCGAACTCCATCTTTGGGCAAGATTAAAGACATCGTTTAGGAAGGAGGTGTGAACTTCCTAATAAATGCTCTTCCGCGGTGCTCTGTGTTAAGACCGTAAGGACTAAAGTAGAAAGGACTAAATTGAACCGTAAGGACTAAATTGAAAAAATATATATATCAGTTTGCATAAGAGTGCGACGATGGGGTTGTTCTAAAAACGTTTGTATTCGCATTATTTGAAGCTATTTAAATATTTTTTATGCATTTCATAGTTTTAAACTAAGTTTTAAAAAAGTTTTTTATAATTATAGTAACCAATGATTTACTTAAGTGATATGAATACATATTTATATATCTATAATAATTAGTAATCATATTAAAACACAACTCTTGTACATTTCAAACAAAAACTGAAACTGTTACTTTTAAATAATAAACAATCAAAGAATTATTTTTAAAACTATAATTATCTATAAAAAATATTATATTTGAAAATTATCTAGTCAGTTATATTATAAAAAAGTATTTTCAAAGATTTACAGCATTTATAGATTTTAATGACGAAAGTTTAATTTTTTTTTTTTTCTTTTAAACACGGAACTTGTAAATATTTGTACGGCTAAACAAAAAAATTAAAAATATGAATTATCTTACTAGCCATGCAACTATTGCTTCTGCTGTATTTTTATCAGATACTACTTTAACTTCAAATGATTTTGACTGCACCTTTACTAGTGCATCTCTTGCTGATCTTGTCACTACAGAGGCTGATCCAGCGTTTTTTGGTCTTTGAATTAACTTTCAGACGTGGAGCAAACTCCAAACATTTATATGTTTATACTTATGTCAAATAAGGAACCCTTCGGGCATTTGTTTTTAAAAGTTACGTTCTAAATGTCTTTTAAACGTCTTCTAAACATTCTTACGTAAAGAACGTTTAAAAGATGTTTAAAAAACGTTTAAAAGACATTTAGAACGTAACTTTCAAAAACAAATGTCCGAAGGGATGCTTTGCAAAAAATTGCGATGTTTGGAGCTGGAACAAAAAAAGCCCACCTCAAACGTGAGGGGTAACAAGTTGATAAAACATTTTTTATATTCTTAATTAGACTTATATTTATCGATAAATTTTAAGTTTCATAAAAGAAAAATTTTTTGGGGCTTTTTTGTTCGCAGGCTCCAATCGTCGCAATTTTTTGCTAAACATTCTTATTTGACATAAGTATAAACATGTAAATGTTTGGAGTTTGTTCCATGTCTAGAAGTTGGCTCAAAAACCAAAAAATGCTGGATCCGCCCTTGTGTTACTACTACGCATTACTTGTGTTTTTAAAAAAATTTTAAACCATTACTGCAAATAACCTACCATACAAGAAACTTGGGAACAAATTTTTTAACTCGAATACTTAAATTTGTTAGAAGATTTATAACGTTTTGATTGATAATAGTATTGATTACCTGGAAGTATCGAGTGATCTTTTTCACAGTAAGTTTCATCTTTTTCTAAAATGTATAATTTTTTTTTCTTTATTAGTTTGAGCAAATTTTTAGCCAAAAATTTTCGTCCAATTGCCTTAATTTCTCCATCAAGCAACCTTTTTGGTATTTTTTTCTTGTAATATGCTTTCTAATTTTCCTTTTTGAAAAGATTTACTGCATTTAAACTTCGTAGCTTAATCTTGTTATGAGTAAGTCGGATTTAGATGAATTGAGCCAACTATTGATTTTGAAAATTCAAAAGTGCTTTGCAGTTCAAAAGGTGTTTTTACTGATAAAAGCTGAGATAATAAACCTTTAATTGTGTTTTTGTTTCTGCAGCAAAAGTCTTGTCACTCTCAAGACTGTACTGCTTTTGTTCGTGTTGTCCATCGAGTCATTGACATAGACTTCATTCGCAATATTCTGTCTTCATCTAATTCAGACTAATGCAATATATCCTTCTGGATTTGTTCGAAAAAGGCAACACACTTTGGTTATGCTCAACGATTGCATAAATTGACTGGACAATGCTGAGAGAATCTGACAGTAGTAATAATATTGCATTTGTATGCTTAACAATCAGCTCGCTGCAATGTGCCATGAAATAAAAATATTGTGCTTGCTGTCTAATAATACTTTTCAGTTTTGCTGCCAAGCATTTCATAACTGAAGCTCCATCAAAGCCAATACCGGCAACCTTTGTATGTTCCAAGTTGCACCTCAAAAGGATATCTTCAATATACATGTACAATATGTATGTCACCAAGGCATCTGAAGAAAGGCCCTTGACGAATTCATATACTCTGATAAAATTTTCATTTACTTCATAGTTGTCACTGCAAGTTCTTATATTAAACGACCTTTGTTCTTTCTTAGTAATATCTGAGGATTCATCTGCAAGTACCGAATAGAAATATTTACCTTTGATCAGTTCAACAATCTGCCTTTGTGCTTCTGAAGTGAGATGTTGTTCTTGCTTTTGCAAGATGTCATAAGATAAAACATAATGTTTTTCAATCATTAACACTTTTATTGCCTTGTCACTTTTACTCTTATCCAAATTAAACTGGTAACTATAATCTTTTTCATTATTATCACTTCTTATAGCTACACTCTGTTGAAGCAATGTTTTCAATGTTCTGAAATAAGCTAGCAAGTTTATTTACATTTGGTCCATTTGAGCATTAATTGTTTTAAACTTTATAATTTATTTCTCAATTATTTGAGCACTTGCAGCCTTATGAACACTGGAGTCATCGTGATCTTTAGTGCTGTTGAAGATTTGCTCTTTATTCTTAATCCTTTCCCGATTCCATGTTTAAACACTCCATCAGAACACGAATCATATTTTTCACAGGTTTCACAAAAGACAGCTTTCAGTGATCGATAATAAAATAACCAACTATACTCATTAAACCAAGCTTTAATCCAAGTTTTCCATTACTGCTTTTTTGTTAATCAGTTTTTCTGAAATCCTCCGTTTTTCTAACAAGATTTTCCGTTAAAATTTTACAATCTTTTGCATTGGACTCCTGTTTTTTTGTATTGTCTATTTTTTGACTGCCTATGTCAACTTTATCCTGATTCTTGCAGCCGTGGCGCAGTGGTTAGAGCGTATGCTTTAGAAGCAGGAGATCCATGTTCGAAACGAACTCTGGATATATTTTCGCGTCAAGGTAAGGAAAGAGGCGGTGCTCTATGACAAGACCGTTAGGTCGTCTTGGGGCATCTAAATAACAAAATTAAAAAAAAAAGTTCACCATGAGGGTTCTCTGGCTCAGCTGGTTTATTTGTTGTTTTTTTTCAACAAAGTAGTAATTTTGATCTAATAAGGTTTTGATAATTCTTTAATTTTTTTCTTTTAAAGTCATTCAGCCTTTAGTATGACTGTTCATTGGATAAAACTGTAACAATTAAGTTAAGATTGCGATTAAGAAATAAACTAAGAGATATATATCTGTTCGCAAATAATCGTCGAAAATAATCACCACTCGAAAATAATCATCGAAAATAAATATACTAACTGAAAAAACTATTGCTATATTTGTTTTATAACTATATATTGGATTTACAATGTGTACCTTTTTTTTCTCTTTTTCTCGAAAATAAAAACACAAACTATTGTTTTTTTGCAAAACATCAACTAAAAAACATTTAGAATATATATAAAAAGTTAAAGCATAATAACAAAAAGTTGTAACGTAACATTTAATATAACATATTTTATTTAATTTCGGATTAATTTTTGGAAACATATTAGTTCTAAAAGTGATTGCGATTTACAAAAAATTCTGAGTTGCGCCACTGCTGCTTATTGATTCTGGGCCGTTTTTTTTCTTCAATAAAACATTTTTTAAAGTTTTGTGTAGATCAATTTTAAACTGTTTTCTCTTTAAAAGATTTGAAAAAATAAATAATCTATTACTACCTATCCCACCTATTACCAGTTCTATTTGGTAGATATTGATAATAAAATACTGATAATGAAATATTGGATAATGAAATGCTTTTAAAGCACAAAAATTTACCATACCTATTTCCTAAAAAGGGCACATTCATGCTACCCCAGTCAAAAGGCCAGGAGTAGCAATTCCTAACCCTTTCCGGCGTGCCTGCGTATACACCCCTAATTTCTATTTTAACTTAATTCACTCAATCGGAAAACTAAAAATATAAATCTAATTTAATATTGATTGATTCTTTCAATTTGTCATTGACTTCATTAAAACACTCCATTAAAAAAAAAAAAGAACAAACAATCGACGTACTATGTTTAGGTAATAATTTAATTTTGAATATTTATATAGGATAATGCAAAACCAAATTATAAGCTAAAATGTAGATTGTATAAATAATAGAAAACTACAAATTTTTGAAAATTGCAATTTACTAAAATATTCCATAAGTCATTTTAATATAATATATTTAATCTTAATGTATTGCAATTTTTGCTATATTTTAAATTGTAGTGTCATTTATTTTTGTAATAGATATATAAATAATGTATTTAGTATTTTAATACATTTACTATTGTCTTTTAAGACTTTTAAGACTATATTTTAAGACTTATTGTGTGTATTTGGTACATGCAATAAGGTGTATCGATTTTTTTTTTTATGTTTTTTCAATTTCAAAAACGGCAAGGTTACTTTTGGTGAAGAATTTTATGGAGATTCTGAATCTGAAAAAAAAAATTAAAAAAAAAAATGTTTTGCTAAGTGGGTCAGCGTTGTTTTGAACGGAAAAATGACTAAAATGTGACTAATTAACAGGGCAAAACTATAATTAAAAAAAAAAATTCTAAAACTTTTGATTAACTCAATAATTGTTATGTTGAATTTTATGAAAATTGATTATTTGGTTCAAATAGTCATAAAATTAAGTAAAGAAAAGGAGTTTTTGTGAAGGGTATTTTTAGAAAAATCATGCACTTTTTTTATATTTTGGTTAAAGAATGTTACGGTAAAGTGTGTTATTTTTTTTCTTTATTTAATACGAAGTATAACTTAGTTGAACTCACAAATTTTAAGTAAAACTTATAAACTATTAACTATTAATTATATGTAAATTTTAATAAAGATATCAGTATTATATAATATTTATTATAAATATATTAGTATATAATAAAAAGTGTTTGACTTATTATTAGTTTTAGAAAAAAAAGCGCACCCTACGATAATATTCCTTGTCTAAATTATGAAAAAATTGACTAATTTTTCTTAAGCAACCTTCACAAAAGCCCTTTTTTTTTAGTTTATAATTTTTTTTAGATTTAGAATCTCCATAAAATTCTTCACAAAAAGTAACCTTGCCGTTTTTGAAATTAAAAAGACATAAAAATCGACACACCCTAACGTGCAAGGATGTAAAATAAGATATCTTTCCTACGTCCTAAATAAAAATTAAGTTAAACTTCTGTTTTTGTTTCACCTTTCCTTCGGACTCAAAGAAATACTTCTAAAGACAATATTTTGAAACTACATTTTCGTTTTAGTAGGATCTAATTTTTTACAGATGCGGAATCTATTGGAAAAGTTGGGAATCGCTGATCTGTATGCTCAGTGACGGATCCAATAGGAGGAGGAGAGGGGTGGAGGTTATAGGGTATGCATCCCCCTTCCCTCACTTTTTTATAGAAGACGCAAATGTGATACAAAATATAATGGTTCCTCCTCTTCCCCCTCCGCACGACCAAAAATTCCTGGATCCCCGTCACTTTGTGTGTTTTATGTAAAATACAGTGAATTTTCTGCATTTATAAGTAACTTATCCTGAATACAAATTTATTCACTAATTCTCGTCAATTTAATTTTTATGATTTTTTTTTTTATTTGTAAAAAAGTTAAAAACAATGTTAAAAAATTGTAAAGTTGTCTTGGAAAAATATGCATTAGATCATAAAACTATTGAGATTCCAATAATCGAAAATTTTTCAAGCAGAATTGCAAACAATAGTGCTAAAACACAAAAAATATTTAAAAAAGCACATGGAAATAAAATTCAGGCTTTAAAAAAAGCTAGGTTTACAGAGCACACAAAAAAGAGAGTAATCTTAATGAGAAAAGATAAAGGAGTTGTAGCAGTTGTTTTTAAAACAGATTATAATGAGAGCGATTTTAATACAGTTTTAAATCATCTTATTCAGAAATACAAAGTTAAAGAACCAGAGGAAAACGTTATTAATGCTAAATTAAATGATTTTACATTAAAAAGTTTGAATTATTTAAATGCGAGTCATGATCAAGTTGGTATTGATTTTAGTATAAACTCATCTTTAACACCTAATAATGGAAATCATTCTAATAATGGAAAAGCTGGATTGGAACAAAAACAAACTCCAAATTCTGTTTCTAAGGAAAAAAGTTCAGGTTTGTTATTCTCTTGTTTTTACTAAATGCATTTGTTTAAAGATTAAAACAGGATTAATAAACTGTGCCTTTTGTTTTCACAGATATAAAGTAAGTAGCTTTTTGATTACTATAAACTGCAGTTTGTTCCATTTTTGCTTTTGTAAGGAAATAAAATTTTAGATGATTTAAATCATGATGTTGGGTTTTTCAATGTCATGAGTTAAACTGTTGATCAGATCTGCAAATGTTTTTACAATAACATCAATTACCAGGGCAGCTTTTTTTGTTGCTTGAAAAAGATAATTTTAAGAAATGAGAGTTTTTGGCATTGAAAAAAAATTATCCCCTTAAGTTTTACTGCAACCTGAAGTTTGTTAGACTTTGACTGAAAAATGAGGGGGAAAAAGTGCCGGAAATGAGTCCATTTACTATTACCCTTATAAGGTGCTTGTAGTAATGTTGCTAGGCTAAAATTTGATACCAAATTAAAACCTGCTAAATCTGAATTTATAGTCTTGTATCTCTTAAAATAATAGAATAAACTTTATTATATCCATCAAATGTACTAACTAATGACAATAAAAAAAAGCATTTCTGACTGATAGAAAAAGCTTTTGGTTTTGATTATCTTAAAAATTAGATGTATATTTACTTTATGAGCCAATATTGTTTTGGCCTTATGTTTTGTTTAGGAGTTATTGATGTTTTGTTTTTTTAATTTTTCTAAAGAAGTAAAAAAAAATAAGTTAGCAAATGCATTTTGATATTGAACTAAAAACAATTATAATTGTTTAGAGTTAGTTGATTTAAAAAAAAAAGTATGTGTGTGATGTCAGTTGAAATTTTACAAAGTTGTTACAAAATATTGTTCATTATTTTGTAAATTTATAAATTTGTTACTTGTTATAATAGTCATGTCATTTACATTTTTATTTTCATTACATAATAGTTATGTCATTAATTTAAATAATATTATGTAAACTTTTTTAATTATTTTTCTTATTGATTGTTTTATTATAATAAAAAAGTAAACTCATCAAAAAAAGGAATAAAATGACCAATATACATAATAATGTCCAATAAAATCCTTGTTAATTTATATAACTAAAGATAATTGTATTTAGTTATGATCTACTTTCACAAACATTTTTGGTACATAATTAATAAAGAATCAACAAAAGTTTGTAGATAATTAGGTATTTAAATAATGTCTATTAAAACTAATTGCTATTTGTTCAAGCAGTATGTTCCTTATAAATATAACTTTATTTTTATTTTAGACATGCTTTTTGTGTACAAGTGTACTTTACTCATTAGGGACATTGCATTTAAAACTTCTTGTATTAGAGTATTTATACCATGATTCCTCATTATAGTTTTACATGGATAACAAAATCAATTATTCTTTTGTAAATAATTATAGAGCTTGCTATAAACAATCATATGCCCAAATATGAAATCTGATTGAAGATATTGACAGGAATGATTATAATTTACATGTAAAACAAACAAATTTGAAAAAAAGAATAAATTAATAATATATGAACACACCATCATGGTATGTTAATTTTAAGATATGAGAGTAATCAGAAAACTACTATTAATTAAACTACTATTTATTAAATACTATTATTATGGTGGGATAGCTCAACTGGTTTGGCGTCAAACGAAAAATTAAAATCCGAATTGTTGAATCCTGCCACCACCAACTGCTTGAGTAGTACTTCAGTAGGCAAAAATGTTGGTCAATAACGGACACTACTTTGGATTAGTCTTAATGACTTTTTGTGGCTGTTCTTATGCTTAGCCAACAATATCTTCGGATATAAAAACATTGTATAAAAAAATATAGCATGAAAATTCAAATAAATAAATAAATAAAATTAAACTAAAGTTTGCATTTTTCTGTTCAAACTTAATTTTATCTTTGAAACCATTACAAATAGATACCTTTTTTCTTTACAAAATATTTATATAGATTGAAAGTTTTATTTATATGAAATTAATAGACAAAACATATATGAGTTTCCATGCGAGATTTTTTGGAAATGTCCAGTAATTAGGGTGACCATTATCTCGGTTTTTCTGTGAGAGAGCGCAGCGCTAAACTATTTTTAATTAGTTTGGCGCTGCACTCTTTGCGTAAAACCAGGACAATGTTCACCCTACCAGTAATAGTTCTTCATGACTAAATTTTATATATACAAAAATAACTTAATGCTTGAAAATTAATGAATTGGTATTCTTTTTAAAGAGATCCTAAAGTGCCAAGAAATGTTGTGTTCATATTAAACAGAATGATAAAAAAAAAATGTTTTAGCAGAATTTTTTTAAGTAAAACAAAATAATAAAGGTATACCAAGGAAAACAAACTTTGTTTTTTTACTTGAAGCTTGCTGTCTCCATGTTAGCCAGTTCCTCAAAGTCTTTAAAATATACACCACAATCTATAGACTTTATAATTTATTCAAGAGCGTCTAATTCCAAAGAGTTTTAGTAAATGACATCATTGTAGAATTTCATTAAGAAATCTAAAAGTTCTTTTTTTTTTTAATCAAATTATAGAAATTTTTTTTATTATAGATTTTATTATAGTTTTTTTTTCATCATAAATTACTGTTTAATTTCTTTAGTTATTTAGTTTTCTAAATTTCGCGAAGTTTGCATTAAAAATATGAATAAAATATTTCAGATATTTTAAGTTCGTCTATTGCTATAAGTTTTTTTTGTGTTATATTTATTGTTATTAAATGATTATTATCCTTATTAAGATTATGTTGAAAAAATGATTTTGTATTATTTAACACTACCACAAGCCACTGATATCGCTTTTTGATTTTTTCTAATTTTGATTTTTTTGGTAGCAGCTTTCGAGTATGCTTAACAATTTATCTTGTTTTGTACATAAATTTTTACTCTAGACATATATAATTTATTTGTTCTTAAGGTTTAATTTTCTACATAATGATTATGATAATCAAGAACAAATAAGGGCCATATTGTGTTGTTGTAAAAAGTTGTCACTTGATAAAGTTAAAAAATCCTGAAAAATCCTTGAAAAAAAATTCTTAAAATTTAGCTCTTAAAAAAGCAGCATTAACACTTTAAAATTTAATTTGTGTAAGTTTAGCAGTATTTAGCTAAGTAATACAAATGTCTTTTGAAGAAAAACATTCTTTTTGTCCATTAAATGAGTTTTTCTTTTGGATTTAATGTTTTAGTTGCTATTTATAAAAACAATAGTTTTAAGCACTTTGCATGTAAAACAGAAAACTTTTCGTTAAATGTAAAATTTTGTAATAAACCTTATTATTATTATTATTATTATTTTTAAAAATATTGTTAAATTTATTTGTATCAATTATTATTTTAATGCATTCTTAGATTTCTTAGAATTGAAAACGTAACAGTTAATACAATTTTATGTGTTTTATTATCCATTACATTAATATATTAAAACTTTTTATTCATTCGAAAAATAAAATTTGCTTTGTTAATACACATTTATTATGTTTTTTATGTTTATTATGTCGTAAAATGTTGATTGAGGTTTGTGGTGCAATCTTAATTTTAAATATTTAGCAATAATAATTTTATAATTACTGCACCACTTTCATAAATAAATTGCAGACAACTTTTAACAGTATTAGCTTTTTCACAACCACCTAAACCATCAATTAAAAAATATACAACATGAAATTTCCAACGTTCATTTACACAGTTGACCATAAAAACTAAAGCTTCTTTTGTTTTGGGTAAACTATCATTATTGATATCAGCGCCAAAATCAATATTACCAGAAAATTTATGACCTGTCCATTCAATTTTTTTTAAATGGCCAATTCATCTAACATCAATGAACACACATCATGTTGACCAATTTCCTTAGCCTCTTTTACTTTGCTATGAAGAGTAACTAAAGTTTCTTTACAAAATCTAATGGAACAGTCAACACTTTCATACCATTTTTTTATAATTAGCCAATTATTAACAAAACTGTAGGTAACAATTGCTGTGACAATAAACCACATGTTATAAAAATAAACCAGGGTTATGCACAAAGTTCTACGAAGTCAATATGAAAACATACTTGCAGATATGTATGAAAGCCGAAAACAAAAATACATAAAAATAAAGAATAAAAACTTTTAATTCTTCAATTTTATGTACTTTTCTTGAAGGCTAAGGCTAAAACAATCAAGGCCAAAGCCAAAGTTTTCAAGGCCAAGACCAACAGTTTCAAGATCAAGACTAAGGCCTTAGTCTTGGTCTTGACAAATAAAACAAAAGCATAATATTGATTTAAAGTTTTTTTTTTACAATAACGTCATTTAACAAAAACTCTTTGGAGTTCAACATATAAAGTCTGTAGATTGCGGCATATATTTTAAAGACTTTGAAGAGCTGTTTAACATGGAGACGGCAAGCTTCCAGTAAAACAACAAAGTTTGTTTTTCTTGGTATGCCTTTATTATTTTGTTTTACTTAAAAAAATTCTGCCCAAACATTGTTTTAAATCATTCTCTTTAATATGAACACAACTTGTCTCAGCACTTTGGGATCCCTTTAAAACAATAGTTCTAACCCAAATCAATGCATTTTTTAAATGGAAATAATTAACGTTCAAATTACCAACTAATGTTAATAGTTGATAATAACTTTCGCACACACAGATTTTCAGTTAATTAAAAAAACAAACTGCTAATGTTAATTAGTTAACAAAAATTTTATAAACTCCTTGGTGTAGCTTATTAAATTGAGTACTTAATATGAAGAAGACAATAGTTTATTTCTTTATCTATTTATTTAACCATAAAATTACAAAAATTACAGACAATTTTCAAAATTAGGTTTGGCGTTACTCGTATAGTTAAAAACTAGTCATTGGAGGGACACCTTAATAAAATAAACAAATAAAGCAAAAAACAAACAAAAGTATATATTTAAATATTAGGAGACAATAAATATAAAATCACTTGAATAATAAAACAAATGCAAAACGCAACAATAATAAAATAATTAGCAATAACATCACAAAAAAAATGCACGACAATATAAAAAATACATATATGAACAGGTAAATATATATATAATACCCAACAGGATAAACAAAACATAGAAATACACGATAATATAAAAAATATACAGAAATATATGACAATATAAGCAATTCAAACAACAAATTAATAAAACTTTAAAGTTGTTCTTTTTGTTTTCTTTTAATAACTTATTTAAGTTTTTCATTTTCGAATACATCACAAACATTTTTTCTTTTAACTTTGTTTTTAGTTGTTCTGTTTATTTAATTTTTTTCTTCAACTTTTATTCTTCATTATATTCATTGTTTTCACTAAGTTATTTGTTTTTCTTTTCCTCTTTTATCTATTTTTTAGCTTTTCGCCATTTAAAAATACTTCCTCCGTTTGATTAAAAAACACTTTTTTTTACAAATATTTATTTATAAAACACTGTTATAAAAATTACTAATGTTACATAAAACGAGATTTTTACTATATATATATATATATATATATATATATAATATATATATATATATATATATATATATATATATATATATATATATATATATATATATATATATATATATATATATATATATTATATATATATATATATATATACACATATATATATATATACATATATATACATATATATATATATATATATATATATATATATATATATATATATATATATATATATATATATATATATATATATATATATATATATATTTTTTTTTTTTTTTTTAAAGAATCCAAATAAATATATAAAAAAAGTAATTTTAAATTTGTTTATAAATTTAAAAATTTTAATATTGTTGAAAACCTGTGCTCTACTTGGAGTTTCATCACAAGCCAAAACAGATGAATTAGTTTTTGTTTATGGTGACCAAGCACAAAAATGTAGTCGGTAGCCAAGTGGGCTGCTTTATGTAAAAATGGTAGAGAGATGATCCTTGATCATGGCACCCTCAAACCACTTATACAGATAAGAATATTAAACGTGTTAGATATTATTGAAGAAAATCCTCATTCAACACATGATATAATTAAAGCCCTTATATTGATTAATCATTTTACAATCAACAAATTATTTGTAATCTTAACACTTTTAAAAAAAGTAAACTAATATCACGTTAAATACCCCTTGAGTTAACTAATCAAAATCACAAGAAGTTAAAACATGTAAGGGAAATTTAGCCTTTTCAGAAATGGTGATATTATTCCAGGGGATGAGTTGTGGTTATATTTTAGAGATGTTGGACACAATTCGGCTATTGCTAGTTGAGTCAGTGAATATGAAAATCCAAGAACTGTTGTAAGATACAACAGATTTGATCCAAAAAACATTTTCTACCTCAGGGCAGGCGTGAGTAGGTGTCATGTAGGGGGGGGGGAGAGAAGTCTGCCATTACAATTTTTGCTGACTGAAAAAAAAAATCAGGTCTACATTTGTTGACTGACTTGTCTAAAAGGGTCAAATTCGCCGACTAAATAAAAAAAAAAATTCATTGATGGGGAGAGGGGTCACCCCCAAAAAAAAAAAACAAGCAAAAAAGACAGGTGTTGTTCATTTGGGTTATGCTGAAAAGGTAGACATCATTACTAGTCAATATTATAAGAAATTGTTTGAAATTTCTTACATGCGAAATAAATATGCGGTAGTGGTGTAGTGGTAAAACACTCGCTTCATAAGCGAGAGGTTCCGAGTTCGATCCCCACCGCGTCCCTGGTAGTACCGCGCTCAACTCGTTTCTCCGCGCAGCGGCCTTGTTCGTCAAGGTTCGTGTTTCGGAGTTATAGAGTTGAGAGAGGGTTATAAACACTATTAAGTAGCCTCCTCGTCTGTAGTGGCCTTCTCAGCCTTGAGGAGGTGAATAACAAAAAAAAAAAAAAAAATAAGCAAAGACAATTTTAAATTTCTTTATTATAACATTCCATCTCATGTAACTCAAACTGTCAAAAATTTTCTTAACCAAGGTAGAATCACAATAATTCTCCATCCGCCATACTCACCAGACTTAGCTCCATCAGATTATTGGCTATTCGACTTGATAAAAAAAATCTTGATGACAATACTAATGTCGAAAGTAAAAAAAAATGCATAACAAAGCTACTTCGAAATGCATACGCAAAGAAGAGTGTAAAAAATTGTTTAACAAATGGCTTGAAAGGCAAATTAGTATAGATTATGATATAACTTAAGAATTTTCCTAATGATTTAAGTATATATAATAAATAATATATTAAATATTTTAAAAAAAATTTTAATAAAATGAAAACTTGAATCATTTATGAAAAAAGGATTTTTACAACCACTTAAATGAAAGTAATCAAAACAAGTGAAGCAAAAAAATATATACATTTACGTCATATTTAATACTTGTCAACAAAACAAATTAAAATAGCTTATCGTAAACTATAACTATTTTAAACGCATTTTCAAAATTAAAATATATTTATAAAATTTTAGTATATGCATTTTCCAAAATACATCCTTATTTAGGTTATTGGTCAAACCTTGGTTTTAAAAACTATGATTTTTTTTCAACAGGTTAATCATGACTGGTAAAGAATTTATTTTGGGATGTCAAAATAACAATATTAGGCATTTCAGGCCGACATTGACAATAGACTGGCTGTTATTTTCCTTGCTGCTTAACAGCGAAAAAAAATAATTAAACAATCAAATATTTTTTTTAACATTTTGGTTTAACAAAATCTCCACCTACAACCCATAAACTAGTAAGTAATTTCTGATTTTTTTTTAAACATCTTCACTTCCAACAAGGCTGCAAGTTGAAAGTTATTGAAAAAGAAAAGATTTAACAGTCTATATAATATTTGAAAATCTGTTATTGTACCTCTCTTGTATGATTCAGATTTTGTCACCTCACCTAAAGACAAAGCTGAATTGTTTGCTTAAAGCTTCTCATTAATATCATCTCTTGATTCCACTAGTTGCGTTCTATCTGATATAGCTGACAAACAGTTAATTAATTGCCCGATGTTTGTATCACTCCAGCTTCTGTATCTAAAGAGATTTCCTGTTTAGACTCTAATACAGCTCGTGGTTCAGACAACTTACCTCTTATAGTCTTGCATAAGTGTTCTCTGGAGCTGTTGTCTATACTTTCAAAACTATTTAACAAGTGTTTAAGTCTTTTTTTCCAGCCTGCTTAAAAGTGATATCTGTGATCCCTATTGATTTCATCTGTGATCCCTATTTTCAAAAACTCTGGAGAGCGATCTGACTTGTCTAACTACTGTCCCATTAATCTTTAATTAATGAACACTCTCATCTTGATTCTAACAACTTACTTTCTGATCATCAATATGGATTTCCATCTTTTTGTTCTACTGCTGATTTGTTAACGGTAATAACTGATAGGCTTTATTATGCATTAGATAGATGTGGAGAGGTTAAGGCTATCCTAAAGCCAATCCTCAACCATTGTCACATCTTCATAATGTTGTTTCTCTTTCTATAAGTACTATAATGGGCACTGCTTTAAAGAGCTAGCGTCTCTTGTGCCATCTACTAAAATTCATTATCGTGTACTCGTCATTAAATTAAATCTCTATTACTGTGACTGTTCCTAAGTGCTCCAAAAATACTTACTTGTCTATTTTTTTTTCTCAAACATCAGTTCTTTGGAATTGGTTTCCTTCAACTTGTTTTCCTGATTCTTATAATTTGCAATCTTTTAAGTTGTCTGTTAATCGTTATTTTACTCTGTAAATTTCATCTTTTCTCTTCCAGCAACTTCCAACTCTAATAATGGTTGCTTGCAGCCTTGTTGAAAATGAAGATGTTAAAAAAAAAAGTGAGAGAGAGCAAACATTATGACGAGAGAGAGCAACATTATGACAATGTGATAATGTTTCAGGTTGGCTATAAGAGTTAACTGAAACATCACATTGTCATAATGTTTTTCATATTGGTTACAATGATAATTATACTTTTGGAAGAAAAAACTTTTCTTTTTTACTTTTGCGAGAGCAGTAAATTGCTCCTGTAAACCATTTTAGGGGAGTGTGGGTGAGAGCTAAAGCTCTGTTTTTTTTAAAAGTTTTACTTTTGTACCCAATTTTTTCACATAGTAGGTGAAACATTTTTTTCAGCTCAAATCTTTTAAAATTAAAAAAATTGAACAGGATTTTTGAAAAAAAAGGTATTTCTTATTTATAAACTTCTTAGTAAAAAAAAAAAAAAAAAACATTAATTGCTGCATATGTTGTTTTTACTACTTCATAAATGTTTAGATATAATGGAACATTATAAATAAAAATAATAAAAAACATTAGTTTAAGCAGTTCTGTAACAGTATTGTTCATATATTGATAATAAATGAAAGATTGCAAAATGTAAAAAAATAAAAAAAAAGTCATAAGTGAATATTTATGCTATATATTATAGATATATAATGTTTACAAATTTAAAACTATTTATAAATTTAATTATTATAAATCATTGAAAGAACTTTAATTTAGTATTACAATGATGAAAATTTCCTGAAAAAACAAATAATTCTACAAAGGTCCATTTATGTAACTAATTTCATTTTGTTTAAGAAAACTGCAAACAACTTGAGAATTTTGCGTTTGGCTAACAATAGTTTTATAATATAACTTCCATTGTTAATTTGCCCATAATTTAAATAAAACCAAAACAAATTTTAAATTAATATTACAAAAAGTTTTTCATTATTTTGACATACATACTTGTTTTTAATTACTTTGACATACATACTTAATTGTTTTTTAATTATTTTGATATACATACTTGTTTTTAATTACTTTGACATACATACTTAATTGTTTTTAATTACTTCGACATACATACTTAATTGTTTTTAATTACTTAGACATACATACTTAATTGTTTTTAATTAGGAGAAATATTTAATCTTAATGTTCAGTAAGATATATAGACATATATTAGGATAAAAAAAAACTTATTTTTTTAAAATATACTTCATAAATAAAAAACTAAAACTGATTTAATTTGGTAATGTTTTTAAGATATTAGCGGCTGTAAAAATAGTCATAGTTTTAAAGCACATCCAAAGACAGAAAAAGTCAATCTTTCAGCCTGCTGAGTTAACACTGTGCAATGCAGGTCTCAGAATTAGGGTCTAGCATTTGCCAATGCTGACCTAACTGCCGACCTAAAATTGTTTGAGTTAGTCAAAAAATCACCGACCTTGTTTGTATGTATTATCATAAAACCTCTGTATCAAATTTTTTTTTGCTGACCTGATGCTGACTTCTAACAAATGTTGGCAAGTTATTGCTAACTTTATTTTTCCTATTTCCGAGAGCTGTCAATGATATCTAAAAAAAAAATCTCTAAATAAGTATAATTTATGCTGTGAGTTAAAATCTTGTAATGATAGATAAAAAATATGAGATATTTAAAATTAATGAAAAATCCAATAATTTATGGGTTACAAATAAATCAAAATAACTTCTGATGTATTTTTAAAACAGAAACATCAATAGAACCAAGTGAATCCTCCAATGTTTGTTACCAGAAATAAATATAAAAGAAAAACTGATTTCAGGGTAGTCATCATTTCAGGTAACTATCTGACTACCTGACGTAAGATTAGTTATATACAAACAATGAATGAAAAAATTATAAATCTTTTCATAAACTTGCAAAAAAAAAAAAAAAAACAGTGTGGGCATAATATATACCTTAGGGATCAAAAAAATATTGCTAACCATATTATTATTTAAAATAACATAACTTATTTCAATCAATTCACACTCCATTTCTTTATGATATGGCCATATTACCATCTATTTCTGCATAAAGTTGAAATTTGCTCATCTCATACTCTACAATATCATCCTCAATCTCATTTGGTTTCCAATAAGACGCTATATATACAGTACTGTTTTTCTTTTTAATGCTAAGAAGTCTGCCATGGTGGCATTATTAAACTACACGTGACAAATAAATCTTTTTCTTTTCTTTGTCTTCCTTTTATCTGAATTTTGTCTGCCATATACTTTTTAAGTTCTAACATTATTTTTTAATGACATTGTTTATTTGCAAACTGGCTTTTTCTAGCATCAAAAAGTAATTATAAAATCTGTTTTAGATATAAAACTCATAATTCACACAACTACATTTTAATAAAAAATTATATTTTAATAAAAAAAATTTTAATAAAAATTTTTACTATAATTAAAAAAGTATTTAATAAAAAAGTAGGATTAAGATGATACCATCTTTGTAGTGAAGTTTGTTCAGCTGTAAAATATCTTTTACTTCAATGGAGTCTTTTCCAAAAAGTTTTCTTTTAGAGGTCTATAATGCTTTAAGTGAAGACTTGCAAGCACTGGTCATTGTGTCCAGAGGTAAAGGTGATAGTTTAGTTAATTTAATGATTTCTACTGAACAAAGTTTAACTTAGTAATTGTCGCATGGTTTGTTGCAACTTTATTATTGACAACTAGTTATGTTGTCAATAATAGTGCTTTGTACATCAGTGAGTTATAGCTGGTAAAAGTCACTATACATCATGGTAAGATCATTAACAGACTTTGTATTGTGACTGCAAGGATTGTGTTGTAACCAATGTTATTTGCTACAACAACCTTGTTGCAGATGTCAATAAAAAGTTACAGTTCTTTAAAAAATTGTGTGCATATAATTCGGATGTATTTACTAGATGCACAATCTGATTTTGACTAATTTTGAAGTTAAAAAACTTATTGACTAATTCAGCAGTTTTTTAAATATAATTAATTTTTTTATTTATCATGTTATAATAAATAATGAAAATAAAGTAACCACTTGAAATTTTTAATAACATAACAAAAAAAGGTCACAGATTTTTACTTTAAAATTGGAGCCATAAATACCAGGACCTAAGATAAGCTGTCATAAAGTTTAAACCATCTTCTTTGTTCTTAAACAAATTTATTTCAATTTCAAAAATAACTTTGTCAACAAAACCAAGTAGAATATTAGTCTAGGAAAGATTATCTCAATGATTTTTCATCAGGATCTCCAGTAAGAATTGGAAGATAAATGCTGTTTTAAAATTGGCCTGACTAAGTTTAGACCCATTTTCTAACCATTTTTAATGCCATTTATGTAAAAAACTGATTATGTTTGTCTTTTGGCTATAAAAGTATTTCACAGAATAGACATGGGTGTTGAGAAAAAAAAATTTTGCCATATGTGTACGCCAAATTTAACTGAAATCCAAATTTTGGTTTTAAAAAAAATATTTAATTAAAAGAGAAAACAAAAAATGTATGCTTACTAAAAATAAGAACAATTTTTGCTGAAAAAAAAAAAATTAAATACATAAACATAAAAAAATTAATTACATAAACAAGATCATTTACAATATTCTTTGAAAAATTTTGAATGTCAATCTTATAAAGAAAAAAGATTGTTATATTAAATATTCACCTGTTTTTTACATTGAGGATTTTTCAAAGCGATAAATATGATTAAATAAGTGGCGAATAGACTTTGCATTTAAAGTAGACTTTTTGGTTATTGACATTTGTAAGACAAATCTATATCTAATATGTTTTCTTTTTTTTAAGGTGGTTTAAACCTCCTCACAACTCTTTAACTCCAAAACATGAACCTTGATAAACAAGGCAGCTGTACAGAGAAACAGGTTAATATACATAAAATATGAAATATGTTTTATAACTATTTTTATTTTTTAATTGAAAAAAAATTAATAACTTTTAAGTTTAACTGAAAGTTGAATGAAATTTTCTTAATTGTGAAATATTATCAAATTTAACTGAAAGCTGAATTTCTATTTCAAATTTGCCGCAAAAGTTGAAGCTGAAGTCAAAATTTAACATTTCTTTTAAGAAATATACTGTTGCCTCAACTTGTGATAGTGCTCCTATGATTATTAAGTATGGTAGAGATCCCAGCAATTTATCATCATTGATGAAAATCCAAAAAAAAAAAAGGAGGTCCTAAAATGGAACCCTATGGTATACCAATATCAACTTGTTCTTTGTTAGAATAAAATCTTTAACTTTAGTAAATATTTTTCTATTATGAAAATATTTACAAAAGTTGAATAGCTTCTGTTAAAAAACTTCTGTTTTAGCTTCAAAAATCAGTAATTAGGAATCTACTAAATCAAGAGTTTTTCTGAAATCAATAAATCTTAATCATGTAAAGAGTTTTTTAGAATTTACTTTAGAGATAAGAACATGCAATGCAGTTTCACATGAATGATTTCATCTGAAACCATGTTGGTCATCATTAAAAAAATCATTTGGTTCAAAGTATCCAGTTATTCTTTTAGCAATTATTGTTCAAAGACTTTTTTTTAGTGGAGATAATATAATAAGTTAGTGGAGATAATATAGCAGTTCTTTGATAACTATTGATATCATGAGTTTCACTTTTTTGTTTATAAAGTGGCATATTACTACTTATTTTAAATTCATTTGGAATACTACCTGTTTCTAGACATTTGTTGAATATAGTCATTATTGGATCAGTGAATGAACCATATGACTTTTTAATAACTTTTGATGGAATATCTGAATAACCACAGCTGCTTTTTTCTTTTAAGATTTTTGAACTCTTGATCAAACAATTCATTGTTGTCTTTAATCTTTGTTTGTATTTTCGTTTCATAATGAAAGGTTATGTTTATAATGGAAAATATCCAACAAGTTAAAATAGTCTTTTTGAAAGTAGCGGGTGAAGTTGTAAGTTATTTTGTCTGTAGTGGGTGAAATTATTAGTGAAAAGAACAATTTTGTTAAGAACCTTACTGTAAGATTGAAATAACTTAAAAATTTGTTAAGTTGCTTGAATTAGGTCTTTGCGCATATTTTTTAGGTTTTTGAGTGCTAAACTTTTAGAAAATGATGAAAAAAGAAAAAGAATAAATCATTTTGTATTTTTGTAGTAAATCTCTTCCATACGTAGAAACCTGCTCACATCCTAAATCATCAGTCTATTGTATATACACTTTCTCCATTGCATATTTATTTTGCTTTTTTTAGTATTGTCCATAATATTTTAATATTGATATTTTTTTTTTAAAAAGTTATCCACTTGTTGGTGTCAAAAATGCATAATTAGATTTATTTATTCTTTTTGCTTTTTGTTTGCAAAAAAAAAGTTGTTTTTAATAGACATAGATATAAATCAATAAATGTCTTAAAAACTAAATTATTTCAAATTTTGTGTCTTCTAATTTTGCATTTTTTTAAAACCTCTCTAAAAATCAAATGTCAAATTTCTCTTTTTCTTTCTTTTTTTATTTTTATTTTTTATATTTAAATAATGAATTTAATTAAAGTTATTTATATTATAATTTATCTCATAATTTTTTAACTTGTGTCAGTTTTGTTGTTTTTTGTTTATATAAAAATTTATTTCACAGTTTTTAATTATTTTTTATATAGTTTGCTTTTCTTGCAATAATTGCTTAAGTGGGAAATGTAAAACCCATGGCAATCCTATGGAAAAGTTAAAAAAAACTAATGCTGTGCTTTCTCTGCCATCTGGTATGATAATTCAAGAGTCTTCAATACCAAATGCTGGTCTTGGTGTCTTTGCGTTAAGTGTTTTTGAAGCAGGCTCATTGTTTGGTAAAATGGTGGGTGAAGCTCTTAATGAAAAAGAGTATCATGCAAGAGAAAACAAAGCTTATGTTTGGGAGGTATATATTATTTTCTTAATAGTAAATTGAACATTACTAAATTAAAAGGGACTCCCAACATATTGTGTTTATATTGAAAAAAATGTAAACAAACAAACAAACAAACAATTTTCAATTCTACAAAAATGTCAAATATTGAAACATTTAAAATTAAATACACTTAAAAGGAATTATTAAATTCATAGAAAAGCACATGTTTTTCAAAAGCTTCAAGATGAGACTAAAATGGTAAAAAGCAAGTTTCTACTAAAACAGCAAGGTTAGTTTTAATTTGTATGCATTTAATGCTTTTTATTTAAAAAAAATTAGCTTAAAATCTTTAAAATACTTTTTTCAATACAAACACATGCTCTGGAGTCCCTTAATAATCTTAAAAAGACAAATATTTTTAAAACAATGTTTTTTAAAAAAAAAAAAAAAAAGTAGTTATTTAATGTTAATTCTTTGTATTAAAGTTAAAAACACTTTTTATAAATCCTTATCTCCTTTATTAATTTCTTTTTCTTATTAACTAATACTTAGCATTAATAACTAATAGAAGATATTTAAATTATAATTAATAACAAATAAAAAATATTTAAATTATAATTAATAACAAATAAAAGATATTTAAATTATAATTAATAACTAATAGAAGATATTTAAATTATAATTAATAACTAATAGAAGATATTTAAATTATAATTAATAACTAATAGAAGATATTTAAATTATAATTAATAACTAATAGAAGATATTTAAATTAATTATCTAATATAAATATGAATAATCTCAATGAGAGCTTTTGAAACTTTTGAGACTTTTGAAATGGCTGCTCCAAACTTTTGCTCCAAACAAACTGATTATAGGTATATCTGTTCCAAAGAATTATTCCCTAAAAATCAATCGGGAGATAAGTTCCTTTTTACCTAAGTGAACGCAATGTGTAGTTTTTAGATAACTTTGGAATGGATTGATGTTGTTAGTGGAGTTCTAATAAGTATTCTAATTGGTACTAGGCTTCCAATACTACTTTTTAACTGCATCAACAATCATTTTAATTTTTTTTCAGTTCTATCTTTTATAAAACAAATCCACGTGATATCAACATCAGTATTAGAAATCTCCATGGTGATTTAGGCGGTGTTCTTAATTGGACTAAAGCATAGCTAATGCTCTTAAATTTAGATTATGTAAATTTATGGAAAAGCTCTCTGTATATATCTATATATCCGTCTTTACTATTAATAACTATATTATTATAACTATATAATAACTATATTATCAAGGCTTGAATTAAGTGATAGCAAATTACGATATCTGGAAATGCTTCTGGAATTTAAATTTTTTGAAAACTGTAAACTCTGTTTTTAACTAAACTCAATAGTTGTAATTCGATAAAAAAATTTATCTTGATCTTAAAATTAATATAAAATCTCATTATAAAATTATATTATTAATGTTATTTATATTATTAATTTTATTATTATTATTAAATTATGATTTAAACTTTAATATTTTAATTTATTTAATAAATCATCAGGCAAAACTAGAAAAACAAAGCATACAATACAATGCATAGGTGTAGAACATGTTAGAGTATTGGGTTTCAGGCACTATCCAGAATTTGTCGCTGGGGCTCAGCCCCACCCGGTAAATTGTATCAAGCATTGAAAAATTAATAAAAAATGAGAATCCTAATATACTTAAACATGAACAAAAAGAATAATTTAAAGTAATAAAAATATTTCTGCAAGTTCTTTTAAAAGTTCAAGCTCGTTTAAAAATTATTTTGTGAAATTTCAGAGATTTTGACACTTCTGACGAGTCTCATTTAAGTTTGAGACCACTAAAAATGTAACATGTAAACAACACATATAACTTCAAAAACTAAAAAGCTGATTTTTGAGTTAAGTGTTGGTGTTGTTAGATTTTTTTCTTGCTTTCAGAAAGGATAACTTTGGCACATCTGCAGCTTCTTTATATTTAATTCTTTTCCATTATAATTAAGAAACACAGTTTTTTTAAATAAATTTTTTGAATTGTTTAACAGTACATTGACTTCAAAGTAATAAGTTGTATGTTGTAAAATGAAGAAAAATAGTGAATACTTTTCAAGAAAAGAAAAGCAAATTGAAAAAATTGCATTTTGCTCTGAATCTGAAAATGGTAATAACCTCTGTGAAAATACTTATGACAGTTTGTTCAGTCTGATGATGGATTCAAACCCTATTGTTGAGTCTCCATCTTTTCATAGCAGGCTGAACCTTCTTGTTCATAACAGCCATTATGTCCATTAAAAAAAGGAGAAAATTTCATCAAAGTTGGAAAAAAAAAAACATAAATGGATTTTACATGACTGTGAGAAAGAGAAAGTGTTTTGTTCAACCTGCATCAAAGTTATCCATATCAAAATGGCTTTACCTCGTCATTCAAGAGAAAAAGACTTGTATGAAGCATTTATTTTAAATGGATTTTCTAATTAGAAGAAAGTTTTTGTCTCTCACAAGCAATCTGAACTTCACAGGGCATCCATTAGTATGACTGCTTCAGCATTATCAGTATAGATTGTTATTTAGCAACTTAATCACCTTTAAAAGAAAAAGTAATGATAGATAATCGTATTGCTTTATCTAAAATAAATACAACTCTTTTTTATTTGGTAATTCCTGCATTTTGTTTATGAAAAATTTAGATTAATTATCAATCATATTAGTTAGTTTACTGGAAAACTAAACTTTTCTTCTTTATTGTTTTTTTAAAGGTCCAGTGATAACGTTTTTTATTGATTTTTTGAATGTCCAAATGAAACGGTGACCGAACATTTTTCAAAACGATTTTTGAATGCTTTTTAAGGGTCTCATAAAACGTTTTTTTTTAAATTGGTTTTTATTAAATCTTAATGAAATGTTTTACCGTTTTCAACAATCGCCCTAAAAACTTTTTTTGTATAAGTTATTTAAATAAATAATTTATCTTAGAAAAAAAAAATCTTTTACAAGTTTAAATGTAACAGCCCAAATCTGGATAAATTTCTAAATGTTTATTTTGTGTTTACTTATAATGTTAGCTCACAAAAATGTAATAAAATAATTTTTATGCAATTCTTTTAAAAGCTTTCTTCAAATAATTGCCTATCAACTTATTGACCTATTGAATTTTATGTAAAATACTATAAAAAACTTTCATGCTTTTCCCTAGTATAAAAGGTGTTACATAAACTTGTAATAATAAAAAATAAATCTTTCTATTAAAATGAATGTTTTTTAAAAGTTTTTGTTGATACAATCATTACTCAAGCTACCATTAAATGTTTACTAAACATTTGCAAAATGTTTTTGTGAGCACGTGGTGGGAACGCAAGACTTTTCTATTCGTAGAAAGGGTAAAAATAGTTCAAACTTTAGCGTACTTCTAAAACTATAAGCATACGATTTTCTGGAATTGAACAAATAGTTGAATTGTCCTGAAAAGCAACAGTGGTTCTCACCTAAAATTGAAAACGAAATCCTACAAGACTTTGCTCATGCAACTAGGGATTGCATGAGCAAAGTTTTGTAGAATTTCATTTTTAATTTACCGGTAATTTACCAATTAACCGGTAAATTAACAGTAATTTTGGACATTTTAAAAACTTTTTTGAAATTCACAATATTAACATAGAGTTCAATAAATTTTTGAACTGAAAACATGTTTTAATATTTTTAGTTTAGACTGCTTAATAATACACTTGTAGTAAAAATTTATTTAAAATAAATACAAATATAATAATAATACATAAGTAATAAAAATAAAATTAGTTTATTTTAAAAACAAAATAAATCACATTATTTTCAATGTATCATCTTTTTGAAAATATGCTCGCAAGAAGCATAAATCATCTATACTTCTGTCACTTAATATCATTCTTAATTTTGTGGCGATGAGCCTCGCAGCAGAGAAGGCACATTCTGCTTAAACACTTGTTCAGACTTGGACAGGAATGGCGTTTGATCAAATGCTATTGCTGATAACAAATGATTTTGTTGTTGCAAATTGACCATGACTGTTTAGATGTTTTAGACATTTCAGAAATGAAAAAGAAATGCTAAACTAAAACTAAATAAGGAAAAAAATAAAAAAAACTAAAGAAAAAAGAAAACATTTTCTTATGGAAAAAAAAAAAGTATATAAGCTTTAAAATAAAACTTAAACTCAATGCGAAAATCATTTTTTGCAAATAAATTACTTTAAACCTTTTGAAACATTTTATTAAAGTTACGCAAAACGCTTTCACAAATTACTTTTACAAACGCTTTTAACAATTACTTCTAATGATTGTTTAAGAAATGAACAATTAAGTAAAATAAAGTTATTGAAAAGAAAAAAATATAATATGTTTAAATTGTATATACATTTTTTTCAAAAAGTTAAAAAAAAAACAATAATAAAGTTGTCTATTTAAAATAGTAATTTTTAATCTTTTTCATACTCTGAATAGTTAGTTTATAACAATTTATAAGTTTATAAACAATTCTTTGTAAAAATAAAAACAAAAAAATAAAGCATTTAAATCATTCCGCTCCAACGGAAAGATTTCAGTTTAACTTACTCATAATTTAAAGTAGTTTAAAAAATTAATCTTTTAAAAGATTTTTTGAAAGACAGAAAAATAGTTTAAAACGTTTAAATTTATAAAAAATAGATGCTTACTGAAAAAGAAGTTTAAATATGACATTTAATTTATACAAAGTAAACAATTGTTATTTTTAACTTTTTATTTTATTTAAAGCCTTAAAAACTTGAGAAAAGATCAACGATTGAAAATTATTCATAAAGTAAAAATGTTTTAATTGCATTTCAATTGTTAAAACATCAAAAAGTTGTAGTCAAATTGTAAAGAAAAAAAATTATATGCGTGGTCAGTTGCATCATATAAAGTTACACCATTCCTGTCCGAGCCTGTTATTGGGTGAATTGTCAAGAGATGATTGTTTACTATTTTTAAATATTTGTTACAAATATTTTCTTCTTGCGCACAAGTTATTTCTTTCCTCAAAATACTTGCAATTATCTTTCCTGTTTTTCTTCTTAGTATCTTTTTTTAGAATAAAAGTTAATTTCTAATCAAAGCTTTTCTTTTAAAATGATCCCCAAGTGCCAAGACAAGCTGTATTCATATCATAAAAAATCCTTAAAAAATAAGTTTCATGTTAATTAAATTTTCCAGAACAAATTATTTATTAAAATATTAGCTAAACTTAAGGTAAGTTCTGGCTCTTTAATTTTTTTAAAAATCAAAGATATTGGTCTGATTAATGTGCTTTTGTAGTTAATAAATGATATCAATGCAAAAAAATTCTTTCAAATAACTTGAACTTGAGTTATAAATGTTTCGTTGGGTTTTCCCTTTTGCAATTAATTTTTATGTAGAAGAATGCCTTTATATATTTTATAAAATGAACCAAACTTTTATAACCGAATAAAAATAACACGATCAATAAGTAAACGCTTTAAAAGCCGGACTTCTATTTTATTTCAAAAACAAAACTAATATTAATGCTATAAATATAAGATATGTAAGTTTAAAAATAAAACCGATGTTTATTAAAAACAAGATCTGCTAATAAAATCTTAAAGCTGAAAATACTATTTATTTATTTTTGGAGGGGGGGGGGGGATTTAGTAAGAACAAGTGAAAATACATTTGATTTTACAGTAAATAAAAACCGATATTTTTATGGAAATAAAAATAAAACAAAATAGAAAAGCAGTAATATTTGTTTAATTACAATTTTTATTTTGTCAAAAGTTGAATTTTAAAAAAAATATAATAATTTATTTGTTTTAATAAGACATATAAAAAAGAAATTCATTTATATAAATTCTAGTTGAATTAAAATGTTTTAGGTAGTGCAAACATTTTTTTATAAAAGTGGAAAACCTAATCTAATTGTGTAAATCATATAAAAAACTTTGTGGTAAGTAAATTTAATTAATTTTTCCATTGTAAAGATATCTGGTTTGAAATTATTCAAACCAGATATCTTTACAATGGAAAAAACTATGTAGGTTCATGAAGTTAATATTAACCTCTCAACCAGAAGTCTAAAAGCAAAGCAACAAATTTTTTTGTTAATATCTCAGTAAATAAATTGTTTTTGTAATTTTAGTAAACTAAAAACTTATTTTCTAATGTTTATTTACAAAATAAACATAACTTATCTTGACACTTAGGAATCCCTTTAACAATATATGCATCTCACTATATAATTTTGGGAGTGGCTGATGTTATATCGACTACTAGTTTTGGGAGTGAAGCTACATCAACTACTATAACTTTATCTACATTGTTAACATGTTCATCATTACAACAACATTTTAATTTTGATTGTTAAAAATTCGTTCAATTAATTCAATTATTGATTTAGTTAAGGCATTTTTACTTATTTTATTAAATATTCTATTTTCGTCAACATTACTGCTATTCAAATTGTTTGGGTCATGAAGAAAGTGTAAACATTTGACATAATACTTCGTCTTTGCTTTATTTGTTATATTAATTCATTCTTAAGTTCGTTGCTTAATAAATGGTAATTTTATTCCAGCTTTGTAAAGAGAAACATCTTTGCTACACAATGCTTCTACAGCAAACTTTAAAGGCTGCAAAGATGATATAATGTTTAATGATAAGCTAATATTGTGAAATTAAGCTAAATTCGTCAAATGTGAATGTAGACTCTCTGTCGATTAGACCTTTTTGTATAGGATCCAACGGGTTAGAGTGTCCAAAATTAATGAAATTCCTTACTTAACTCCCCTTTAATATTTTTCTGCAGTATTTCATTTTTTGTTGGGGATAGGTGAAATATTTTAAGGGTTTTGCAAATCTTTTCTGTCAGCAGACCAATACTTGCATACATAATTATTGGATCAATGTTCGTTTCAGATAATAGTTCTAAACTACCATCATCATCTTCTTCCTCATTGTTTAAAAAATATTCTTGTACTAAATGAGTTGATTTTTCCTCTTCTCCTAAATTTGCTGACAAACAACAGTTATCTTTATGATTAAGAACCTTGATATATGGCAATTAAATGCTGTGCAATAAACATAGTTGATGTTTAGCACTAATTAACTTTCCCACTTTCTTCATTACGATGCTACATCTGTTGTAATTGAAACCACATAGTACAAACCAACAAAATAAAAAATGTTTTAAGTTCTTTCCTCTGAAAGAGAAATACATTTATTCGCTGACATTGATCCATGACCTCTAGCAAGACCAAGACTCCAAAATTTGTCAAATGCATGTTTATTTACATTTGTATAACAACAGTTTTTAAGTCTACTCATCTAATGTGATGCTAAACCCTTCACCTTGATTAGCTCGCGCTTTAAGTTGGCTAAGTTGCTTAGGCGTATTTTAGCTGCATATTCATTCACAATTTTTCAAATCGTATTTTTAGACTTTAAAATATTAACATAACCTTTAGCACTTAACAGTATTCTTAAATCATAGATAAACAAAATTTAATAAATGGTACACCATCTTTGGCTGTTACACAACAACTGCACCAAATGACTTAACAGCTGATTTTCTGAAGTATTTTGATATTTTTGATGAATTACTCAAATTCGTAGATGTATTTATGTTTATTGGTGTTTTATTGGTGTAGACAATTTTATTTGGTTCATCTGGGTTTTCTTTTTTTAAAAGGTTAATATTGTGCTCTGTTCGAAGGTGTGCATGCATACCACTTTTACTGCTGTCAAAAGCTTGAATTGTTTTTTAATATTTCTTGCATTGATCTGCTCCTTCATTTTACACCTGTATAAAATAATTTCATAGTGAATTATATCCATGACTGAAAAGCATAAACACATAAATTCAAAAAAAACAAAAAAGAAAACATAATAACTTGAGAAGTATTGACTAACGCCATGTTGAATTAAATTTATGTAATTTACAATGTTTTTATCGTTTATTAATAAAAAGAGATCAATGTTGTTATGTATAAATTTATTTAACTAGACTTGCATTAAATGTTACACTTAAGTAATTTATTTGTTTCTAAAGTACTTCTTGCTTTTGCTTGCATCTCATTCTTGAATCTCTTTCATACTTTAAACCCTACGGCTTTTATGAGCACTCAAGAATTCCTTTGTCCTTCATATTTTCCAAATAAAATTATTTTTGTATCAATTATTAATAATGTACAGAGGAAATTTAACCAGTTGTGTCTTAATGGAATTATACCAATCTTTAATTATATACCAAGAAAATTATTATTTTACCATTCCTTATATTTTACTTTTAGCTAAAAAAAAACATTTGTGAAGTGTTTGCTTTTTTTTTAAATTGTGGTTTCTTATTAAATTAAAAATTAAAAATATCATCAAAGGGCTAAAGGAGGTGTGTTTTAAAGAAGCCAGAAGTGATATTTATTTCAAAGTCTTATGGAATGCATTCTTTGTACAGCAGAATGTAGTGTACGTTGAGTTCGATCCCCACCACGTCCCTGGTAGTACCGCACTCAACTTGTTTCTCTGCGTAGCGGCCTTGTTCGTCAAGGTTCGTGTTTCGGAGTTATAGAGTTGAGAGAGGGTTATAGCCACAAATAAGTAGCCTCCTCGTCTGTAGTGGCCTTCGCGGCCTTGAGGAGGTGAATTAAAAAAAAAAATTAAAAAAAAAAAAAACTTGACAAACTGAAGATACCACCAAAATGTAAGGATACATAACAATTCACTAAAAGTGGAGTTCCATGCTTTGCCATGACTTGTGGGGATCACTACCTCCATTTTTACTATGCATCTATGGATTGTACTATAACACGATTTGTGACCATAATTGAAACAACAGAGAATACTGAGCATTTAGCAAATGTTGAAAAATTTATAATTGGTCAGTGTTTAGATGTAAGATTTGATAAGACTTATTACAAAAATGATTGTGGAAGGTTAAAACTGCATTGCTATATATCTCAAATTCAAGAATATTCAGCTAATCAGTTATGAGCATGCTGGTAGACCATAATGGTGTCCTTTCTCAATGAATTCAACTGGCTCCCGAGTTAGTGAAGTTGTTAAAGATTTTACTATGTATACCTGTCACCTCATGTACGTGTGAGCGCTCTTTTTCTTGTCTTTATAGGCTTGAGACCTATTTGCGTTCTACACTATTTTGAATTGCCATTGCAATATTGTCACAACTCTTAATCATGATCCTTTAACTGGTGAGTTTGTAATGCATGCCTCCTTAAGTTTGAATATATTTTAGTTAAGAGAGTAAATTACGTTTTTATGCCTATTGAAAAAGCTTGTTGTATCTTATAGATTTTCAAATCCCACCAATCAAAAAAGCCACATCTGGAAAAGTAAAATTCTACGCCTATGGTACAATGTAATGTAAAAAGCTTATTTCACAACAGTCTAAAGGAAAAAAATATATAAATATATTATAAAAAGCTTATAAATCTAATTCAATATTTTCTTATTAATCAAGTATAATTTTCAATTAAATTCTTGTGACTCTCTAACGCTGATATGTGTATAAAATTAAAGACAGAGGAGTTTAAAAGCATATAAAAACTAATTTAAACTTATAGTTATATCTTACAATGACAACAAAAACTCTAATAAGTTATTTAAAAATATATCTTTTTAATATTATTTTAATTATCAATTAAAAATTTCTAATTTAAGACATTAAATTTTTTAAATAATTCCTTAAAGTTTCTAAATAAAAATCAATTTTAACATATCATACAATACACACAATTTTACAAATAGCTTTTGTATAATTTTTTATTGGTTGATTTTTAAATTACCACGCAATGCTTTCAGACCTTTAGTAATTTTTTTTTCCTATAATGGGTCGGGTTCTTGTATGTCGCTTCATAGATTATCCTTAGATCCAATAATTGCAGCTTTATGGAAGGTGGGGAGGGGGCATGTCCCCCACTATTTAAAACTCTATCTTTTGGTCCCTTTACTTTAAAAATTTTTTTAATTATATTTTTACCCTAACTTCATATGATAACAGTAATAATCAGGACTGGAAATCAAACTCATAAAATGAAAAAAAAACTGTGTATGTTCATACTTATGTCATATCAGGATGTTTTCTGTAAAAGTTTTGCCGATGGGAACAAAAATGGCTATAAAAGTAGACATTGCCCTCCCAAATGTAGGCAATCAGTTTTAAATATCTTAGAATATCTTCAAGTTTCTAAAATGTATTGTTATGTATTCTATTGCGTATAAAGTTTTTTTGAAATTTGTGGCTATGAAAATGGCTGTTTTATTACTTAAAATTTGGCACTTTCAAATCCACCAGTATATTTCCAGGCATCTACCACTTCAGATATACCTAAGGTACCTTCGTCATCACCTTCGAAATTTGTGTAAATTCCATTAACATCTGGAAACCTGGATCTTATTGCTGAAACAACACATGCTGGTAGAACCTTTTGATTATGCCTTCCAAGTTTACAGTATGTTAACCCTAAAAACTGACAATGCGGCGTATCTGAATGTTCTTTAAAAGAAACAGAGAAATACAAATATTTTTCAATAAACAAAATTATATAAAAAAATCAAGTTTAATGTAAGACAACCAAATTGTAAATATAAAAATACTTGTTTGGGGTTTCTTCGAATGAATTTAGCATCCACACTCCTCTGTCATTCAGACTGGCCATTCCCAGTGGGCACCGAACCTGAAAAAGACATCTTTTAAACATTCAAAAGACATCCAAAACGTTCAAAAGACGTCCAAAACGTTCAAAAGACGTCCAAAATGTGTATACGATGTTTAAAAGACATCTTTTTTACGTCTGTGTCCATTGGGTTGATATCCATAATGGATATGGCTCAATGCAGTCTGTCACAAAACTACTGTGTTCTGTTATGCACTTTTGGTCTAAAATAAAATAAAAATTATTTTTAAATTTACATAGCCATTATGTGAGAGTTTGTTATAACTTTTTATTTTAATTCTGCTAACAATAATACATTAATTTATATTTTAAAATAATTATAGTTATTTTATAATACCTGTGGCAATATTTATTGCCTTTATTTCAAAATAACAAATATATTCTTTTTCAAGTAATGTTGTTTTACAGTATCCACATTTACACCATTGTTCAACTACTACACTCAAACGATTTAATTTCGGCGCCACAAAGTTCAAATTTACATAACTGATACTATCGTCAACTATTTCGTTTTTTGGATCTTTACTGGTTTTCTTCATCTTTTTTTTAAAAGGTTCAAATGAGTATGGAGTTGCCGACATTTCAACCGTTTAGTTATCAAAATGCAAATGAAAAGTATAACACGGTTACTCTTTTATCCATAACTCAGTTAATAAAATTTAATTAACATAGTTATAAATATTTTCTAATACAAAAAGTTTAACAATTCATCAAATATCCTTAAAGGGATCCCAAACTCCCAACACATGTTGTGTTCATATTAAAGATAATGTTAAAAAAAAAGAAGGTTTAAACCAAGTTTTTTTGATTAAAAATAAATAATGAATGCATACCGAGAAAAACTAATGTTGTTGTTTTAGCCGAAGCTCACCTTCTCCACTTTTTTCAATAACTTGGAGTCTTCAATTTGCTTTGCATGAAGTTTGGAAAGTCAAACGAAAAAAATTAGTTTGAATAATCACGTCGAATTATATTTTTAAAAATTATTTTAATGACGGGGGTTTGAAAGTTTTTTATAATAAATGTAGGTAAACAATAAATAACTAATTAAAAAGTTTAAAAAAATAAAAACATTAAACATCATTTCTTTATTATATTGCAACTGTAAATATTGAAATAATAGCTTGAACTAAATTTACTTATTATTTGAAACGACTAAGCAATAAAAATAAAATGCTCCTAAAATTATGCGATATTGTGTTGTTTATTTGATAATTGTTGTTGGTAATGTTGTTTATGTTGATTATTTTCTTTAATATCAAAATAGTCCCAGATTAATCTATTAGTTGCTTTGCTCATTGGTGATTTATTTCAAATTTAATTTTATCTCAAAGTAATTTATAATTTTATTTTAAAAAAGAAAAGTTTTTATTTCATTGCGCGATCTTTTTATAAAAGAGTAGAACAAAAGAGAAAGAAAAGTTTTGCGTAATTAAACTTTGAATGAATAAGAGTTGTATAGAATATATATATATATATATTTTTTGCGTCACTCGTTCTTTTTTTAGATGAGAGAAATAAAAGTTTAATAGTAACTTTTGTTTGAATAAATGAGAATTGGAAGAGAAAATTACTTGAAAATTTGTATTTGTTAATTGTGTTTTTAAAAATTTTTAATTTTTCATGTTAAGAGACAAATGCTAAATACAACACAAATTAGGAAATATCAAATATAATATGTTTTTTAATGCGGGTTATGACATTTTCATAATTTAAATTACCATCTATCTTGAATTGTTGCCATTAATTAATGTGTTAATTATTGCGTTACTTAATAATAATTTATCCATATTTTTGTTAAATATTATTTGTATAAAACGGGCAAAAATATACGAACTTCATGTTTTTAATTTGATGGTTATAAAATATTGAACAGAAAACTTATAATCAAAATTTATAATGCCAACTTGTGTTGCTATTAATTGTACTTTTAATGTAAAATCAGGATCTCACATATCCTTTCACAAATTTTCATATCTGATACTACTGTCAACTGTATTCTTTAGTGTATTCTTGTACTTATTTTTCATAACCTTAACAGGTTCTAATTGGTATTACAGGTTCTAATTGCTGACATTTTAAAAATTTCATTATCAAAAATCAAATGTAAAATAAAATGATATTTCCTTTTTATCCGTATCCAATTCAGCAAATTTAGCAATATAAATTAAATTAGCGTAATTAAAAAATTTTTATAATAAAAAAAGTTAACAATTCATCTAATATCTCTAATTAATGCTGTCAGTTAATAAAAGTTAATACTGTCAGTTAATAAAATCTAATTAATACTGTTAGTCTAATTAATACTGTCATCTCTAATTAATACTGTCAGTTTATGAAAGTAATTGTTAATAAATACTTTTTTTCGACGGGAAAACAAAAAATTGTCATAGCGTAAAAATAACCAGAGAAGTTAGAAAATAGTTCCCATTGTTTAAACAAAAATAAGTAAGAGTCAGAATATATAATACTGCGCTCTCTTGCACAAAAACGAGAGACCGTATATAAAACGTTCTATATAATGTAAATTAGTCGTATGAAAATCATAAGATTGGTAAGTAAAGTTTTAATATTTGTTTTAATTTAAGAACAATAGAAATATAAGTAAGATATATAAATCTAAAAATTATTAAGATATCTGTAAAAAATAAGTTGCTCCTATAAAATAAATTTTTTTGTGATCTTTGGAAAAATAATACAAATAAATTTGTTTTGCTGTATATTAAAAAAATACTACATCGTACTTTTTAAATTAAAATAGAAAAACCCAGCTTTGTGTAATTACACTTTTTGTTTGTTAAAAGTCTACCGTGGCGTCAAATACTAAAACTTTTATGAATTAAACGCGCTTCAAAGGAATCGCCAAAGTCTGTAGATTGCAACGTGTAATTTGAAGGCTCAGAGTTATTGAAAAAAATAGAGAAGGCAAGCTTCGGCTAAAACAACAACATTAGTTTTTCTCGGTATGCATTCATTATTTATTTTTAATCAAAAACACTTGGTTTATACCTTTTTTTTTTTAACATTATCTTTAATATGAACACAATATGTGTTGGGAGTTTGGGATCCCTTTAATACAGTCATTTATCGAAATTAATTATTGATTAAAACATCTTTTCGATAGTGTCATAAAAATATATGAAAATTAGCTAAATAAAAAAGTTATCTTTTTACTTTTTTCCAAATTGTATTTTAAGTTAATAAAGGGACAAGAAGAAGATTTTTTGTCTTATTGCCAATCACCGTCTTACAGAATATAGTATATCCAAACAGGTAATATACTATATTCTGTATAAACGTAGGTACAAACAGCAATAGCCCCCCCCCCTCCCCAATTTCTGAAGAGTCCTGTTTTTTCCATTGAAATTATGATTCTGGCTGCATTTTATTTTGGTTTCAGCCCCTCACCCAACTTTTTGGACCTTCCATAGCCTTTATATATATTGGATGTTATAATAATGGAAATATAAATAATGAAATAAGATCACCTCAATACCAAAAATACATTTTTAAATATCAGAGAAAATGCATTAATAATTTTTTTTTAATATTTACTAATTAAATTAATAAAAGTGCATTATTATTTTAGGTTAAGAATGATTTTATCTAATATTTTGAAAGAAAAATTTATAACAAAAGAAATCAAAATATATGAGGTCTAGACAAATATTTTAAAAAAGTTATGCAAATAAAATACTATTTTGTTTTTATTTTTTTTACCCATTTTAGAACTTTAAAGTATAATAAAAATGAATATAATTTGGAAATTGTATATAAAAGATAACAATCGGTGTTTTAAACAAACAAAAATCTATGTTGTCATGTACTAAAACTCCTATGAATTAAATGCACTTAAATAAATTATCAAGTCCGTATAATGCTAAATTTATAATGCTCCCTTTACTAAATAACTAAATCGAACCCTTTAGCTAGCAATTCGAGAATGCAATTAAAAAATTTGACATTTAACAAAAAGTGCGTCATTATCGTTAACTTTACTCTTTTAAACCTTTTTTTCTAATTAAGCCTAATTGAACCTTGAGGGTTTTTGCATCAGTTAGTTTGACTCAACCTCTTTCCACCCATACACCACCCATACATAAATGTAGTAAGCTTTTTCCACCCATACATAAATATAGTAAGCTTTATATGGCTTCACATATATATTATTTATGTCTTTCGACCACTATTGATTACTTGTTGCGGGAATTTTTTTTTTAAAACAAAGTTTTTGAAGGTAAGGATTTGTAAGTACCAAAACACCTAAATTGTATAAAACTTTTCATATATATATTAAAAAAAAGGTTAAGGAATCTAATGAAATTTAACATTTATACAAAAATTTTTATTTCTCAGCCTTTAAAAACAAGGTTGATTTTTAAAGAAAAATTTGTTTTTTGAAAGAGTCCAGGTGTTGTTAGCAAAATATAGGAAAGTCCTTTAGGCCTTTCCTATATTTAAAACAAATATTTATGTTTTCTTGAAGAATTATTGCTAAGGATTTGGATATAGAAATTATGAATATAATGATTTTTTTCCTTCACAAATCATTTGTTTTGATTTTTGTGCTAGATTTTTTATATTTTCTTATTTTATTTTGGTGCCATTACATCGCCAATTTTCCATACTTAAGTATGAGGTGTTTTCTCCAAAAATCATTAGTTTTTCCAGCACAAAAAACGCAATAACTTTGGATCCACTTAACTTGCAAGACCCCTCATTTTTATTTACATCAATTAATAAAAGTATAATTCTGAATAAGTTGAAACTCCTTTTTATTTAGCCTACATATCATCCATGTTAATTTTTGTTATAAAAGTATCTAGGTAACTATTCTGTTTATAGCCTTACTTAACTTTCTGGTGTTAGTAGCTGATGAGTCTATTCCAATATATATTGCACCAGACTCATCAACTATATTGTAAATTTATATTAAATTTTTTACACCAAACTGCTATCATTTTGGTTTGGTTATCATTAATGCAGGTTTTTCTTTAAGGCTAGGCTTAAGAGAAGAGAAATACATGTTTTCCTCCTGATTCATTAGTGACAGTATAGAAGTCCATCTTTTTGTTTTTAAATAGTATTTAATGTTGTTTTATCTTGTTTATTAAATAAAGGTTAATACCCACTTTTAAATAAAGAAATAAATTAGGTGTTATTGATAATCTTTAGATTTATTGAGCAATTTAAATTTTCTGGACAATTACAGATTATAATTACAGATCTTTTTTGCCTATTATATTAAAAATATTAAATGACAAATCAATTTAATTACATAAATTATCTGTTTAAAATTTTTAAGGGTTAATTTTAAAGGTCTTTTGTAGGTGATTTTGGGGGTTGGCCGTAAAAAAAAAGAGTAAAAAAAACGACACCAAAAGCATTGTTCTTCAACTTTTTTGCTTCCTGGACAAGAATTACTTTGTGATTTTTTATTTTATTCATAGTTTTTAATAATCTAGAAGAAATAAATTTAAATTTTTTGGATTAAATACAGGAACTATTTTTATCAGAATAAAGTTCTGTGAAATTCTTAGTCTAAGACTCAGTCATTTATTTCAAATATTGAAATAAAATATTTTACATACAATATTTATTTCAATATTTGATTTAACCTGTAATCTGAATTATGTTGAAAATTAAAAAAAATGATTATGATTTAATTTTTTTTAATTGCCCAACCCTCAGTTTTAAATACCAAACCCTCAGTTTATATAGAAGCACTCCTTACATTTTTTTCACCTATTTGTCAGTTGATGTAGCAACACTTCTTGCATGTTCAACTTATTTGTCAGTCGATGTAGCAACACTCTTCAGATGTTCTACCTCTGTTAGTTTTTTGATCTATTCCTAAATCTAAATTTCAATATTATTCTGTATAGTCATTTTCAACATTATTCCTTTCAAAGAAATTTCGATTTTTTTTTTTTATTTTTTTTTAAATTTCCTTAAAATTAATTTTCAATATTAATCCCAAAAAAAGGTTTTGATTGTATGCAGTTAAAATAAAAGTTTACTTACAAAAAATTGTATTTAGTAGCAAAAAATTAGTTTTATTTAAATTCTTCGGGAGGTTCTTCAAATCTGTATTTTTTTTTTTTTATACAATGTTTTCGTTCTGTTTCTGACTAAAATTTATAACTTTATTTACTATATTCTTGTAAAAAGTTTCAAGCCTCATTTTGGTAATTTATTTTGAAGTAATGAAAAAAATATTTTTATAGTTTATCTTAAAATCACTTTGAAATGTTAAAATTTTTTTTTTTCTAAAGATAGAACAATTTTAAAATATTTATAATGAATATTTTATAAATTAATAATTTATTTAGAGTAATGTTATCTTTTACTTTTTGGCAATTAACTATTTTTTAATAATAAAAATTTCTGTCTCCATGACAATGTAGTCATGCAAATTCAATTCTTTAGAAAGTCATTATTTGTATGCGCAAATATTAATTTAATGTGTATAGAAAAATTATTTGGTTAAATTAAACAAGAATTTTAAGTGAAATCATCAAAATAATTAATAATAAGTTATGTTTAAATACAACAACAAATACAACAACAAATACAACAACAAAAAAATAAGTTGTAGATGCAAACAACTAAGAAAAAATTAGTTGTAGGTGCGTACAATTAAGAAATAATTAGTTGTACTCGCAAACAACTAAGAAGAAATTGGTTGTTAAAAACAACTTTTTAATGAATGAACTTTTGATCTTTAGTTTGCTGTTTATTTTACATTAGGAAAAATAAAAAATAAAAGAAAGGTGTCTCATTTTTCTTTTGTTTTTAAAGTTTGTTTCTTTTCATATTCTTTTTGACTTTAAAAAAAAAAAATAATAAAAAAATGATTGCAATAACTTAATAAAATTTTATTAGGTTTTAGCTATTTTTAAGTTTCTATGTCTTGTAGTAATTTAAATTAAAAGTTTACTGTTACTTGTAAGTAAATGTAACTTTAAATTTAAATTTAATAAAAAAAATTTTAATTTAATGTACCCAAAATTTATGATTATATATATATTTATATTTTACCTTTTTTACCATTTTTACCATTTTTACCTATTATCTTGACATTCGGGGAATATACACACACACACACGCACATCTCTTTAAAAAATAATAATTTTAAAGAATTGTGAATATTCAAATGTTTATCAAACACCACTCTAAAATGTTCACATTAAGTGAGCATTAAAGCAAAATATGTTTCATTATTTATGTTACTAGCTGTCCAAACCTGTAAAATGCAGGTCTAGGTAAGTTTATTCCACACCGACCTCTATTTCTATGTTTATTCAACTATTTATCTATCCGCTATCGATCTCTATTTTAATAAAAACTAATATGCGCCCTTTTTTTTGCATACTTAAAGCTTATTAGAACATTACCCTGTTTTTTTATTTTGAAAGAAAAAGTCTGAATTTAACATTTCCTACTTTAAGAAAAAAAATAGTCTCTTTACTGCCTTACTGTGCATATTTACCTAATTGATTTTGTAAATACTTAACATAAGTATCTCTAACATGCGAATGGCATGCAGTAGTGTTGTAGTGCTAGAGCACTTGTTCATAAGCGAGAAGTTCCAAGTTAGATCCCCACCATTTCCCTGGTAGTACCACACTCAACTTACTTCTTTGCGCAGTTGCCTTGTTTGTATTTCAGAGTTAAAGAGTTATGAGAGGGTTGTAACCACAATAAAGTAGTAAAAAGTTTTTAGCTACAATAAAGCCTCTCATAAAGACTATATTTATTTACTAAGCAAAAAGGGACCCAGAAAATGGGTTATGGGAAGCTAGGTATGTTAAATAAGTTTAAATTATCTATTAAATCTAAAGTTAATCTATTAAATTTTTCTTGTAGGTAATTTAATGTCAAATCAGCTGAAAAAACCAAATATTGCCACCTCAATGTTTTGGTTTTTGCTAATTTTTTTATATGTAAAGAGTTTTTGAAAATTAGGAAAATCTGAAATTTAGAACCTCCAACTCCTTAAAGTTCTTGAGATATTCAGGTTTCCATTTTCTTTTTTATGCTCAGTATTTTCAAAATGAGGTATCATTCCTGAAATTTAGTACATTGACAATCTTCCACACAGTGGATACAAATATCAAAATAATTTTTAAAACCACTTTAAATACATGAAAATTGAATAATAAAGGCATATATTTTTTGGTTTTTGAGGGTCAAATAGTGATGAAAAGGCATATATTTTGTGGTATTTTGAGAGTCAAAATGGTGACCTTGTAAATTTTTTTGAGATGATATTCTAACTAATATAGGTATCAAAGTTAAGGCGGGGGGGGGGGACTCAATTAGGCATATCCCCCCCCCCCCCCCCATCCCTTCTCTATCTTTCTTGATAGAAAGATAGAGAAGGGATGGGGGGGGGGTTATATTTATTTCTTTACTTAATATTAAAGGTAACATTTCTCTTCCTGTAAGAAGGATGGGGGGGGGGTTATATTTATACCAATTAATTAATGTACAATTTTTTAAAAAAGGTAAGTCAACAAACTGATGTTCAGACATTTAACTTTGTGCAGAAACTGGTTGTGCAGCAGAATATTTATAATCATATGAATTATGTAGCTTGCAAGTATGACAAATTTTGATGAATTGGAATTATGCTACATAATTGAAAAAGATAAAGGAGAAGGAGATTATAAAATTCAATTTATGCATCCACATGGTCCCTGCCCAAGTTTTCTTGGCCAACACAAGGAGATAGGTATTGGATCCCATCAAATCATGTTTTATGTACCATTGATCTGCTATCTGCAAAAAATTGGCAAAAATTGTTGAACAAAATAATCAAGATTTATAGAAAAAATTTGTAATTTCATTATTTTTAAATTTATGTTATCTTTTCAAGATTATTTTTATATTTATGTTATCTTTTCAAGTATAGTTACGATATAACTATGTGTAATTTGGACACAAAAAAATTTTCCTGGTCACTTGTCTTTATGTGTTTAACAAAAAAAAAAAAAAAAGAGGGATGGTTTGGTCAAATGCCTAATTGTTACCTCCCCTGTACTGTAAGTTCTCCTTGAGTATAAAAATTTTCAATAAAGTATAAATTTATTACTACCCTCAAAAAGACTCTAAAAATAACTTTTTACAGCATAAAATTAAGATAAAGCTAATTTTTTCATAAATAAGTTTACAATAAATTTTATGCCAATTTGGCATGTAAGGAGATGTAAGCAATTTTTCTGCAATAAATATACTACAAAGAAAACCTTCAATTAAATTTTTAATACTAGTATTGGTGGAATAATAAATTAGGATGAAATTTTAAGCAAGCAGAATTATCTAGGAGGGGAGAGAGAGAGTGACTGCAAATTAATAATTATTGTTATAAATTTTCATAAAACATTTGATTTTGAAATCTTATCGAAAGCATTAGTAGTGCTAATTAAAATTAGCTTGGTAATAATAAATGTTTTTTAATCTTGTCAGTTTTTTTAAAATACAAGAGCATAAATAAAAGAAATTCAACTTTTAATTGTTTAAAAAGTTTTAAAGTTTCCTTATATTATACATACACAATCCTTAAATATACGATCCGCAAACTCAACTTACCTTGTCAGTAGTACTGATGTTTACACTTATAGATGTTTGTACATAACATACAGTTTGTACATGACGTTATATTAGTAGATTTTTTACTTTTTTTTTTTTTTTAGATAAAGTATTGTTGTTTATAAATCTTTTTTTATAAATTTCTACGCATTGCAGCATGTATTTCTTTTATAGATGCAATCGTGTTATGCAATATAGTTGCTCTTATTTAGAGTACCAACTTAAAAAGTGTTGAACCATTATAATCGGTATAAAAAGATTATATTTTGGTTTATAAATGTTTAGTGGTTTGATGGGCTGTTCTTTGTACCAACAGTACCAAACCTAGTAGTTTGGTGGTCCTTTGTGTTAAAAGACTTTTTCTCACCATTAATTTGGCTCTAATAGTTGCCAAGAGTTCATGCACAAGTGGGTACTATTACTACTATTAAGTTCAGCATTATTATATAGAGATGTGTGTAGGCGTGTATGTATGTGTATGCATATGTGCATTTATGTGTGTGTATGTCTATATATATATGTATGTATGATTGTGTATCTGTATTTGTATGTGTATATGTGTATTTGTATTTATGTATACATGCATTTATGCAAGTGTATATATATGTGTGTATATATAAGCCCCAAGGCTGAGAAGGCCACTACAGTTGAGGAGGCTGTTTTTGTAACAACCCTCTCTCAACTCTATAACTCAGAAACACGAACCTTGAAGAACAAGGTTACTGTGCGAAGAAACAAGTTTGTGAGAGATGTAACAAACTACAAATGTATGTTTATACTTATGTCAAATAATAATGCTTTGCAAAAAATTGCAAAAATGTCTAAAAAATTTGTCTGAAACTGCCTCAAACATGAGAGTAAAGTTGATAAAGTATTTTTTTTTTTACTTTTTTTCTTAACTAAATTCATATTCATCAATTAATTTAAAATTTATGTATTAATCTTGCAGTGTTTAAAGTTATGACAGTATTAAATTTGAACCCCCTCATTATTAGTTTACTTAATATTAAAGGTAACATTAAACTTAATATTAATATTAATTAATTGATCGTGAATTGCAATACCTGGAAATGCTTCCAGTTATTAAATTTTTAGCTTTTTAAAAACTGTAAACTCTGTTTTTATTTAAACTCAATAGCTAGTATTCTATAAAAAAATAATTATATTGATTTTGAATTATGATATAAAATCTCATTATTATACAAATAAAAATACCAAAAAAAAAATTTTTTTATTATTGTTAAAATAATTTAAATTTTAATATTTTAATTCATTTTATAAATCATCAGTGAAAACTAGAAAAATAAAGCATACAGTACAATGTAATAATAATAAACTACCGCAAGTCACAACATTCTAAAGGAATTTAGCGGTGAATTCAAGTAAAAAAAATTGCAAAATCAGATATAAAACATTTTTATATCTTATTTAAATCTTATTCGATGATTTTTATATCTTATTTAAATCTAATTCGATGTTTTCTTATAAATGCTGCTAACTCTTTAGCAGATACAAAGTTAAAGACAAAATTAAAGTCGATAAATATATAAAAACGTATTTAATCTTTTTATAGTTATTTTAAAACAAAAGTTCAAAAAACTCTAATAAGTTATTTTAAAATATATCTTATTATTTTTATTATTAATTAATAAATTTTTAATTTAAAACATTTAATTTTTTAAATAATTCCTCAAAGTTTCCCCCTAAACAAAAATCAATTTTAATGTTTCAAACAATGCGTAAATAGCTTAAATATAATTTTTTATTGGTTGATTTTTAAATTACTGTGCAGATTTTTTTGGACCTTTATTCAGAAATATATAATTGATTGAATTGATTTATTGGTAAGTAAAATTGATTTATTGGTAAGCACACCTTTAAGTAAAATAACTCAGCAAACTTTTGAAGATGGTAATCAGAATGTTTTGATAATTATTTTTAAACTTTTGAAAACAGTAAAGAAACATGAATCTTTCAGTCTTGTATTTAACAAATGTTTTCATGTTTATTGATTTGTCTGTAGATCAAAAAAATAATTTTCCTTTTTTCTGCTAATAATAATCAGAAATGTTGCTGAAGAATAATAAATAAAAAAATAATTTGATTTTAACTGTTATATTTTCATAATTCATGTTACTTATTTAGGTATATAATGAGGAAAATACCAAGGTTTTGCATTATCTAGACTGTCAAGATGAAGAAAAAAGTGATTGGATGAGATTTGTTAATTGTGCTCGATTTGAGGAAGAACAAAACTTGATCGCTGAACAATATGGTGATTCAATATATTATAAAGCATACAAAAAGATAAATCCAGGGGAGGTGAGTAGTAAGTATTATAAATAATAAATAATAAATACGTACTGAAAAAATATTTCAAGCATTATTTTGTACACTACCCTAGAACAATGTTTTGAATTTTGTAAACAACTGGTTAATATTCATACAGAGTTTGAGATGAGCATCTTCCTGTCAGGTTGTCTAGTGTCAAATTTGTTCAGTTGGGCAAGACAGATAAAAAAATCAAAAAATAAATCATTTGACATATTATTTTGACATAATTCATCCTCATTAATTACAATTTCAAAAAAATGTTTTAGTTTTTCCATTTAACTTAAAACAAGTTTTAAAAATGATAAAAGAAGAAAATGTTAAAAATGACATCTGGATCCTTTAATAAATAAAGCACTCAACTTTTTCAATTCTAATCATTTTTAAGTAAACGTTATGGTTTAACAAATTGTATTCTAACAGGACAGGGTTGCCACTCAACCTGGAAAACCTGGAATACCTGGAAATAGCATGAATCCCAGGGAAAACCTGGAAAACTCATGAATTTTTTTAAAATTTTCATGAAATTTAGGGAAAACTCGGAAAATAATTTTTTTTGAAATTTTGTACAATAATTTTTTTTTCAAAAATATTTTCCTAATACATATAATAATAAGTTTGCAAGATGTAGGTGTTTTTGTAAAAGTTTTAGTTTGTCAAATATAAAGATTGTGCAATTAAGGAAAATAATTATCTTGTTGATGAACAGGAAAGAATATAGGAAAGTCAGGGAAAACTCAGGGAACTTAAACAGTTCAACTCAGGGAAAAACTTTAAAAATTATAGTGGCAACCCTGCAGGAGTATTTTTTTAATTCTTAAAAGTAAAAAATTTTTTTAATTCTTAAAAGTAAAAAATTTTTTTAATTCTTAAAAGTCAAATACTTTGTCTTGACCAGGATCTTAAAAAAACACCTAGCATTCTGATTTTGGTATAATTTTATGATATTTGAATGCAATTGGGAAGGGAAATAATGCAGAAGAGTAAAGCTTGCCTAGATGACCTCTGAGAAAGAATATATGTAAAAGTGAAAGAAGACCTTTTGTGTTAAAAATTGAAGATGGAATAGTATGTTAAGAGAACAAAGCTTGATTGACAATTGCCATGATTACCTTTTTATTAATTTTTTTGTGAGCACTAAACTTCAAAGTTTATGAAACATTACATTGTATATTGGTTTCTAGTTTTTTTAATACAAGTTTCTCTGCATATGATTGTAGTTAGTATATACTATTGAATTGTTATATATATCAAACAATTAGGTGGCAGTAATAAAATCTTTTTTTTTCTAATGATTTTTTTTTTAAGTATTTTTTAACAGTTGAATCTGATCAAATTTGCATTTTTTTTCAAGTCAGTTCACCTAATTTTTCATTTACTCTAAGATGCCCAAATATATCTAGAAGACACCCTAATATATTTAGAAGACTCCCTAATATATTTTTAAAATGTTTTTACTTAGATAATAAACAAATATATAAAAGAGTGTCTCCCTTGAGTATATGAGTTTTTTTGTTATATTAATAGTTAACTTAAAAAAGTTTTTAGTTAAGTTTGAAATATAAATCAAAAATATTATATAAATATTATATCATAAAAATCCTAAATATTACTTCAGGAGCTCTTAGTATGGTATGGTAATGCTTATGGCAATGAACTGCGAGAGATGTTCATCCCTTCGATAATCCCTTTGTCTAGTCCAAACACAAAGAACAAGATTTCTCCATCCAATGAGAATTTTCAAGAAATTTCTCAAACAATTTCTGATCAAAAGATTATAAAAAAGCAAAATTTAAAAAAATTAGAAACTCCAGATAATTTGGATCATGTCTCAGGTAGTTTTTTTTATTACTTTGTTGTTTTTGAACGCTTTAATGTTTTAGTTTACATTGTTTTGGTTATACTTTATTAACTTGATAATAGTTACAGTTGTTATTAATACTTACATTATCTATTACAGGCTAATTTTTTTTTTCCTTCCATGTTAATTCACCTTGCATAAGTTAAGAAGGTCACTACACTAGAGGAGGCTACTTTAGTTATGATTACAATCCTCTTTCCACTTTCTAACTCTAAAATACAAACCTTGACAAATAAGGCCACTTTACAGAGAATTAATTTGTAATAATTTGAAAGATAAAATCCTTGTTTTTATTTTGGAGCAAATTGGTTTTAAAAGAATTGCAACAATTTTTTACAATCTTTTTTCAGTTTTGGTTGTAATGTAAATAGTTCTGGTTGGTTGATTAAAAATTTTTTGTTTTTTCGTTAATACTTCTATTAGAAACTATTTTTGATAGTTTGAAATATAACATTAAAAAACCAAGTTACTGTAATATATATATATATATATATATATATATATATATATATATATATATATATATATATATATATATATATATATATATATATAAAAATCAGAAGAGCATTTAAGTTTTTGAATCCTCAAGTTTTTATTGAAATTAATGAAAGTAACTGTAATAATATATATATATTATTTTAATGCAAGAACTTATTGGACACTCATTAATAAAAACTTTTTTTATCCAATATATCTTTACCATTTTGGACCTAAAGAACGAATATGTTTTTTAAAACAAAAGTCACGCGCCATGATAGATACCTAAAGACATGGTGGGTGCCATATATTATCAAAAATATTTGTCTCCCAAAGTATATTAAGTTTACTTATATAAACGCTATCACACTTCTTGATCCTTATGGATTACAAGAGCAACAATCGTTAACTGCTAATTGATCTCTATTCTTATTCTATGCTTTGTTTGTGTCTGCTTTTCCAACAATTTCAGCATCATCCTTCATCCTTGCTGTTTCTTTGCCAATCTCTATCTCTACATAACTCATTCAGTCATTCATTCATTCGTTTTGCAGTCCATGTCTTATCTTAAGTACTTAACATGGCACGGCATCTTGTCCACTTTGACTACTTGATCCGATAAATCTTGAGTGAGAGTACCTGGATGTTACTTAGTTACACAACTCGCCTCAGGGGGTTTCAGCCACATGTTCAACAACTCAAGAACTTTTTTTGCTTCCTCACTAACATGTCAATTTTTTGTTCCAATTTTTTAACTTTCCTTATAATTATACAATTTGTCCTTTGAGCTCGCTCCTGTTTTTTTAGTAAAGATGTTATACCAATATAAGGCTTTTGCTTAATAGTGCAGTGATTTCTCTCAAGGATGCCATTTCTCAAGGGACAATATTCATACTCTCATTCTAAGCAACTAGTCACACAAGGTTTTGAACTTATTCATGATTTAAAATAACTTAAAAAAAATATTTTAAAAAAATACTCCTTTAAAAGAATTTTAAAAAGATATTAAAAAATAGTTTCAAACCTTTAAATTTGCCCTACATGTCTACATAAAAAAATATATATATATATAATATTTTTTGTTAATTACATTTACATAAATTAAATTTACATAAAAGGCATTTATTTTTGGCAATCTAGTATAAATTTGAACTTGGACGAGATCCTTTGCAGTCACAATTAGCTCTGAATCAAAAAATCATTTTGCACTGGAAAACTGTGAAAGAATAATAAAAGTATTTTTTAGTTCATTTTTGACTAATTTTACAACCACTAAAAATCATGTTTTTAAGTATGGCTAAGAATGGTAAACTAGAATTAAAAAACTTGAAGAAAAAAAGATCGTTCACTTTTAGTTTGAGCCAAACTGTTCCTTTAGGTGAAGCATCTTTAGCAAAAATGGCAGATACTTCTATTTGTTCTGCAACTAAGGAGAACATTGAGCTTTAGATGTCCTACTTGACAGATAAGGCAGACACAGAGTTGTGTCGTGTACTTGAATGGATTCAAAGAAGAATAGCTTTGGTAGAACAATCTCTTCTCCCTCAATTTTTCTTTGTAATATCAATAAACTTCACAGACACAGTATGTTCAATTCAAAATCAAATTCTTTTTTACAAAATATTGAAATTTGACTTGTCAACAAAGGTGACAGAATTCGACAGCGTTTCTTCATGTCCAAAAAGCAAACAGTCTAGGGTACTTCAACATTTTACAACATTTTTTTTTAATATTATCATCTCCTTTTTTATTGTAGGAAGTTAAATGAAGATATGAAATATAAGAATGCAAAAATATTTAGCTCCTTGTATTTGAATTTTTTATATTTAATAATTATTCGAAATTTGAAATTTTTTTTTAGGAAAAAATCATAGAAGTGAGTATCGTAATAGCAACTCAGGTGTTTCTAAAACGTTTGAATGTCCGGACTGCTTTTTGACGTTTTCTGATGAACTATATTTACAGACTCACAAGCGCGCTTTTCATTCAAATATAAAAAGCTATTCTTGTTCTTCTTGCTTCAGAAAGTTTGTTAGAGCCGATAATTTGTATTTGCATATTTCCGCTGTTCACGAAAAGGTATCACCATTAGTATGCAATATATGCAATCGATGTTTTGAACAAACCGGTTTGTTAGAGCAACATTTAAAGTTACACTGTGAAAAGTGTGGAACACCTCATAATGATGCAAGCAGTTTAAGGAAACATATTAAACATTGTCATTCGGTATCCGATGGTGATCTATCCGAGGATACCTTTAAAGTATTTTGTGATGGGTGTGATACAACTTTTACTGATATTAAACGACACTTTCGTGTAATTCACAAAAGAAAAATTCAAAGCAAATGTGCTGTGTGCGGGGAATGTTATGTGAATTTAGGCTCTCATATGGCCAAGCACAAAATAAAACTTGAGCCAATTGAAGACTAGCGCTCTTTATTAGTATTATTTTCGTGTATTTCACTAAAGTTCAAAGCAATCTTTTTGTTCGTGGAGATATTTGTGTGAATTTAGGCTCTCATATGGCCAAGCACGAAATAAAACTTGCGTCGAATCTAGCGCTCGGTTGTTTTACACTAAAAAAAATTGTTATATTCTAAAATAGTATAACGACAAAACTTTGTTATTTCACACTTAAAAATTACAACATAACATTAATATAAAAAACTAACAACATAACATCAATATAAAAACTAACAACATAACATCAATATAAAACACTAACAACATAACATCAATATAAAACACTAACAACATAACTTCAATATAAAAAACTAACAACATAACATCAATATAAAAACTAACAACATAACTTCAATATAGCGTTATTATAAAATTAAAATAATGTTATATTTGGATATAACAACAGTATAACAAAAATATTTATTGTTATATAGATGAAAAAAATTTGTTATTTCGCGCAACGTATTGATGTAATATTTGTGTTCATTAATAACGTCGTTTTTAATTAGTATAACAACATTTATTTCTTATAAAATAAAAAATTAAAAAAATATTATACATACAAAAAAATCTCTACCTATTACTTTTTTACCTTTTATTTTTGATATATATAAATAATCTCTTAGCATATCCTATTTAGGACTTGAATAAACCTTTTTTTTTTAAAAATAGTCAGTTGCTTTAACCGATTTAAAAGTATCCTTTAAAATAATTTCTTGTAAAACACCAAGTGCGCATAACTTAATTAATATATCAGGTCCATTAGGGAGTAAACAGCAATGATGCTACAAAATACTTCACTGGCTGATGTTATCGGTGCTTTCCTCAGTTCGCATCCATTTCTGTTCTGAATCGCAAAATGGATTTTGTTAAAAACCATTTGTGACCCGGTGTTAAGAATTCCAGTATTTCATCCAGATTATCCAACTTTAATTAAATAAAATTTATCAACTAAAATTAATGTTGCAGAGTAATCTATGCAGTAAATTAAGCGCTATCCTGCATTAATTGGAGTACATCCGCAGAACACTGAAGACATTATCTTGCGATTTTAATAACTTAATTTTAGTCTTCAATAAGCAGCCGTGGCGCAGTGGCCTCAGAAACGTAAGGTCCGTGGTTCAAACCCCACCTTTGGGCAAGTTTTGCGGCATCGGTTGGGAAGGAGGGGTGAACTTCCTGTTAAATGCGATTCCGCGGTGCTCTGTGATATGACCGTAAGGACTTCTTGGGGCATCTAAATCAACTTGAAAAAAAAAAAAAAAAAACTTTGAATAATCCGACTCGTCTATACCACAAAATTCTTTAGAATTTCTACAAATCTGCAAGTTTTCAGAATATTTGGGACTCAAATATTTCTATTTAAAACTGCAAAAACTTAAGTTGAAGGCTTATTCTTCAGCAGCTTAATCTGATATCAAAGATGAAAACTTCTCAGGCTGTAGTTTTAGGACAACTTATTATCTATATATTTATAGATAAAAACCTCCTAAAAACATTATCATAACTAAACAATATTTTGTCACAATTGCATAATTAAACAACATTTTCTTTTAGAATCTGTTTTAAATTTTTCTAGTGAGTAGTGTCCTTTATTGAACTTTTTAATAAAAATTTTTCGATAAAAAAAGGCCTCGATATTGAAATCGATAAACCGAACTTATTTTTAAATTAATTCTCGGAACAATAAAGTTATTCTCTGAAAACTTTGTTGGATACTTATGAGATGTTTCACTAAAATAAGATTGAAATATAAGTGGAGATATTCCATGCGCCATTTTAATCATGAAAAGTAACATTTGGTAAATGTTTATTAATAAATATTTAAGGCTTTGAGGCGATTTAATATTGGTTCACAATACACAGTTCTGTTTGCCCCAAATACAATCCTACAAGGATTTCAATATTTCCTACAATATTTCAACTGAATACGCAATTATTCAATTTGTTTGGGAAATCTCCGAATCTTTCGAAAAAAAACAATACACCCCATTGATCTTTCGAAGGCTTTCGATACCGTTGACCATAAAATATTGCTTAAAAGGCTCGAATACTATGGAATCAATAACAATATGCTAAAATAATTTCATAATTACTTATCAAATAGAAAGCAGTTTGTTACCTCTAACAATGGCCGTCAAAGTCTATGTTGAAATAACCTGTGGTGTTCCACAAGGCTCTATTTTAGGTCCTCTTATGTTTTTAATTTATATTAATGATTTAAGTAAAGCGGCTAATCTTCGGAGTATTATGTTTGCTGATGATACGAATTTGTTCTTATCAAACAGTAATATTAATGAGCTATTTTCTAATATGAATAAAGAATATAAATGCGTATCTGAGTGGTTTAAATGTAACAAATTAACCTTAAACTTTGATTAAACAAAATACATTCTGTTTCACACCATATCTAAAAAACGTTTTTTACCAACAACCATGCCAAAAATTCTATTGATGAATTTGAAATATAAAATGAAACTTTTACTAGTTTTCTTAGTATTTATCTGGATGAGTATGTTACATGGAAACCGTATATTGACTACATTTGCACTAAAGTTTCTAAAAATATTAGAGCCCTCTATAAGTCAAGAAATTATTTGAACAAAACCATTTTAATCCAACTCTATTACTCATTTATACATATTTATATTAACTATACAAATATTGCTTGGGGAAGTACAAGCAAAAGTAAGTTGCGTACTCTTTATCTTCGTCAGAATCACGCAATACGCTTAGTTTGTTTTGAAAATCGACTTACGCATTCAAAGTTTTTGTTTAAAAATATTAAAGTACTTAATATTTATCAAGTGAATGTATATAGAATATTGGTTTATGTTTCAATGTAAAATCACTCCCCCATTACACATTTTTAAAGATTTTATTACCTTAAAAACAAAAATAAGTATACAGTACGAAATGATAACTTACTCTAAGAACTCTTTTGTCGAACAAAATTCAATCAATTCTGTATTATCGTGCACCTTATCTCTGGAACAAAATTTTTTTACATAATTTTGATTTATCAGTTAGCTTTTCAGTCTTTAAAAAGAAATTAAAAGAATTCATTTTTTTTAATGAGAATATTTTGAAATAATTTTAAAAATAAAAAATTTATATAAACACGTTCTTTTGTTTTTGTATTTTGTCATTTTTATTTGCTTATATTTATTAATGGCTTAAGTTATATTTTATTATAATATTTTATTGTTCTGGCGACAATATCATTAGGTCTTCTATCAGATACTAAGTTTTTATTTAAACTAGTCTATTTCTTTTTTTGTTATTTTTGCTTTTATTCTTATTGATATGGTGATTATATTCTCTATTATAATTTATTAAAACTATAAAAACTCCAATATTTGTAAATGTAAAACTTTGTATTAAAAAAAAGGAAAATTTATATATACAAAGTATATGTATGTATGTGTATATATATGTATGTTTGTAAGTGTTTGTATTTATATCAGGGTCGGCACCCAAAAACCCAAGAGCAAAAACTCACCAAAAACCCAATTTAATAGGTTTTTGGTCTTAAATTTTTTATTTATAATATTTTTTATTCATAAATTAATTTCCATTTACACTCAAGATTTGATGCTGCTCAAAAATTTTTCTAAAAACAAGAAGTTTAGTGAATCATAAATGAGATTTCATTTTATTTGGAGTAGTAATATTCAAACTTAAAGGTTTAAAACAAAGTTATCTAACAATTTAGTCATCAGCAATTGTTCATCTTGACCTTAATGTATGTAAATTCGTACAAGCATTTTTGCTTTTCCTCTTCCTAAAAGTATCCTAATTTTCCAAAATACCTTTCTTCCCTCTCATTGATACTTTGACATGTTTATGTCAAATAAAGTCGTATAATTCATTCTATTTTAAATTTGACTAAAAAGATAACTCAATTTAACAATAGATTTATATTAGAAAAAATTTAATCTGCTTATTAATTAAGCTTTTGTATAAGAAAATATAACTTTAAAAAATAAAAAAATAGCTTTTAAATAACTAAAAATTTATCAAACTTTGTTACTAAAGATTTGTACGCAATTTAAGTAAAAACCCAAAAACCCAAAAACCCACCCAAAAACCCACCCAAAAACCCACCTAAAAACCCAGTTGGCTTGGGTTTTTGCTCAAAAACCCGGGTTTTTTGCCAACCCTGATTTATATATGTATATGTATAAATAAAAAATAAATTAATAAAAAGTTATCAGACCAGAATACATTGGTTAAAACGACAATTTTTCAGTATCTACCCTACGGACACTTATTTTTCAAAGTTACGTTCTAAATGCCTTTTAAACGTCTTTTAAAGGTTCTTTACGTAAGAATATTTAGCAGACGTTTAAAAGACATTTAAAATACATTAAGAACGTAACTTTGAAAAACAAATGACAGTTGGGTACGTCTTTATTGATTGCCAAGAATTTGAAACGATTTAAAATAAGAAATAAAAGTGTTAATTTATTAAAACTGAAAAACGAACTTTGAGAAGATTTAAAAGAAGAAAAAAAATATTTATTTTTAAAAAAAAACTGAAGATTTGGATGTTTAACAACTAAAAATAACTGAGATTTTGAACAAATTTATGATATAAAAACTCGAAATAAAATTATACACAATACTCGAAAAAAGCAATTGAAATTTAATTAAATGGATCCTCTTACCGAAATAAACAATTACCGATAAGACAACTTTTATTTACCGATAAGACAATTTAAGCAAGTGAACATTTTATAAATGCAACAAATTTCAGAGTTGGTAAACACTTTATAAATGCAACAAATTTTAGAGATCGAAAGAACCAATAATCACCATAAACAAGTTATAAAGATAAAAGTGTAAACTGTATTATTGAAATATATTAAATAAAAACTAAAAAAAAAAAAAAACAGAACTGTGTATTGTGATACACAGTTCTGTTTTTTGAAATTTAATTAAATGGATTTAATTAAATTAAATGGATTTAATTAAATTAAATTTAATTAAATCCTCTTACTGAAATAAACAATTACGCTCCACTTTAAAACCCGTGTCGTCGGCCATGTTATCGCATACTATTTGATCAACTATCATATTATCTATTATATTCGGTTCAGTATTATCATCAACAGTATTATTTTCTTTAGTACAGTTGGTAATGTGCTTTTTACAACCATATAAACTTTTAAACTGGAAAAACAGTTAATAGAAAACACTTCAGCACCGTTAGCATGTAGTTTTTTTTTATATATATATATAATTTTTCGTTTAAGTGTAAGTATCTGATATAAAAAGACAATAAGCACAATAAAGTGTTACTTTTTCTTTTGGTTAATTGAGGTCTCTGACAATTGGATGAGCATGCAACCAACTCTGTAGTTTCCATAGAAATATTTATTACACATGTTGTAGAACAAGCTGAATAATATTTCAACGATGACTGGTGTGGGTTAGAGTAAAAACATCAGTTTTTGCTATGTCTAATAACATCTGTCCAACAATATCTGTAAATATAATGAGGTATAACTACATCTGTCAACAACGTATATATATTTTTTCTTTTTATTTAGGTGCTCCGAGAAGACCTAACGGTCTTGTCACAGAGCACCGCGGAAGTGCATTTAACCAGAAAGTTCACGCCTCCTTCCTTACCGTGACGCGAAATATTTCCAAAGCTTGTTTCGAACTTGGATTTCCTGCTTATAAGCAAGCGCTCTAACCACTGCGCCACGGCCGTACATATGTAAATACACTGAAGTATATAAACATTTGTTCAACAGTATCTGGGAGCGGATTCACAAAACATTTTTAAGCCGTAAGTTTGGAACTTACAAATTTACTTATTTCGTATTCACAAAACTTGCGCAAAAAACTTGCGATTTATCTTGCGTAGGTCCAACTCTTATTATGGGATTCACAAAACCTCTTAAGAAAATGATCAGCTCAATTTAAGCAAGAAAAGTTACGTTAGGTAGGAGCTAACTTAACTTTGGCGTAACTTCAAAATATTGGTGCAGCTCACATATATTGATTTTTTGTTAAGATTCGTGATAAGATTTTTTAAAATTTGTGATAAATATAGTGTAAAGGTGCCTATAAATTATTGAATTCTCAATACTATAGTATACTCTATACTCTATAGAGTATGTCACATATATACTAAGTGTAGTCATATACTTTATTACAAAATTTATTATATTTTACAAACTTTATTACAAATGTAGGCATACCTATACATAGAGTATGTAACATACATACAAAATGACATTATAGACTAATTAGTAAACAGCATTTTAACAGAGTATATACTAATAGTAAATACTCTGTTAAAATGTTGTTTACTTTAGCAGTTTAATCAAATTACTTTAATCTATAGTTATAGTTCTATAGGCAGTAATATTATTACTGCCTAAAGAACTATAACTATAGATTAAAATAATTTGATTAAACTGCTAAAGTTTAATAAGAAAATTTTTTTAATTTATAAGTATTTCTTTTTGCAGTAATATCTACATACTTTGTTAAAATGTTGTTTACTAATTAGTCTGTAATGTCATTTTGCAGTAGTAATTTCATACTCTGCTAAAATGTTATTTACAAAATAATCTATATGTTTTGTCGATTTGTTGTATAAAAAATGGTAGAAATTCTATTCAAGTTCTAAATATATATATATATATATATATATATATATATATATATATATATATATATATATATATATATATATATATATATATATATATATATATATATATATATATATATATATATATACACACTTACTAAAGTGTATTTTTATAAGCATTTGCTCACTTTTTTTGCTTACTTTAACCCATACGGATTTTTTAAAAAAAGAAGAAAAAAACGAAGAATGATGAATGAAACGATTGCTGCCTCATCCAAAACCCTCAGTCGATGTAGCAGCACTCCACTGCGAGTCATATATATATATATATATATATATATATATATATATATATATATATATATATATATATATATATATATATATATATATATATATATATATATATATATATATATATATATATATATATATATATATATATATATATATATATATATATTATATATATATAAATATATACATAATAACCTTTGTATGGAATCTTTTAGGTATGGTGGAAGTAGACTGCAGCTTTTTATTAGTATTTTTTTAAATTTACGCATTAAATATGGTTATTTACCATCCACGTTTTGTGAGGCCACGATTATTCCAATAGTGAAATTTAAAATGACTAATTTAACAGATGTGAACAACTATAAAGACAGCTGTTTCCTCAGCTATGTCAAAAATATTTGAGAGTCTTTTATTGCAGAAAATCAATATGTTCAACATTGATAAAAATGATGATTAACAATTGGCTTTAAACAAAATCACTTTAATTGCACTATCTTGGTCTTCTCTTCAAAAACTAATTAGCTTTACAAATAAGGAATCTTCCCTAATTAACATATCCTTTAACACAAAGAAAACTGTATGTATGGTGTTTAACCCAACTCAAAAATCAAAAATTATATCAAACTCCTTTCCAGATTTATGCATATCAGGCTGTAAAATTGATTTTGTTAAATCTTTTAAATACCTTGGCCATATAATTAAAAATGACCTGACTAAAAATCTTGATATAACCAAGGAGATGAAGGGTCTTTACACACGTACAAATATTTTAATTAGACGATTTCATTTATGCTCTACCAGAGTAAAGGTTAATATGTTTAAATCATATTGCATTTATTTACATGGTGCTCCTCTGTGGCAAAATTATAATGATAAAACAATGGCACGCCTTCAGTATTGCTATAACAAATGTGGTAAAATATTTTTTGGCTACAACAAGTATGATAGTAAGATTACCATCTTTTCATACAACTATCTCGAACGACAGACTTGCTTTTTGTAAACAGTTGATGGCTTTTTCATAGGGATTGCAATCCCTGGCATGATTTACGATCCCGGGATTTCGGGATTGAAGTAAATAAAATCCCGGGATCCCGGTATCCCGGGATTTTATATAATGTGAGGTATTTGCTAAAAAACAGAACTTAATACTGCATATATGAATATACTTTTTGATGTTATCAATTCTTTATTTAATTTCATTATGTTTTAATGACTTACATTAATTTTCTACGGCGCCTTAAATTGTTTTAATTGTGTAACAGGCAGCAGGTGTATATAAAGATCTTAAAATAATGCAGAAATATATATACGGTACCTTCCATATTATGTTTTAAGATTACAGACTTTACAGAATAACCTTCATCAAATAATTGGATATGTAAATAACATTTGAACATTTAAAGTGTATTTGACTAAAGTAACTAAACAATCAAAATTTCAAAATAAATTTGTAAACATAAATTTTCTTAAATTTGGGTACCGATGTAGCAACAAGCTACTTTGTAAAAAATAACATAATAAGTTGTTTGTTAATATTGAGAGACAAAAATTAAAAAAAATCTTTATTTTATATTTATAAATAAATGGTAGCTAAATAATAAATGTAAAACAAAAAAACAATTCATATTAAATGCATATTTTATTTACAAACTTTCTTTTTTTGTCTGAAAATATGCCCGGAGCAATAGTAGAGCATTTAAGGTTTGGTCATTTAGCCTACTCCTTATTTTACTTCCCAAATACCCAGCTGCAGAAAATGCCCGCTCAGGTTCGATGCTCGTCGGTGGAGTAGATAACAAATATTGGTATACTAATTCCAAATTATGCCCCCGGTTTCCACCATCTTCAAACAGATGCATTTCTTTCTTTATGATTGACATTAAGTTTGAAGTTTGTGTTTCTGGTTCAATGGCTTTCATGCTTTGTGCAATTTGTTCTTGTAACTTTTCTCTTAAAGACAGGGAGGCTCGAACTTGTGATTCTTCATTTCTAACGACAGCCATTATATTTTCATCAACATCAATACTTGATTTTTCTATATATAATTTTTATATATAATTTTTTTTTTATTACTTGTTCATTTTTATTTTTTTCATTCTCTAAAAATATTTTTTGAAATGAACAAAACGACTTAATAAACTCAAGCAATCACTTAACCACAAATTTGCTCAACAATTTTAAAATTTATCTTTTTAACGCGAGAAGTCTTGCCAACAAACTTAACGATTGTTTTTTATACAATAGTCAAACAAACCTGCCTTAATTTGTGTTTGTGAAACTTTTTTCAATGATAAAATCCCGAACTCCATGGTCTATTCAAAAATTTATTAACATGAATATAGATAGTATAAAAAAAAACTTAAGTTCTTTGTTGCTATTCAAGTGCACTGAGTGTTTATGAAATATGAATTTCTGTACCAGTAAAAAAGTTACAAATAAAAATTCTAATGATTTTTGATATAAATCTATATTTAGTAATTGCAATGCATGATATTGGAAAAGGACATTACAAAAGCTGTTCGATGTGTTGTGGAACTGTTAATACCTGGTGCAAATTTTGAGCAGACAATATTATTGAAACATGTGCGAATAGAAAAACCAAGACAGTCTGTTGTAATTACATAATCAAGCTAATATTTATTGATTTATCTGATAAAAACATGTTAGAAAAGGTGCCTTCAAAAAACTTAAAACAATAAAATTTCTTTAATTTCAAAAATTTAAAAATGGTGTTTAAAAGATAAAGTGGTAAACTAAATGTTTATTTAAAACAAATAATTCTGATAATAATTATATAACGTTTTGCAATCAAAAAGATAAAAAATTCAAAATATAGCAAAAAAAGTCAAGTGATAAATTAAACCAACATTAGAAACAAATTAGAGCAAAATGAAAAAGTTAAATCGATCAAAATAAATAAAATGAGATAACTTATGATGCTGGATGTTTTTAGTGATTTTAGTTTAATTCAATCTTTAAATTGATATTTTTATTGAAATTTGAAATAGGGTTACCAGGATTTTTACATTTTATAAAATATTTATTTATTTATAATTTTAAAATTTTTCAGTTTTGCTAAAGATGAATATTAATTTCTGTATGGAACTTAAACAGTTAAATAAAGCTTATAAAAAACTTTTATAAGTTTAGAGTACCGCTTTTATAAAATTAGACTACTGCTCTTACATTGAGGAGTGATAACAAATCTTTAGAAATGAAATAAAAGTTTTTTTTAATATTTTAAGTTGTTTTTTTCAATTTTAATTATCTTAAATTGTTTTTTTCTCAGAATGCTATTTTTAGCATGCAATAAATAACTTGAATAACTACTTGTTGTAGTGCTTTGAAATTTTGTACAGATGTAGTAATATATATGATAAACTCATTGAAGCAATAAATTTTTTTGATTTTATTCTTGAACAGAGTTACGATGTTCTAAAATGAGCTATTTTGGGATAAATTTTGGTTAATTAGTTGTTTATGTTATAACATCTTCATACTTTAAGCTAAGTTAATGATTTTGCTTCAATGAGTATCTTGTTATAATATAAGTAAACACTGGAAGTTTGAGCTTTCATAGAAACTACCATTATCTCAATACCTATCGATGAATCTCCTGGCTTTTTTATCTTTTGTGACACAAAACTAGAGTCGAAATGTGAAATTTTTATTTTTTGTTTTTTTCTAAAGCAATTTTTTAATATTATCTGAAAAATAATATTTGTTGAAAGTAAACGATTTTAGAAATTTGACCATCTTAATTTATTGTAGTTGTTAAATAGATGTTATTAAATTTATTGCAGTTAATAAATATTCATTACAGCTAGTAATTAATACTCTAATAGCAGTTTTCATTCAACTTGATTAGAAATCATTGAAAGCCTATTTTCATAGAGATTTTTTATGTATCTATAATTCCATAAAATATTGATTAAATTTAATTTCATTATTTTTTTTTTCAAGTTTAAATTTATTTTCACTAATTAACCAATTTTATTAGATTTAAACTTAAAAAAGAAAAAGGTTGTAATTGCAAAATTAGTAATTGCAAAATATAGTAGTTGAAAAAGTATTTGAGTATATATAATAGTTGCTCTATTGATACATTTATACTAGTTTATTTGAGTTAAAATGTAAACGAATGATATCTCATTTTTTTATAATTTAACTTAAACTTACGCAAAAAATCTAAAGATTTTTTGCGTAAGTAAAGCGTAGCTTTTACGCAAACTTAACTTTACGCAAACGCTGCGAAATGTTTGTGGATATCAAATAGTTATGAAAAAAAAAAATCTGCGTACGATTTCCGTAAGTTACGCAAGAGTTACGAAAGTTTTGTGAATCCGCACCCAGAAACTTCATTGATGTGTTTCAGGTCCAAAAGTATCAAATAAATGGGAAATGTTTAAAACTCAGTATATAGTTACGAAGGTAGACGTGCACCTTTGTGCGCAAGCACTTGACCACTATAGCGTCTATGTGATCAGCAGTACGTTCAGCCTGGTGTAAATAACCTACCTGACCAAATGAAGTGACTGCGTGACTAGCAGCTTATTTATTTTGCTATAAAAGCCCAGCCCATTGTTTCAGCGCTGATTTTTTCATTCGAGGTCTCAATGTACAGTATCAGACAAAACAAGTGCAACCAAATAAATTTTTGGCTTCTGTCATTGTCTTGCTGAAAAACCCATTTTATTGGCGTATTTCATTCAGCATGAGGTAACATAACATCTTTCAGGATATTTTTATACATAAAACGGTCCATTATTCCATCGATTCGATGTATTGCACCTAGACCGTTAGCATAAAAACATCCCCAGACCATTACATTGCCTCTACCATGCCTCACGGTCTTATGGCAGTAACGTAAATTGAGGAGTTTTCCGGCCGGTCGACGTACACGGCAAATGCCATCGCTCCCAATGATGTTGAACTTCGATTCATCACTGAACAGGACAGTTCGCCATTTCTGCACATTTCAGTCAATATGAGATGTAGCAAACAGGAGTCTTTTCTTCTGATTCTTTAGTGAAATCAGAGGTTTCTTTGGAGGGAGTCAAGAAAACAATCCGGCTTCAACAGCACGTCGTCTGATTGTTCGGTCCGATACAGGCAGCTCAAATTGCTTTTGTATCTCGACTGATGACATCCAGGGATCCTTCTTGACGGATCTGAAAATCATAGAATCCTCTCTAGAAGTGGTGGAACGCGGTCTTCCACCTTTGTTATCTGCTGCCAACTTCCCCGTAGAACGATATTTGGATCCAAGACTGTCGGGAGCCATTTTTGCACTTGAAGTCATAAAAATGAAAAAAAAAAAAAGTTTACCGTATTACATTTACCTTGTGATGATACAATAATGCTCGGTGGAACACAACGTCTGGTTACTTCCTTTAATTATCAAAAAACTTCCGTGACGTTGACACGGACCAGACTTAAGAAAATGAAACAAACCAAAAAAGTTGCACTTGTTTTGTCCGCTGCAAAATGGCACTTGTCAACGAAATTCTGCCTGTGTGCTGTCACCTATCAGCTGATTGCTCATGTCATGGCATGCTATGACTCCAGACTCCTGAACTGTTTGTTGTGGTTGTATAGTTCGTTTTGTTTTTAAGACATGTAAAATTAGGAACACTTTAGCATTGTTTGATGTTGGTTGCAAATGTTTTGTCCAATACTGTACATCGATTCACCAAGCCAACGAACACGGATTGTTCAGTCAAAATTAGAAGCAATACTGTATTTTGCAAAATTGTAGTGTACCAAGAAGAATCCATGTTTATCAGTAAATCCATGTTGCAAAGTGGTTTACATTTAACTGGACCAATAATACACCTGTGTTCAGTAAGACCTGGTTCTAAAGTTCTCTTATATAATGACGCAACCAAAATAGTGGCGCAGGAACTATACAACCACTACCAAACTTTTATGACTTTTGTTAAAAAACAAAAATTAAAGTTACAAGAAAACAAGTTTATGTTTACAGAAAGCTCAAGATTTCAACATGCGTATGACAAGCAGACCATACGAAATAAGAACAAATGATATAGCATAACAACAAAAATTGGAAGTGTTGTTCGGCGTTAACAAGAAATTTCATTATAATTATTGCTATGGGTCTAACTTAGCAATTTGCTCATCAACAGTTTCACAGAAATGGAAACAACAGGCGAAGAGAAACGAAGAAAGACATTAGTCAAATGAGAAAAAGCAGAATGTTATGGAGGAAACCAGTAAGGAGGAAAAAGTATGCAGAAATCTACAGTATATGGATGTTCTAAACACGAATGATGTTTAAGGAACCAACTCGAAAGACGAAGATTAAAACTTTGTTACCGCGCTTCTAATCATGCCTAAAACACCGCCTTCAAGTTTGAGAAACGAGCCTCAGTAAGAACTAGTTGTAAATGTTTAGACGAAATTATATTTTTTCATTTTTTTAAATATAGGTTGTTTTTTATATATATGCGTGCTTATTCATTCTTAATGCGCGTTTATATGTGAGCCAACTACTATAAAATCTCTAATATAATTTTACATAAACAATATATAAATATATGTTTTATTAAATATTCTATATTAAATATCATATAAATATTTTTGGCTTTTATATAGATATATTCATAATATAAACTAGGTTGTTGCCACTGCTGTTAATTTTTTTTTTTTTTTTGTATGTATTTAGGTGCTCCCAGAAGTCCTTACGGTCTTATCATAGAGCACCGCGGGTGAGCATTTAACAGGAAGTTTACGCCTCCTTGCGTACCAATGTCGCTTGTTGGGCTGGAGCTGGCATCAAACCTCGAATCTCTGGATTCTGAGCCAGAACTCTAACCACTGCGCCACGGCTGCTCATTTAAAAAATGGTTGCCGAGCCAGCGTTGGATTTATGTAACTACGCATATGGTTGTAAAATGGAATTAAACTCTGTAGTATCCGTAATATTTTTAAGTTTCCCGATTACCACATCCGTTTTTCGAGGCCTTTCTCCCTGTTTGTAAGTATGCTTTAAAAAAGAAAAAAATTATTCTATTGGATTAAGCTGTGGCGTGTATGCTAGCAGATACTTAACAGCTATGCCATGAAAGGCTAGTGTCAAGTAGTATCTAACAGAAAAACTCCAGTGGAATTTACCATTGTCCATAACAAACACCGGTGCTTCAAATTTGCATTCCTAATAGCTGGTGCCAACATTGTTGTAATGAAAGTAAAAAATCAATCTGCATTTCAGCCTCTAGCTTTTATTTCATAAGCCAGCACTCCCATTGTTAAAACAGCACAAATCAAACTAACATTCTTGTCACGATTTGCAGACAACTGTTAAATAGCTGGCGCACCTCTTAGCGAATAACCTTATGTGCTGTTAGCGTGCACATTAAATCCAGTTTTATTCAAATAAATAAGTTTTACATTTGAAATTCCATTAATTTCGCTTGCAAATGCATTAAAAAGCCTGCTGCAGAAAAATTTTCTTTTATTGATTCATGCGTACAAAGATTGTTTTCTTGTACGCATAATTCAATAATATTTTTTATTTGAGCATTTATAGGTCTTTTACCTCGTTTTTTTATTAGAAAACGACTTGAATGCAGTCACGTCGTCGAATTGTTCTCTGTTTAACATAACGAAAAAGATCTGTGCGCTTAGATAAATTAAGAGGAGTGGAAATGCTTTTTGTAGATTCTTTTCTTTCAACTAAATGCTAAAGTTGTGCTCTTTTATAACATTCCTCTTTGTGCTCTTTTGTAACATTTTCCCTTGTTTTTCGATTGGCACTGCTATTTTCTCTTGCATCCATGGGGTAAATATTTGTGTATTAATAATAATTATAAATAATTAAATTTAAATCTAGATAAATGAATAATTAAATAATTTAATCAATCAATAAATTTAATAATAAAATTAAACAAAGACATAATACTAAATTAAGTAAGAAAAAGAGGGTAGTTTGTTCCCAAGTATAAAAATGAATAACCCTTTAAGATGCACAATCCAGTGCTTATGCGACCACAAAATCAGTCACAGTGATGTAGTTGGTACCACCGTAAAAACTACTAACATCAGTCAGAAATTAACAAGCCCTGAAACAATTGTCTTTCTTTAGAGTTTTTTTAGAGTTTTTTGAAAAATTTAGGCGCTAAAGGTTTACTAAAATTTAATAAAAACGGCAGTTTAAACAATTTCATTTTAGAACGTAATTTTAAGTTACATACCATGTTATTATCATATAAAATACCCCCCAAATTTTACAACATCTTCTAGCAAATTTAAAATAAATTAAGTTATTTGTCAGAATTTAAATACTAAGTATAAGTAATATCAAACAGTTAAAAAAAACAAAAAACAATTATCGATATTGATTGGTTACACGAATTGGTCTCCCCTATTTGATATTAACATAAAATTGTCGTATAACATTTCAATCTTACGACAAAACTTGAAAATTAACGCATTTGCAAAATACACCTAAGTTGATTATTTAAGAAACTATATCAGCAACCTTTTTCCTTTGAGTCTCCGAATAAAAGCTGTTATGGTCTAACCTAAAAACAAGGTTCATCATCTCTTGTTCTTTTTCACTACTTGACACTAGGCTTAGTTTATCTAACAAACCAATTAAAAGTTTCGAAAAATTAATTTCGAAGTTTTTTACAGTTTTCTCAATTTCAACAGGCGACATCTTTTTGTCAAAAGGATGCATTGTTACCTTAGAAATTCTTGAAGTTTCAGCGCCTGGAACAATGTCAAGATTTGAATCAAATCGAATTATAGAGTTACTAAATGTAACACACACGCTCATCAATTTACTAACAATTTTCAAAAGTTCAGGACTTGTTAGCATGCAGTCTTTTAAACACCTATCTAAAAAATCATTATGAAACTCTAAGACGCCATCTATATTCACAACCGAACGCAAGTTAATTTCTAAAATATGCCAATTGGGCTCAATTACTTCAAACATCATATAATATTCAAAATTTTGGACAAAATGAATCATGCGTTGACGAAGTGCAAACGCAACAGAGTACCATGAACGATTATAAAATTTATTTTTTTTTGTGGCTTTGCTACTCGACCATAAATTGCAGAGCAACCTTTCAACGTGTTTTGCGTAGAATAAATGACGGAACAGCATTTGATATTTGGTCAAAGCTTTCTTGCTTAGAATTAAAGACAATGGCCATTTCACTTCATAGTCAAGCGTAAATGCTTCTAGTCCAGAAATTTGCTGCTCGACAGTGTCTTTGTAATTTGGAACGTTCTTGTCACTCGTCACAGACAAAATTCTAAATAACTGAGAAATCAAATCATACGGTAGCAGATCACACTTAAGATCATCTTTAAAGGGATCACTATTTGCTGTACTTGTGCGAACTGCTAATTCTAGTAGAGCTTCGAGACGAGTAGGCACAATATCTAAATTAAAGACATTTTGTATTTTTATGTTAAGTTATTTAATAAAGCATAAAATTGAAAGAAAAAAAATTTTACCATCCATTTTTTTTTTAAGCTCGTCTTCTGCTAAATCCATAAATCCCACAAAAAAATCACCCTGATCGAGCAGAAAATAGTGTTTTATAGACTGCAAGCGCTGCAATAACTTTTTCTCAGTCATTAACATATCGAGCAAAGTATAAGACGCATAATCATAAGCCTTTTCAATATGCTCTACATAATCACGCTCTCTTAAACAATAAACAATCTCCCGAGCATGAGGACAGTTTATGCTTAGGCCGCACTGCCGTATCACGTTTAAGTATTTTCCAGTACGAAGAATCTTCTCTGCTACTCTCTCTAAAAATTTTGGAATTCTCTCTCTTTCAATTGTGTAATGTTGTTCCCAATATTGATCATTAAAATCTTCAGCAACTCGCTCTTTGTGCACAGATTCATGTTCAGCTACAAGAAATTCACCGTACGGATCTTTTATGATACCTAAGAAAATATCGAAATAGAAAATTAGATTTGTCACTATAAAATTGTAAAATAAAATTACTGTGGTAGACTGCATTGCTTTACTAAAATAAAATTACTGTGGTAGATTATTTCACTATTGTATACTTAGCAAAGCAATTCTATCGCTAACACAATTTCAAGTTAAAAAAAATATATCAAGTTTTTTAGTTAAAGGTTCTGAATCTGTTACCAGTCATACTCCTAGAGGATCTGTTTTTTTTTGTTAATTTTATAATTCACTTAATAATAAATGTTTGTGACTGATAAGATTTTAAGATCAGGAAAGATGTAATTTATGTAAATTAAAGGATCAATTTCAGAAAAGAATAGAATACACTGGATTTATCTAAATACCAATTTGTTAATAGATAATAGTAAATATCTGATTGCATAATTACAATCTATGCATAATCATAATTAGACTAGATCAAAATGCAAATATTATAAAGTTAGACCTCTCCTTCCCTTGAGGGGGTTACAAATTTTGTAAGGCAATAATTTTTAAACGTTAAGAAGATATTTTACATTTAAAATTTATCGATAAATATAAATTTAGTTAAGAATTGTAAAAAGGCATTTTATCAACTTGTTGCTCGCGCGTTTGGAGCAAGTATAGCCAAAGTTAAAGAGTTTTTTGGTTCCCAGGCTCCAATCATCGCAGTTTTTTTGCAAAGTATCCTTATTTGACATAAAAGTAAACATAAATGTTTGGAGTTTGCTCCATATCTGGAAGTTAGAATTATATGAAAATATATTATATTTTTTTAAATATGGAAATATGAATTATATAAATATTTTAATCAGGGCTGTGGAGTCGGAGTTGCGACAATTTTAGCTGAGTCGGAGTCGCTAAAAAATATCGCGACTCCGACAGTAATATTTCTTGGTATTGCACGTGCATGTACAAAACATTCAATTAACCTTATGTTCATATTAAACCTCAAAGAACGTTGCATAAATAGACATTTCTCTAATTCGATTGCACAACCATTTTCTCATCATGAAAAAGAGGCCAGTAAGGACAAAAATGTAAACAAATAGCGAAAAACTACTTGAGTAATATTTTTTAATAAGTTAATTATCTAATAAATAATGTATGGATTTAATAGCGACTGCCTTAAAAATAAAATAATTTAGTATCTAATATTGCAATATATAAACAGAAATAGTAAAATAGAAAAAATTTTAATTTGAAAAAATGTGTATCTTTAAAAGAAGATATGTACAATCTATTTACAAAATATGTAAAACCTATTGCGTTTCTTCCTGTGTTCACAAGACACAAGTTCACAATTAATAGTTATATGGACAAATGTTAAATTAAAAAAAAATATTTAAAAAACTTAATTAATATATAATAAAAATTTTTTGAAACTGGATTGGTAGCTCAACTATGCAACCACTAGCAACTCCGGATGAACTTGTTAACAAGTCCATCTGGACTTGCACCAAGCCAGTGGTCTTTTAAAACATTTTAAAATCGATTTAAAGGCATATTAAATTGAAATAATTGTTCTTACACTAAAATAAATGAATTTTCCTTACACTAAGAGAAATGCAAACCTTAAAAGAAAATGATTTAGTCAAACAATAAATAGTTTATACTGGTTCATTTTCTACAGGAGAATTATTTCTTTAAAAACATCACTCATTTGGCTATTATCCACAAGTCAAAAATGGACTTATCTGGACTAATGTTTGTTAATAGTTTATGCTTATAACAAAATTATTATTGCAAACACTGACTTTGATTAATGCTAGTTTTTAGATATTACTGATAAACTTTTTTTAATAAAAAATATATTTTATCGTGCCTAATAATAAATATTATATTTCTTATATTTTAATGTTTTATAAGAACTGTTTCATAAAGTTTACATAAGTTTTCATAAGCAGTTTACAGTCCAAATTTGATTAGTTGATCCATATAAAACATTTTTTTTCATTTCATAAAACATTTCCTTTCGTTCTTGCTTTTTTTAATTATTTGTTGTATGGCACATTCCAAATTTTTATGCTGCTATTGGTGCTATTGTTGTTGACTTTCTATAACCTCTTCGTTCATTTAAAAAGGCAAGAATGTTTAGTGTTACATCTAAAGGTTTACGCAGATCATTAAATAAAAAACCCTATCAGCCGTTACAGAATCATCTCTCTCTCAGAGTTACAGAATCATCTCTCAAGCTATGAGAGATGATTCTGTAACTCTCGTTACAGAATCATCTCTCATAGCTTTTTTTTGTTAAGGCAATTGCTTAACTATGAAAAACAAATATCAGAGCCAAAAAAATTAGTTTACAAACAAATGATAATGCACCAGAAAGAGCAATTCCAACTAATACTTATAGGTAATGCAGTAAACTGTACGTTGGAAGGTCTTTGACAAAACAATTTGATACAGTTAATAACTTTCACTTGAGGATATGTCTCTTTAAAACATTTAGGTATATTATGTTTAAGTGATTTAAATTTGGCCAAATTTGATTTGCACAAAGTTTAAGGTGTATAAAACTTGGCTGTGTATATAAGGTATTTCTAAACAGATTGGTGCTTTAAATAACCAGATAAGTAAGCAAGTGAAACTTCTTCAAGTAAAACTTCAAGTCTAAGCTATGTTAAAAACATAAATAGTTGGTGAATCAGTTTCATTTTTGACCGCGTATGGATTCTGCTGTGAAATATAAAGGAGATAAAAACAATTCTTTAGGTCGCCTTTTCTCAGAAAATTATTTTCCATGTTTTCACATTCTTTTTTAAGATTTAAACATTCAAATAAAACTTTTCATTTTTTCATGCCAGTAAATGAGTTGAAATATTTAAAATATTTAATTTTCAACATTTTCGTAGTTAAAAATATTACTTTTGAATTGTTTTTTTTTTATGTTTTTGAACTTTTATATTCTTCAAGCAAGCTTCTATAACTTTCATAACATACTTCTAACTTTTTTCAATGAATGTTTTTTTGGATAACAAAAGTTTACATTTTTTATTATCAACTTTTTCCGTAGAATCGATTATTGTATGAGTTTTTTTTTTAAATATTAGCTGTAAAATCTAGATATTTTGACTTTTTTCATGGAGATTTTCTAGGTAATTGCTTTTGCAGTGTTTTGAATGTCAATAATTCGTTTTTCCAAGCTTTGTAAACATCGAATTTTGTAAGCATCAACTTTATTTTTCTCCGTATTGCTATTGTAAAACGAACTTCCACATAGTGTTATAAAACAATACATTCTGCTTCAATCTTTTTTCACTTCCTTGTTGGAGTTAGACTTGTTTAAAAGAGAAAAATTATTATATAAATTTAATCATTTTGAATTTGAGTTTTTATCAGTTTATATTTTTGTCCTTACTGGCCTCTTTTTCAAGCTGAGAAATTAGTTGCGCAATCGAATTAGAGAAATATCTATTTGTCAAAAAAAAAATTTCAATTTATCGCGCAATATTTTTTAAAGAATTCAAAGAATTTTTTAAAAATTTTGCTTTGGAGTTGGAGTCGGAGTTGTACTCAAAAAATTTCAACAACTGGAATCGGAGTCAGAGACGTTACTTTTTTTTTACGGCTCCACACCCCTGATTTTAATTTAGACATTTTATTTTTGTTTTAGTAAAACAAATCGTTTGTAAATGCTTCCGCCCCTGTACTTATTTATTTAGATAAATAAATAAACAAAATATTTTAATTAAAAATTTTGTGTGTTTGCTTTAATTATAAGTCTCTTTTCACTGAACTCATCAAATAATAAAAATATATTCTCAGAGTGATAAGTTCCAATCTACAGGCTCGACGATACCATAGGGGTTGAAATAAATATACACAAATAAATAAAAATATGAATTATATAAATATTTTAATTTAGACATTTTTATTTTTGCTTTGCTAAAACAAATCGTTTGTAAATGCAATTAAGGGGGGTCATCCATAAAGCACGCCACCCTAAAATTGTGAAAATTGTGCCCCTCCACTTTGAAACCCGTGTCTTCGGCCATGAATCTAATTTCAAAATTGTGTATTATTGTGCCTTAAAATAATACTGATATTCAATTAGTAAACTTTGTGAATTTTAAGATAAACAAACTTTATGATTTTGTGAGGTGGTAACATTGAATAGTCTAAATTCTATATGGAATATATCGCTTGGTCCCATGATAAATATTTACCATCTATATTTCTTATGAGATCAAAGTTTGTTTTTTTTGAGCTTTGAGAAATTGCACCTTTCTCGACAATTTGAATGCAATAATCGTTAGAATTAACAATAAATTTAAATGGCGATCAATTGTCATTTGATCTCCATTAAAAGTAATTGTTGTTCCAAAATATTTAAGAATTTCAAAAATATTTAAAGAGATGAAAGTATATTAGTTTTCTTTTAACATAACTCGTTATCAAAGTAAATAAATGCTAGTATTATATAGTAAAAATTTTTAACTTGTGTTGTTTGAATTTTTTTTTTGAATTTATTTTTATTAAGTTTTTAATAATTTTGAATTAAACTTTTCGAGAAAAAAATGGAAGATATTAATATATTTTATTGGCTTCTTATTTATTTTATTTGTTTTCATAATTTGCATTTTTGTTTATTACTTTAAATTATTTTGATAAGTTAGAAAGTCTAAATAATAAAGCAAATATTTATATATATTTTAATACAATAGTATGTTATATTAACTATAATGTTTTAACTACAATTTTTTTTAAACATATTTACTTCCAACAAGGTTGCAATCAACCACTTGGGAGGTAACAGAAAAGGAAGAAAAGAGTTGAAAACTGTATGAGTCAAGAAAACATAAAGATGGAGGAGAATTTCAAAGCATTAATGCGCGAGATTTTTTTTTGATGCGCAACTAAGAGTAGTTTTTTTTCATTTTAAATCAATTTATTCAGCGCGTTTTGTAAACGGACTCCTCATATATTATTGCATCGTTTGAAACAATAAAGTCATTTAAAAACTTGTTTTAAATTATTAAATTTAAATTAACAAACTTATATAAAATCCATTATTAAAAAGAAAAAAAAAAGAAGTTGCATACCCTCATAAATCCATCTTTGCATTATTTCAAAGTATGCTACACAAGCAGCCTGCGTGAGATACAAGCACAAATCTCTCCCCTTTGGGTCTCCAGTAAAAGCTTCTGTTTTTTCATGCAGCACAGTTAGTATTGAAGCCCCTCTGCAAGACCCTTTCTCTATAGTAACTGATATATTAGAAAGAATATCTAATGTCTTCATAGAGGGTTGTATGTAAAACCAAAGTTTTTGCAATGTGAGTAGACCACTTCTAAATTGCTTTTCAAGCTGAGCAACAAAAATAAAGTAATCTTTAAGAAGAGATCGCATAGCAGAGCACAAGCCATGACTAACTAACCCTTTTTCAAAACGTGATCCTTCTTCTATAAACTGACATACTTTAGAATAGTTTGTACAAATTGGTAAAATTCGGTTTATAATTTCTTGTAAAGAGGTATCTAGAGTTTTATCAATAACAAATGTAGTTATGCGCTTTTTTTCCACTTCATCTTTAATTGTTATGTATTTGCCTTCAATTCCCATAAACAAAAACAAAAGATCTTCTATTAACATAACTTGTTGAGCTTTTACTGGCAAGGTTCCGATTGCTAATGGTTCATTGTAATTTGACCGATATACTTCAACAAAGTTATTTGTAAGAAAAGGCCTCTCAAAAGCCCAATTAGGCAAAACAGGCAAACCTTTTCCAAGCTTCTTCGCGTGTTTATCACGCAACGCTTTAACTAGATCATCAGTTGAGCTTTGGGAAGCGTTTGCTGATATATTTGCTAACTTAGTTTTAAGATCAAGGACATCCTGTTGAGACATAAAAGTAGATTTAGGAATAGATTTTGTTAGTTCTTCAAGTTCTTTACCTGCTTGAGTTAATGGTGCTGAAGTTTTTCGAGCAGGAACAGTACTCAACTTTAGCTTTCTGCGTTCTTTTTCGTTATTTTCAACAAAATTAGCGATACTGTTATCTTGAACAATCAGTGACAATAAGTACACAAATGAATCCAACTCTCTTACATTTTTTGACTTTAATTCTTCATATTTTTTTTGGAACTCAGAAGGTACTGGACTGTTTTCAGCAATTTTACGCTTAGCAGTATGGCTAGATACTTGTGAAGTAACATAGGGAGTAATGTCTTTTGTAAGAAGCTCTGCATAAACCTCAGGTCCATCACCACCTTGTATCTCAAAAAGTTTCAGTAATTCAGACGCATGATGGTGAATTTTAAACTCGCTCATTTTGTCTTTAATTTGAACTTTTGTGTTTAACTGACTTTCATTTTTCCTTTTTCTAAAATGTAATGAAACAGTATTTAAAACAGAAATTAATTAAGCGAGTAAAAAGTCTTTTTAAAAAAATCAAAATAATTAAAATAAATAGCAAAAGTGTTTTTAACAATTTTTTTATAAAAAAATACAATAAAAAGTTGTAAAAAAGTCATAACAAAATAAAATCATTTTATTGGTCAAAAAAAAAAAAAAAATCATCGAACAAATAAATTGTAATAAACCATTAGATAAAACTAAAAAATACAACAAGATATCATAAATACCAGAAAAAATGAATATCACAGATAGAAAACATCCAACATCAAATCATTATCAAAAAGACATTCAACAACATCAAACCAGCAACAATAAAAACACGTAAAATAAAAAAATTTTAAATTTTTGAAATTTATAAACTATAATAAAATTTTATATTTCTCAACACGAGGGACTTTGTTAATAACTAATCTTCCATCATACGATAAGGATGCAAAAGTCCATGGATCAGCGACAGACCACTCAACAGCATAAACACTATCTTCATGCTCATCATAAATATTAATAATGCGATCAGAATCAGGCTCTTTTGACTCACTGTTATCCTCATCATCAATATGACCATATGGCTCAGAAGATAATGAAGCAATATTAGATAAAATAACACGACTGTCACTGCTGGAAGTTAAAACTAATTGATCATGAAAATTATTGTATCGCACACTCCATATCCAGTGTGAATGATCTGTTCGAATCATGAGGGGGCTATGTGTATTCCGCGTATCCCAAAACTTCACTTTGCAGTCATCTGAGCAGCTAACTAAATAATATTGTTTATTTGGATTGAAATCCATATCACGAACAGTTTGGGAGTGAGCATCTTCAATGGTAAAAGCGACAGACATACTGCGCAAATCATATCCTTTTACTGTTGTATCAATGGCTGCTGCTATTTGCGATCCACTGTGATGAGGACTAAATCTTCCATTACTATACTGCAATTGAACTTTTCCTTCTAAAGAAATACTGTTTGTAAGTTGTACAGTGTTGTTATCCCATATATCAATATGGTGTTCTGAGATTGTTACTAATTTGTTGCAATCACCAGCTAAATTCCATAGAACTTTACGTACATGACCATGACCAGCATCGAGATCACATATATGTTGCAAGCTATAATATTGACTAGTTTCTAACATACTGTTGGAATGAACAGGTCCCATATCATCTAATGGTGGAATTTGCCATAATGAGGCTTTTGTTTGAATTTTATTATCCAGTGACACATTGTAACAAGTAGAGATAACATTTTTGTTTAAAGGATTTGAATTAATGTCCCATATTTCACCAGCTTCATGTGTCACTATGTTTTTGTTAATCAAATTGGTTTCCTCATCAAACTCAATTAAATGAACTTGGTTTTTACGCTTTAGAGATTGTGTTCCAACAAGAAAACGAACTGCATCAGTATCACCATGCTGAGGACATAATGAACGAGCCTGAAATTCAACACCATATATAACTGCACCATCATCATTCATTGCTTTCTTTTGTAAAAGTTTTTTTATACTTAATGACTAAAACTTAAAAACACAACTTTAATTAGAAATCAATTGCACATGATATATATATATATATATATATATATATATATATATATATATATATATATATATATATATATATATATATATATATATATATATATATATATGTATATATATATATGTATATATATATTTATATATATATATACAGGCCTCGGCAGGAAGCAAGAGCTTTAGCTCACACTCCCATAAAATGATATACAGGAGCAATTTACAGGCCTCTCAAAAGTTTAATTACCATTGTAACTAAAATAAAAAACGCAAAGTCAAAAAAATTTAATTCATTGGATAATAAACAGGTATGGTTTTTGCAACAAAAAAATTTCAAGTCTAAAGATTTTGTTCACAGCGCAATAAGTGACATTTGTATATTATTACAAGACGTATATTATTGTTACATTAACATTACAATAGGGTGGTCCAAATTTTATACATTGTTTAAAATGCAGTTCCACAACCCTAAATGTGTTTAGGGGAACCAAAGTTTCTTAAACATCAAACAGGCCCCTAATATTATCAAGAAAAAAAGTTCTTCAAAAGTATATTATGTTGGGTCTCAAAAGAAGCGAAATTTTATAAAAGTTTTAAAAATAGTTATTATTTTATAAATTGCATTTTAAATAATGTGTAAAATTTGAACCGCCCTAACGTTACAAACATATGCCTGTAACAAGTATACAACCAAATTTTGTATTTAATAAGCAATTGTTATATAAATAAACAAATATTGGTATGGCTCGCCATGTTCGTTTTAGGAGAGCTTCTCTCTGCTCTCGTGCTCATTTATTCCCGCCAAGCCCTATATATATATATATATATATATATATATATATATATATATATATATATATATATATATATATATATATATATATATATATATATATATATATATATATATATATATATATATATATATATATACATATATTTATATATATATATATATATATATATATATATATATATATATATATATATATATATATATATACATACACACATATACATATAATATATATATACACATACACATATACATACATATAAATACTATTATTCAGTCTGTATAAATTATTATTATTTTAACAACTCCTTATTATTATAAGGTACTCATTATACGTTGAAATTACAATATACGTTGTGAATATATATATATATATATATATATATACATATACATATATATACATGTACATATATATATATATATATATATATATATATATATATATATATATATATACATATATATATATATATATATATATATATATATATATATATATATATATATATATATATATATATATATATATATATATATATATATATATATATATATATATATATATATATATATATATATATATATATATATATATATATATATATATATATTCAACTCTCACCTATCTACTGATAACCCAATCAATTTTATTTTAATTAAAATGGATTGGGTTAATAGTAAAATATATAGGCAGTAAAAATGTCTATGAAATTACTGCCTGTAAAATTTAAGAATTGTAAATTGTGTCATTTTTAAAAACAAATCCAAAAATAGTATACCAATACATCAAAAGCCAAAAAAATTAAAGTTTCAAGTTCTACTGGCATAGTTTAATGGCATACTATGCCATTGGACAATATATGCCAGACATAGAAATAAGAAAATCACCTGACAAAGTAGAATGTCTTAACAAACAATTTGAATCTGCATTTTTTAAAGTTGATTGCAGGACCAAGTTTACATTTCTAATTAGATCTTTCCAGATATGCAAAATCGATTGAGTTGATCTTAATGAAGCAGCTGTAGTTACTGAACTAAAACAGTTGAAGAAGCACAAAGCAATTTGCACAGATCTCTTTTCTAATAATATCATCATTTAAAATAGGTATAATACCTGGCATTTGGAAGGAAGCCAATGTGACACCAATATACAAAGAAAAAGGGAATAAATGTAATCTATTCAAGTATACACCAATCTTTTTAACCATGTTGATATGTAAAATCATGGAGACTGTTGAAAAAACCCATGATGACCATCTAGTTAAGCACAACTTGATTTCAAAACAACAACATGGTTTTGTTAGACAAAAGTCAAGCTTATGGTTTTAATGGAAAACTAATGAACTAGAACCTTTTCATGTGGAAAAAATCAAAGAGTTCTAGTAGACGACTCTTAATCGCAATCCAATCGCAATGGGTAAAAGTTTAAAGTTGTGTGCTGCAGGGATCTGTTTTTAAACCATTAGTTTTTGCAGTGTTTATAAACATACCTAATATTGTTAAGTGCTCCCTAAAACTCTTGGCTGATGATAGCAAATTAATAAATATTATAAAAAACCAACATGACATTAAACAACTTCAAATAGATTTTGATGCTGTGACAACAAGGGTAACTATCTGGAAAATTGAATTTAATAGAAACAAATGCAAAGTGTTAACATCAAAAAAATCAAGCAACACAACAACACATATTCCTATCATTAGTGAAGTACCTATCATTAGTGCATCGCTCAAAAGAACACTTAAACAATGGAATCCATAAATGCCTAAAACACTCTATAACACATATGTGAGGCCACACCTAGAATATAGCAAGCCAGCATGAGCTCCAAAAAACAAAGCTGATGAGAAGATAGTATAACCAGTTTAATAAAGAGCCACCAAATTATGCCAATCAATAAGGGGTCTTGAATACGAAGAACAATAAGTTCTCAACATCCATTCAGTCAAAGACAGAAGAACAAGGGTTGATGCAATTCAATACTTCAAGGAAATTGAATGTCTTGACATTTTATCTTGATTTTATCCATCTGCAAAGCCTAGTTAATAAGTCTTGTAAGTCATCTAAGTCTAGTTAGTAAGTCTAGCCCTGATGACTATTCTTAACAGACTGGTGCAGTTGAATGAAGAAAAACTGATTAAACAACCAACAAAAAACTTTTGTCAAAGAGAACATTTTTTCCTAAACTGAGTAATTGACATTTGGAATAAACTTTTGTATGTAATTAAAAACTTCAAAACAATAAATTTAAAATCATTTATAATATCCATACAAAAACAATGTAAAACTATATACAGTAGCGTCCAAAAGTTTGCGGACAGGCAAAAAAATAAAGAATTTTAATTATATTTCAGCACATACTTTACTAAAGCCAACATATTATATACCAATTAAAAGGTTTTCAAATTTACAATTAGGTTTTGAACAAATAATTATTATCTAAATAATATTTTTAAATTGGTATACAAATCAATGGTCTTTGATAAGTTCAAAAATTTGCGGACAAAGCATTATTTTTTAAAATAGTTAAAATATTTCAACAATATTTGATCAAAATTTTTGCAAAAGCAAAATCACATTAGTATTTTGTAGGATATCCTTTACAATCAAGAATAGCTTGGCATCTATGAGGCATAGAGTCAACTAAATTAATGCAAACGTCAATGGGAATTAAGTCCCATAATTCTTTGATTTTATTAAATAAATCAGCATAATTTGTAGGCTTAATTCCTTTCATTTGACGGTCAACATGTTCCCATAGATGTTCAATGGGATTTAAGTCATGTGATTGAGATGGCCACTTCAAAACATTAACTTTACTCTCTTTAAAAAACTCTAAAACCGATTTAGCTGTATGTTTGGGATCGTTATCCTGTTGGTAAATCCATCCTCGAGGCATTTTATCCTTTGCATATGGTAACATAATAGTCTTACATATATCTTTGTACTTTTCTTGATTCATATTCTCAGTAATTCTATGGAGAGGACCAACTCTATTTCGGCTAAAACATCCCCAAACCATTACATTACCTCCTCCATGTTTTACGGTAGGCAGTTGGTGTTTAGGTTTGTACCTAGTACCTACTGGATGTCGAACATACCTGATTCCATCGGATCCAAACAGCATAAATTTGCTTTCGTCACTAAAAAGAATTTTTGACCATTTTTGACTACTCCACTTTAGATGTTTTGATGCAAATTCCATTCGGGCATTACGGTTTTTCAAGGAAACTAATGGTTTTTTAGCTGGGCGTCTTCCAAACAAATTAGCGTGACGTAAACGACGTTTTATAGTAGAAATACTACAATTCATTCCATAGAAACGTCTCATTTGTACGTTTAAATCGACAGCTGTCAAACGGGGATTTTCTTTGCTTAGTATTACAAGCTTTTTATCCTGATAACGCGTTGTTTTGCGTGGCCTTCCTGATTGATTTTAATTTTTTGTAGATCTAGTAAGCTCAAATCTCTTCATAATTTGTCCAACAGCAGACTTACCAACTCCATAAAGCTGTGCTGTTTTACGAAACGAGTTTCCATTCTGAACTGATCTCAAGATCAATTTTTTTACTGGAGATGAAATACCTTTCTTAGATCCCATGATCTCAATCACTTATATATAAAGTTTTGAAATTATTTCCACAAAGTATTTGTTTATAAAATCAACAAATTAGCTATTTTGTGGTGAAAATGTTAAAAGCGTTAGTTTGTCCGCAAACTTTTGAACTTATCAAAAATCGCCATTTTGTTAACCAATTTTAAAATGATAATAAAATATTCATTGTTTGCTCAAAACATAATTGTTAACTTGGAAACCATTTAATTGGTATATAATATGTTGGCTTTAGTGAAATATGTGCTGAAATTTAAGTAAAATTCCTGATTTTTTTGCCTGTCCGCAAACTTTTGGACGCTACTGTATGTATGATCCAGGTGTCGCAGTCTCCCATATTCTTTTGGTCAAATCTTCTTTAAGCTGCAGCTTATGCTTAGAATTATTATTATTATTATCAATATATATATATATATATATATATATATATATATATATATATATATATATATATATATATATATATATATATATATATATATATATATATATATATATATATATATATATATATATATATATATATTAAAAGTCACATCCCTAAAAAGTATATATATATATATATATATATATATATATATATATATATATATATATATATATATTAAAAGTCACATCCCTAAAAAGTATATATATATATATATATATATATATATATATATATATATATATATATATATATATATATATGTGATGTGACTTTTTGGTAAATTTTTGGTATCTCTAGTTTCCAATATAAAAAAACAGATGAACTTTGGTTTGAAAGTAAATGAAAAGTCATTGGTTATATTTAATTTTTGAAAAGGTCACCCACCATGACCCTTGATTACACACTGACTCCCATATATCAGGTGTGCATTGTCCAAGACCACATATGGAGCCTTTTGTTACAGCTTAGGGTTTATTAATAGTAATGAGGCAATTGCTTGGATTATTAAATAGTGCACTGAGTAGTATCTATGCTTTAATTCAAGCTCTTTAACAAATTTAAAAATGACTAAAGTACCTAAAACTACAAAACACAAAAAACCATCGTCATCACCAAGTTCTCTAAACCTATTATTCACTAATAGTGGTCTTTGAAGTAACTTTTTTTCTGTT
>NC_061161.1:34908403-34911446 GCF_022113875.1 Hydra vulgaris | reverse complement strand
TCCAGGTGTCGCAGTCTCCCATATTCTTTTGGTCAAATCTTCTTTAAGCTGCAGCTTATGCTTAGAATTATTATTATTATTATCAATATATATATATATATATATATATATATATATATATATATATATTATATATATATATATATATATATATATATATATATATATATATATATATATATATATATATATATATATATATATATATATATTAAAAGTCACATCCCTAAAAAGTATATATATATATATATATATATATATATATATATATATATATATATATATATATATATTAAAAGTCACATCCCTAAAAAGTATATATATATATATATATATATATATATATATATATATATATATATATATATATATATATATATGTGATGTGACTTTTTGGTAAATTTTTGGTATCTCTAGTTTCCAATATAAAAAAACAGATGAACTTTGGTTTGAAAGTAAATGAAAAGTCATTGGTTATATTTAATTTTTGAAAAGGTCACCCACCATGACCCTTGATTACACACTGACTCCCATATATCAGGTGTGCATTGTCCAAGACCACATATGGAGCCTTTTGTTACAGCTTAGGGTTTATTAATAGTAATGAGGCAATTGCTTGGATTATTAAATAGTGCACTGAGTAGTATCTATGCTTTAATTCAAGCTCTTTAACAAATTTAAAAATGACTAAAGTACCTAAAACTACAAAACACAAAAAACCATCGTCATCACCAAGTTCTCTAAACCTATTATTCACTAATAGTGGTCTTTGAAGTAACTTTTTTTCTGTTGACTCTTAACTCTTGCAAAGTTCACCAGACCTAATTGCTCTTTGTGAGACTAATTTGAGTTCCGCTGTCTTATCTTGTGATCTTAGTGTTGATGGTTATCTTCCTTTTTTTCTAAAGACTCCAATAGTCACATGCTTGGCCTGGGCATTTGCATTCGTAAGAATTCACTCATTTGTTGAGAAACTAGGTTTGAATCCACCAACTATTCTTTTATGTGTTTTTGTTTAGCACCACTTCACTCTATTGTCTTTCTGTTTGTTCAATATCACTCTCTTTTATCTCAAGACTGCACTCTTTTTGATGTTATTTCTGATCAAATTGAACAAGCACTTTTACTTTGTCCTTCAGCGAGTATCATTGTTGTTAGTGACTTTAATGCTCATCACACTGAATGGATTGGCCCTAATGTCAGTGACTCTGCAGGCCCACAACTCATGAAATCTCGTATTTCATCACAAAAATTAGGCTCTTGTGACTTTTGGAGAATCTTTAACAGTATCAATAATAAGGGAAAATCTGAGAGCAATCTGACTCGTCTAAGTACTGTTCCATTATTCTTCTTCCTATCAAAAACAAGGTTTTTGAACCTTTAATTAATAAACACTTAATCTCTTATCTTGAATCTAATAACTTAATTTCTAATAACTTGAATTCTTCCTTTCCAATCATAGTATAAAAGTTGTCCTTGATGGACAGCACTCTTCTTCATATTTTGTAACTTTAGAGGTTCCTCAAGGTTTGATCCTTGGTCTTATACTGTTTTTGATATTCTCACATCTAAGGTGACATTGTTCGCTGATGACACTACCATTTATTCTTGTCATTATAAGATGCTTACACTCTCTGATTGCTTGGAGGGGGCATTTGAGATTGAAAAGGATCTCACTTCTACTACAGCATGGGGCTCACAGTGGCTGGGGAACTTTATTTCAGATAAAACCCAACTTTTTTCAAACAATTGTTACCACAATAATTTAGATCTTCTTATATTTATGAATGGTGATGCACTGGATGAGTCATCTACCCTTCATCTTCTAGGATTAACTCTTACTTCAGATCTTTCTTGGAAACCGTATATCAAATCCATTGCAAAATTAGCATCTGCTTAGGTTGTATCTCTTTATCATGTTCGCCACTTTCTCACTCCGGATTCTATTCTTTACCTCTGTAAATCTCAAATTCATCCCTATATCGAATACTGTTGCCATATCTGGGGCGGATCTTTTAATGATGCCCTTTCTCTCTTAGACAAGGTGTAAAGATGCATTGTAAACATAGTTGGACCTGCTCTTGCAGCCAACCTCCAACCATTATCACATCATCAAAACATTGCTTCTCTTTCTCTTTTTTACAAATATTATAACAAGCACTGCTCTAAAGAGCTAGAGTTTCTTGTGTCATCTACTAAAATTCATTCTTGTGTTACTCATCATTCAATTAAGTCTCATCCTTTTTCTGTGACTATTCATAAGTGCTCCAAAAACTCTTATTCATCTAATTTTTTTCGTTGAACTTCAGTTCTTTGGAATTTGTTTCTTTCATCTTGCTTTCTTAATTCATTTATTAATTTGCAATTTTTTAAGTTGTCTGTCAACCGTTATCTTGCTCTATAAACTTTGTCTTTTTCTTCCAGTAACTTCCAATTCTATTAGTGGTTGTTTGCAGCCTTGTTGGAAGCAAAGACATTTAAAAAAAATAACTGTTAATATATACAAGAGTTCAGGAGTCTGAAGTCATAGCATGCCATGACATGAGCAATCAGCTGAGAGGTGACAGCACACAGGCAGAATTACTTTGACAAGTGCCATTTTGCAGCGGACAAAACAAGTGCAACGTTTTTTGGTTTGTTTCATTTTCTTAAGTCTGGTCCGTGTCAATGTCACGGAAGTTTTTTAATAATTAAAGAAAGTATCCAGAAGTTTCCAGAAGCATGCAGAATCGAGAACCTGTGAGAGATCGTCAACCACAGAATTAATCGTGAAGGTGTTTGTAATAAGGATCAACTGTTTGAACAAATCCAAAAGGCCTGGGCAGCGATTCCACGAAGTTTCATTGATCACCTGATCAAATCTATGCCTTGGCAAGATGCAAGGCTGTGATCAACAACAAAGGATTTGCCACGAAATATTGATAGTAAAATACAGCTTGGTCAACATTTTGTGGAGTTGCACTTGTTTTGTCCAGAAGCAAATCAACTTTTTTTAACACTTTTGATTAATTTATTAATTTTCGTGTACAAATAATGAACTTTG
>NC_061161.1:34893403-34905903 GCF_022113875.1 Hydra vulgaris | reverse complement strand
TGACAAGAAAAGTAAAAAGAGATAGATGTTAACTTTGCAATTGATAATTGCGGTTTCCATGAGAGGTCAGTAGAAAAATTATTCTCAAAAGACATAAAGTAGAGGACTCAGTAACATCATTATTAGCACTTGTCAATATTCAAATAACTATTAACAGTAACAACTTTTGTTTGTGTTAATAGTTATAATTATTATTATATATAATAATAATTAGTTATTAAACTTGCCAGCCACTGCAAGCCCCAAGTTGATAAAGAAGAAAGACTATCTTTAAGATGAGCTACCTGTTCTAAACAGTCAAAAAAATTTGACTTTTTGTAGAGACTAGTTCTAGAAGTGTTTTTTTCTAAAATTATTACAAAAAGGACTAATTGTGTCAAAAAGGACTAATTGTGTCAAAAAGGACTAATTGTGTCAAAAAGGACTTTGTCAAAAAAAACTTTTTCAAAAATAACAATAGGTTTAGAGAAATTTGTGATGACAATAGTTTATTGAGATATATAGTTTTTAGTAATTTATTCATTTTTAAATTTGTTAAAGAACTTGACTTGAAGCATAGATAGTACTCAGTACACTGTTTAATAGCCCAAGCAAAGTTTATTGTGTTTTATAGTTTTTGCAAAGTTTATTAGTAAGTAAAGTAAGCAAGTTTATTGTGTTTTATAGTTTTTGGTACTTTATTCATTTTTAAATTTGTTAAAGAACTTGACTTGAAGCATAGATAGTACTCAGTACACTGTTTAATAGCCCAAGCAATTGCCTCATGAAAAAAAAAAAAAAAAAAAAAAAAGAAGGTATTTTTAAAGCTAAATAGAGAAAAATTATGAAGCTCTAAACAAAGTTCGCATTAGCCCTAAACTACCTTATATATATATATGCTTATTATATGCCAATATATAAATAAATAGCAAATACATATGAATATATAATATGTAATCTGTAATACATTGTACCCTAGCCCTAGCTAACAACCTCTGCTAATATTATTATTTAGCTGGGGCTAGAGCCAAGGTTGTAAAAACCTATAATTATTATTTTAATGTTTCTGAAAAGTAATTTTATTCTTGCAACTAGATAGCAAATCAAAAAATAAAAATAAAATAATAAAAATACTTTGCAATATAATAGGGTTTAAAGATCAAAAAAATTATTTTATCATAGCAGGTAAACATCTTAAAACTTAATTTTATTATAACAAATCTTAAAACAATATTTAGTAATAAGTATGCTATTTTAGTCGCAAGTTGTTATTTTAAAATTTTTTGTGTTCTGCATATCTATATATGCTGAAACAAATATAACTATAAAAATTTTACTGGGATATAAAAATTTTACTGGGATAAAAAAAATTTTTTACAGACGAAATTTTTATTTAAAAAAAAAAAAAAGAAAAAAAAAGAAAGAAAAGCAAAAACCTTATCAAATGTTTCATAAAGCTGTGATCACATGAATTTTCAGGTGATGTCATGATATAAATCATCAAGCTCATTAATCTTCAATAACATTGTACAAACAAAATAGTGAATCATAAAAGTCATAAGTCAAAAGAACAATTCATATCAATATTCTGTGTCTATAACTAAGTCATCACCATGAATAATTTCTAAATCTTCATGTGCTCCATCATTAGTAAAGTTTGAAGCATTTTCCTCGGATGGTTGGTTCATAGATTGTTCAAGTTTAAGCTTACGTTTTGCAATAGCTTCTTCTCTTTTACGGGAAATAGTTTGTCTCAAATCTTCGGTTATCAAAAATGATTCATCAGGTGTTACAATAGGTTGGTTTAGTTTCTGAGGTGAGTCTCCACCAAATAAAATTTCGCTGTCTGTTCTAAGCGACAACTTGTTTGTAAGCAAAGAATCAGGAGTATTTTGGTTTTCGTTTCGATTTTGCTGCAAAAAGTTTCTAATTTCTTTTTTGCCACTCAACATCTCAACTTTTTCCACAAAATCTTGAAAACAAAGTTTCGGATAGCACTGCTGTGCCCAATATTCATACCGCTTAAGAATAACTTTTAAATTGGCAAGCTCATGACCGCGAGAAGATTTAAGTTTTATTCCTTTAAAATAACTGTTTACTTTTGAAATTCCTTCATGTTTTTCATCTAAAAGCCAAGCTTGATTAAGGGGTGGGAGTCTGTTAATAATCCTCTTCTTTTTTTGCTCTGCTGTTGTGACACCTGCCTCCTTGTTTGCAGTAGATGTTTCAAGATCTTCACCAAATAAATCTTCTGCATTGACAGGATTTTCATCAACAACTAATTGATTTTCTTCATCACTGATCATATTAAATAAATAATGAATAACTATAAAAGCGAAAAAATAAATAATACCTGAAATGAAGCTTAAACTGATTTCATTATTTCTCAAAACTTGACAACCAAAACAAAACACCCACCATTTCCTTTTCAATATTATTCACTTACCACTATTACCAATTAAAACCATTCAACTCTCAAATCCAAACACCCCTAACACTTGCCACTGCTATGGTTATTATGTATTAGTTTAAATTACATCAACAATTTAAAAAGAATAATCAAATTTAAGTTCTCACCCTTAACACTTGCCACTGCTCTCACACCCAACCACCCCTAACACTTGCCACTGCTATGGTTAATTTAATTTAAATTACATAAGAATAAGCAAACTTAAAAAAATAATAATAAACATATAACAATGGTTTCTATTTAATACAGAAAAACTAATTTGTATGTAATTGAAATGTAACTTAGATACTTTTGAATAATATCTACTTAGGATACTTTTTTGTTTTCTTAAAAACAAATTGATTAAAATAATAATGTATAAACTTGTAGTATTAAAAAAACAAACATGTTTAAAAACATTAGATATAAAAAACAACAACAATAAAATGAAAATAAATAAAAAACTATATAGTCAGTATATAATAAACAACCGACTTGATAATCTTGAAAACACATTTTCAGAATGAAAATTGTGCATCTTTATTTGCATGCATTCATATGGAGTATGATTCTTATTGCTTGCATAAATTTTTTGTCCAATTAAAATATTTAAAACTTTTTATTCTGAGAAATTCAATTATATACCCTGCTAAATGCATCAAAGATATTAGATGAAAAGTCATGTAGTGAACTCTGTGAAAAAACAGAATCAAGAAAATTGTTCTGACCAGATTTAAATATCTGGTGGAGTTGTTGGTTGAGTAAAGGTGTAATCTTTGCCATTGGAAGTTCAATTTCTTTGAAAAAGGAAGTATGTGCACATGATTCAATAGAAGTAATTGCTTCAGGGTCTAAAAAAAAATTTTAGTATATATACACACACGTTGATCTATATACTCTATAGTATATATATACATATATATATATATATATATATATATATATATATATATATATATATATATATATATATATATATATATATAATGATGCGTGTATATATATATATAATATATATATATATATATATATATATATATATATATATATAATATATATAATGATGTAAAAATGATGTTAAAAAAAATAAGTAAAAATTTAAAAATTGCAATTTTATTAATATATTTTGACAATAACTTTTATTTAATAAATTTTTTATAATATAATTATTATTTTTCAAATATTCATATAATTTCGCTTAATTTAAGACCCAACATGATACGCTCTTAAAGAAATTCTTTTTTGATAATATCAGTACACTAGGTTTTATTGTTTTATAAAAAACTGCAATAATAATGACTGGAAAGCTTTTTAAATTAATGGTGTTTTTGTTTTGATTTTTTATTGTTTTATAATTATTTTAAAACATGCAAGGAGTGTTGCTACATTGATCTTATAGTCTGCTTCTAAAAGGGAGTGTAGAATATATATATACATACATAAATAAAAATAAAAATTTTAAATAAAAATTTTAACTGATTATGGAAAGGTATTTAAGGTGTTATTTTCTATCAAAAAAGAAATATTAAAAGCCAAATTAATTAAGTTTAAAGAGCGCTGTACAGAAAAGCAAAATAAGAAACTTTTTCATGCAGTCATTCTGGGTAACATTGAATTTGCGGATAACATTAAATAAAACCTGTAAATGTTTTTTAAAGTTTTATTTTCTTTGGTAATTTCATGGCCTGTTGCTTCAACGAGAATACAATAAATTACTTTTTTTTTTACAGAAGTTTTACCATAGTTAAATAAATTTTATTTTTCAAAAATGTTTTTATCAGTGACACAGTCAAAAGTGGTGATAACATTGTGTGTTTTTAATTTAGAATATTTTGTATTGTGGTATATATATAGTGAATATTCTGTATTGTATACCAGGTAAACGTTTTTGTAATTTATTAATTTATTAATTTTGATTTTTTCAAATTTTGGTCGCTAGTAGCAGCTTTTGAGTATGCTTCACAATTCATCAAGCAATTTAAAGCACTTTGCATTTTTTATTGTGCAATGGTGCGTGTTAAAAACTTATTTAATCAAAAAGTTCATTTATTTAGCTATTGATATATAGTTTGTTATGCTTTTAAAGAGATTTACTATTTGAACTTTAATTAGTTGTCAATGTTATGCCTTATGGTTTTAATGTAAAATACTTACCAAATACGACATAAATTGGGTATTAAAAGTATTAAATATAATATGTTTTTTAATGCACGCTGCAACACATTGACTATTTTAATCGCCATCTGTCTTGAATTATTGCCATAAAACATTAATTATTGCTTTAATTAATAAAAAGCTGTCTGTAAATTTGTTAAGTGTAAAATCTATAACTATTTTTTAACTAAAAATTTAAGAATTCAGCAAATATCTCTAATAAATGATGTCATTTACCAAATTTCCTTATTAATTAAAAATTTAAGAATTTGTAAAATGTCATTTCGATAGGAGAACAAAAACATCGAATTGATAAACAGCTTAGTAAAAAAGTTCACATTGTTTACATAAAAAGAAAATATTCAGAATATATAGGTGATCAACATCTTTTTTGAATATTTATTATATTTTAACATAAAAATCTTGAATTTATTTGGTTCTCATGCACTCTTTTAAAAAACATTCTTTTGTTTAGCTTCTTATGAAATTTATAGGAAAGTCATAGGACTGATAATAAACACTTATTTAAAAAAAAAAACATAAAAAAAAACAAATAATATTGATTCAAAACAAAAAAATTCTACAATGACATTTACTAAAAGTCTTTGGAATCAAACGCGTTTGAATAAATTATAAAATCTGTAGATTGCGGCATATATTTTAAAGATTTTGAGAGATTTTGTTTGGCTAACATGTAGGCGGTGAGCTTCAAGTAAAACAACAAAGTTTGTTTTTCTTAGTATACATTTATTATTTTGTTTTACTTAAAAAAATTCTGCCTAAACATTTTTTTAATCATTCTCTTTAAAATGAACACAACCTGTCTCGGCACTTTGGGATCTCTTTAAACTTAAAAAGAAATGAAGAAAACACTATATTAAGAAAGCTGATAACTGAACTTTGATGGTAAACATATTAGTCACCAAGAATATCAAGTGTTAGTGATGAAGAATAGACAAAGAGAAATTGCATTACAAATACTCTACCAGACAGAAAAGCAGATACTGTTATTAAAGGTGTAACAGCTATTCTTGATGAATACGATTTATGGAAGACTATAAAGATAATTGTCGTACACACTATGAATGTAAATAGTGAAAAAAGGAGTTAGATTGTCAGTCAGTTATAAAGATGCTGAACTGGAAGAACCACAATTTATTGGTTGTCAACATCATATTATTGACAATCTTTCGCGTAGTAATGGATGAAGAACTTGGAAAAAACAACATCTCGTACAATATTGAATATACATTTATTGCTGAACTTGTAAAAAATTATGAATAGCTCATGAAGATTTTCAAGAACAGCAAAGGAGTTATTACTGAAACAGAGGATTGCATGATAAAATTAAATTTAAATTTCATTTAACTTGGGTTCTTCGCTTTTTCGAAGAATCTGGAGTATTTCCTAAAGTGATGCTCCTAAATTAAATAATGCAAAATGGAATTCCCTAGCAATACTAGCTTGTTTGGCATTTATTCTTCTACCAGAGAGAAGAGACTCACTACTAGGCATTTGTAGATTCAACTTTTACAGATTGGCAGATTATTGGTTTACTGACCAAATGTTCAATAAAGATGATTATTGTAAGCTATGTAGCAGCTTGCATAGTCACAAAAATGTGTTGAGCTCAGTGCAAATGTTTTTGAATCAATAACCATTGAGACTGGAAATTCACAGAACGAATAAGTGTGCTAAACAAGAAATCAAGTATCTTCAAAATCTTATTGACATCTGTAAAAAGAAAGAGACCCTGCAGCTTAGATTTACTTTGTTTAACAAAGCATAAGAATTTTATATTACACTTTAATTAAGCTGAATACTGGACAATATTTTTTCGATATATATATAGTAGCTTTTCATACTATTAGAATTGTTATCTAAGTTATGTAATTTTTTATTTAATATCTAATTTAGAGTGTTATGATGTAACAATAAACTGTTAAATGGTTAAAAACATAATAACTATCCAATTAAAACAATTACAATTAAAAAAATGCTATGTAAACTTTCTTATAAAATTTGTTTACACTAAGCTAAACGCTTTTAAAGAAAGTTTTAAAATGCTGTTATCATAGCATATTAAATAAAACATTTTTTCTATTTCAAAAGTATTTTTTTTTTTAAGCATGAATGTAATTTTTTTAAACATTACATTTTTTTTTTGCTATTTTAGATAAATGAAAAATTGCAAAACAAATGCTTTTTTTAAATTCTAAATATAATTATTATTTTGAGGTCAGACAAGGTGGTCTGGGACATGGTGGTCTGGAGAATTTATTGACTATTATAAAAAATATTTTTTGTTTTCTAGACTGTAATCTATAAAAAGTATTTTGTATTTATAAAAGTTGTACAAAATTATAAAAAGAAAAAAATCAAGGGATATTTTAATTATTCTATTTTGACCTAAAAAAACAATTTATTAACTTTATTAACTAATAATGAGAAATTTTCAGTTTTGGTATAGTTTACTTATATCACCCTACTTATAAATTTAATTTGTTCTTATATAAATTTTAAAAATTTTGCTTTTTCAAACAGTTTAATTATATAGATTATTTATTTTGACTATTTCTTTAGTATTTTAGTTTTTTAATGATTGACTATTTATAAACTAAACTTTTATATACAATAAAAAAAAAAAAAGAAATGAATAAAAAAAAGTTATTAAAAGTTTGCTAACCTTCTTCATATCCAAAAAAGACATCCTTTAAATTATTAAGAATGCTTTGCAAACCAGAAGAAATGCAGTCCTCCAAAACCAAAGCACAACTATCACCACTTAAAGTCTCATTAGTTTGGAACATAAGCCTTCTATAACGTTCCTCTGTATTTGATGTTTCGTTGTTTATCAAATACCAGGAAAAAGGATGAGAAAAATTGACTGATTTTTTTAAATGATTCGACTTTAATTTCTCAATAACATTTTCTGTGAGACTTTGAAGTTTCAAAAATGAAATCTTTTCTTTTAAAGAAACGCTGCCAATAATTTCTATTAAAAATTTGTAAAATTGACATTTATAAATATATATTTATTATTTTAAAAATTTCTATTGCTGTAGATTTAAATTAGGTAAACACACACATATATATATATATATATATATATATATATATATATATATATATATATATATATATATATATATATATATATATATATATATATATATGTGTATATATATACATATATATATATATATATATATATATATATATATATATATATATATATATATATATATATATGTGTATATATATACATATATATATATATATATATATATATATATATATATATATATATATATATATATATATATATATATATATATATATATATATATATATATATATATATATATATATATATATATATATATATATATACAAACACAAACACACATGTATATATATATATACATGTGTATATATATATATATATACATATATATATATATATATATATATATATATATATATATATATATATATATATATATATATATATATATATATATATATATAGGGTAAAGGAAGGTATGTTCGTGATATATGTAATTTCGTGATATTTCTTTCGGCATTTGTAGCGAACATACCTATTAGTCAAAAACATCGAAATTGCGTCAAATGGTACCCGGGGTACTACTGTCGATTCACAAATAGTCGTTGGGTGCGTGTGATACGTCAATTGTTTACTATCAGTTTGTACATTCTTTAGCATTATTTTACTTGCGTTCAGCACATTTGTTTGGAGTACTTGTCCAACATTTTTATTTCCAGACTTGTGTTTTAAGGTAAGTAAATTATTTTTATTAAATATTAAACTAGAAAACATGCTTGATTTAATGGTAAAACTTTTGTTTTTTTATTAACTTCCTATAACTTATGATTCCTTATCGCAGTTACACATTTTCTTAACGTTTTCACCTCAAATGAATTTACATTTTTAATCATGTTTCTTTTATTAAATATAATGACATTAAAAATTGTTTTAAGCACGATATAACTATATAGTTAAATGAAGATAATATCTTTCTCTATACGAATCTGCAAATATTTTTGCAGTAAAGCCTATCACGAAATTACCTACTATCACGAAATTACTTACTAACAAAATTACTACTAACAAAAAATGTCTATTCACAAAGCAGCAAAAATCAATGGAGTTCCATGAAGTTCACTTAAAGATTTTTTGAAACGTGATAATGTTGAATTAGTTGCAAAAATGGGAAGACCATATGCACTTACATCAGACCTTAAAATACAAATATTAAACTATATCATAAAGATGCAAGAACTTGGCTTTGGTTTGACTGTGTTACAGATAAGAAAAATAGCTCACAAAATAGCCACTACAGCTGGACGTGGATCTTATTTCAACGAAGATAATGAATCTGCTAGCAAGTGGTGGTGGGTGAATTTCAAAAAGAGGTATAATCTTACACTTAGAGTTCCTGAAAATCTTGCTGCTTATAGGGCATCGATGGCTAACAGTCATATGATCAGTGATTTTTATTCAAAACTTGATTCATTAATGATCCAATTAGGTATTAAAGATATGCCTGGCCGCCTTTGGAATTGTGATGAAACTGGACTATCTTATGTAGTAAAGCCTAATAAAGTAGTCACTGCTATTGGTAAACGTTATGTTTATAAAAGAACTTATGCTGATCGTGGAGAAACGCATACACTTTTAGGATGTGTATGTGCCAATGGATCATGGATTCCACCTTTAATTATATTCAAAGGCGTTAGATGGAACGATAATCTTAAAGCTGATTGTTTACCAAACTGTATGGTAAAATTATCTCCAAAAGGATGGATTAATAGTGACTTATTTTTGGAATGGTTTAAATTTTTTATTGATTCTATTACAAGTGAACGACCTGTGATATTATTCATGGATTCACATGCATCACGCATTAACATGGATGTTATATTATTTGCAAAAGAAAATGAAATATATTTATTTACATTTCCAGCTCATACTAATCATTTATTACAACCACTAGATGTAGGAATATACAAGCCACTTAAGTCAAACTGGGCCACTAGCTTAAATGACTTTATGAGGGAAAATCCTGGAGAAAAACCAAATCGGACAACTTTTCATACAATATTGAATCCAGCATTTATTAAAAGCTTTTCTAAAAAAAATATAGAAAATGCATTTAAAAAAAGTGGCATTTGCCCTTTAAATAAAAATTCCATTCCTCCAGAAGCAATAGCTCCATCTCAATTGACAAACAGAGAGATTCAAAGTACAGAAATTCAACCACACAGTAATACTGCTATACAAACATTGTTAACTATTCCATCTGTAGAGCCAACCACACCTAACCCTAATAGGCCAAAAAGGGATTCAAGTGCAAAGTGTCTGACTCCTCCTGATCAACCTATTCGATCAACTTCAAAGGACTCTATTTCTGTATGTTCTAAAAAAAGTAAAAAAAATAAAAATGCTTCAAAAGATGATGATTGGGAGTGCGGTGTTTGTAAAAAAAGTTACAACAGTGATGTAAAAAAAAAAAAAAAGGAAAAAAATGGGTGCAGTGTTCCTATTGTTTAGTACCTTATCATGAGAGTTGTCAAACATATGAGGACATTGGTGAAGTATTTATGTGTGATACATGTTGTCAACAAGAATGTGATTTAGAAAAATAAGTTAATCAGATATAAGTATGGTTAATATTATAGTTATTATATTAAGAGTTTTTTGTAGGTCTGTTATTTTATTTTCTAAGCTACCTATGTTAAAAGTATATTTTTTTTATATATAAATATAAAGTAATGAAAGTATTATTATAATTTTGTTAACTTATAAGCCTGACTATATTTATATTTTATGAACTTAAAGTCTGATTGAATAGTTATGAATTCAAAACAAGTGTTGATATTTTTTGTTATATTATACCAGGTGTTATACTTAATTAATAAAGAAAAATTTAAATATTATTGTGTACTCACAAAATTACCTAACCACTATCACGAAATTAAATATCATATCACAAAATTACCTAACTTTTCTCAATGACTTTTGAGCTTTTATAAAAACTTATCAAAAGACTTAAAATCCCAAAACTGCATAGATTCTAGTAACTTTACTCTATGTACACCAAACAATTAAAGTAATTAAGTAAAATTACTGAAATTGACTTTGTAATTACACATCTAGTTAATTTATCACGAACATACCTTCCTTTACCCTATATATATATGTGTGACTTTTTTGAAAAATCAGATGAATTTCCCTGACTATTTTTAACATTTGCAATGGTTTTTATAAAATGTTAAAAATTACTACTGTAATGAAAATGCTAAAATGTACATGCTTAGAATGACAAAACTTATAAAACTTAGCTATTAGTTAAGTTGGATGTTAGTATAGATTTTATTATGCATATTAGTATGGATCTTATTATTAAGGATGACTAAGAATAAACAATAAGAAGTTTCAGGTGAGCTTGAAGAAGAGAGGTGAGACCACCCATATAATATTTAACATGCAACCCAATACAACTTGCTTCATGTCCTTCTGTCTTTTAGGAGATGCTTTTTTAGGCAAAGGCTAAGAGATGCCAACACCCCTTGCTTTGGGGCTCTTGGTTGAGAAAAGGCTGGAGATGGTGTCTTGAGCATGAAAGTTACCAACAACAATGATATTGATTAATGAAGGATAAAGAGAAAGGGCTTAGTAGATTTGATCAGAAAAAACATTGAAAAGAGTACAGTCTAAAGATGAAGGAGATAAAAATATAGAACAAAGAGCAAGGTGATAGAGTAAAGTGATGCTAAATGAAAGGACAAAAAAGAATAGTGGGATCAAACCAAATTTCTCAACAAATGGATGAATTCTTATGAATGTAAATGCCCAGGCCAAGCATGAGATATTGGAGTCTTTACAAATTAAAGAAAGATAACCATCAACACTAAAATCACAAGATGAAACAGCTGAACTCAAATTAATCTCACAAAGAGCATTCAACATCCTAAACTGGAAACAATGTATTATAAATACATCTATGCCAGCCTATTAGATGAAAAAGGGGTATGAAGCAGGTCAACAAATGGAATCTGTTTAGCCCTTAGATTTTTGCCTAGAAGGCCTTCGATTTATATTTATCATATTATGTTTATTATATATTATATTTGTTACATTATTTTTATTATGTTATATTATATTTGACACTTTTTATATTATAAATATTAAATTTGATGATGAGTTACAACATAAGTTCCATTTGAAAAAGCATTTAAAGAATTTTAACCAGGCCCCAATATCAAAGTTTCGTTTTGAATGTTTTTATGATTTGTGCAAAGTTTACACCATATTTTTACAACAGTGTACATCATTAACTTTTATAACTTTATATAAAATCATATTTCCATGATTGAACAATTTTTAATAAAATCATTAATATTAAGTAAATTAGTATTAATGATTTTGAAAATTTCAGTAAATTAAAAATGTAATAGCCCATAAGCTTTTGGAGCATCGTCAATAACAATAGTTCATCAGGAAATAAACTATCAGGTTTAAATGCACAATTTGGAGAATCCAACGAAATTTCAATTGGGGTAGTGAAAACAACCAAATATTTTATATTTGAACATTAGTATTAATGACTTTTAATTATTTTACATAAAAACTTAAAACATTAAAAAAAATTATTTAAAAATAAATAGCAATTAGTTTTCTCATTTTCCTGTACATTGATAAAATCAGTAAAGTTTAGTAAAATCATTTGAAAAACAAATTAAATTAAAATCATCTGTGCAAATAATAAATTATTTCCTTAATTGTATATCAAAAAATGTTTTTGCTTTTGTTATATTCTTATCTGCTTTTTTTTGCAACTTGTATCAATTTTGGTAGCGGAAAATAAAACGCCCTAAAAAAAAAGGAAAACGA
>NC_061161.1:34670903-34888403 GCF_022113875.1 Hydra vulgaris | reverse complement strand
AAAATGTTTTTCTTTTACACAAAGCGCGATACAGCGTATTACAAAAAATGACAAATAACATTTTTATTGAACTATTAACGTTAATAGTTATATACTACTATACATTAATAGTTATATAGCACTAAAATTACGTTAATAGTTGTATACCACTTTACAAGTACCTATTACAACTATTACCACTAGTTGTAATAGGTACTCATTAATTTTAATCAATAAAAGTACCAATAAGAATACCTATTATAAATTGCATACAATAATTATAATTATTGTATGGTTAATATTACCCTAATACATTAACACAATAATTAAAATACATTGTAATAGGTTAATTTATTTAAATATATTAGTAACTAATACATTTTACTAATTTTGTTACTAATTTAGTACAATATTATAACCAACAATGTTATTTAAAAACAACTTATGAATTTTTAGTTGATTTTAATAATATCATGATATAATTTTTATTTTGTTTAAGACTTTTCTATAATCCGAAAAAATTTAAAATCATATATTTCTAAAAGTTAAGGGAAGAAATTATTTCCAAAAAACAAATTAAAAACCAATTTAAAAAGTTTTAGAAACGTGCAAAAACTAAATAAACATTTACTATTTTTTATTACTTTCAATTGTTTAAAAGTATGAATAGAAATTATATCGCGCTCAATACATAAATTTGAAATAAATTGATTAAATAAAAATTTATTTCAGTTAAAAAAAAAAATTTAATTAAAATATAATTAACGAATCGAATATAATTTTTAAAAAGCAGGGCGCCGTCAATTAATTGTTACGCTAATGAAGTTAGGTCCTTTTTTTTTTGTAATTTTGTTGACATTTACATATCTACAAGGGTATTACTAAAAAACATTTTGTATTTTTGTGTTGTGGGCGCAAATGTTGAACTTTTATAACCTAATTAAAAAATGATTATTAGAACTGGTTCTAAAACGAAGTTCCTACACGAAGACATCCGATGGTGTCTTTTTTAACAATGGGGCTGTCCATAAATTACGTCAACAAAATAGGGGGGATGGAGTCTAAATATTTTTGATATTTGTTGACAGGGGTAAAGGGGAAGATCAAGACAAGTTGACGTCAACAATTTTACTTTTTTTAATAAATGAGGAGTGGACTTGCAAAACCTGATAATTTACTTTTTTTTTCATTCTGAGATAATGGCAAAAAATGTTTTCCAGTAAATCGAATAGCTAAAAATTACAAAATTAAATGCTAAACAATAGATGTCATTAAAATGTTTACGACAAAAATTTGAAAATTGTGCTCTTTTAATCTTATTTTTATTACAAAATGAAAAAATGTTTTACCTGGTTTTGCATACCAATGATTTTTTTATCTGGTTTTGATCGGAAATTTATTTCTAACTGGTTTTCAAAAAAGCTTTATGAAGTCAACTTGACTAGTGACGATTGTAATATTCAATATAATTGTGTAAAACGCCCCTCTGCCTTAGAAAATATGTAATTTTAATGCTTTATATGTTTATAGGATTGATGAAGTTTAAAACTCAATTGTAACTTGAAGAATGTAATTTCAAGAAAAATTGTAAATTGAAGAAAAACTCAATTGTAACTGTTTAAATAAGGCTTTTGTGATTTTAGTGAATTTTGTTTGTATATGATTTTTTTCTTAAATAATTTCCTCAATTTTTTTAAAAAATTTTTGAAACAGAAGGTTAGATAAAATTTTTGTCTTATTTTGCATTGACAATAATTTTTTCATCTGGTTTTGCACGGACAGAATAATTTAAGGCAGGTAAAATGTTATTAAAATAGTGGCTTTTAAATATAATTTTTATTTGTAAAGATGTAGGAATATTAGTACTACAAAAAATATTGTTAAAATTTTTTTTTTAAAAAAAAGTGAATTATCTGGTTTTGCAAATCAACTCCTCAAACTTAGTTACTTAAAAAAAATTAGGCATCGTTTGTAGTCCTGTGTAACATATTCTTTAAACCTTTGGTATTTTAATAAAGCTATTTTTATTCCTACTTTTTAAAAATCATGTGGCGCTTTAAAAAGACCCAACACGTACAGAACTAAATAAGCAAACACAAGATGTTCACTCGTAACACTATAATTTTTTTGAAGTTGTCGTTGGTTAGTTTAAGTTTTATGTAAGTACATGGTATACACTATATTATTTAAACGCTTACACCACGGGTCGGCAACCTGCGGTTGAGGCTGCTCTTTAGCTTCATGTTCAATTTTTTTTTTTTTTTTCAATTTTTTTATTTAGGTGCCCTAAGTAGTCCTTACGGTCTTATCATAGAGTACCGCCGATGAGCATTTAATAGGAAGTTCACGCCTCTATCCTAAACGATGTCGCAAATCTTACCCAGAAGTGGGGTTTGAACCACAAATTCTTCGTGTCTACCATTGCGCCACAGCTACCACTTCACAACGGCTGCTATATTAATATAATATTGAAATAAAAATTTGGTAGATGATTAGAAAAAAAGATTTGAAATGAAGATATTAGTAACTCTTTAAAAATACTGCTTTTAAATTGCTACCAACATCTTTATATCAATATTAATATTAGCTATTATTAATAATAGCTAAAAAGAAAGCATCTTGACATCAAAAGAACCATAATAAATATTAATTGTATAAATGTTTTAATAATATAATGTACTATCATAAATCTTTTTTGTTTGCACAGCAGACTAAAACTTTGTAAATTGCAACTTTTGGCTCAATACGTTACTTCTATCGACCCTTGGTTTATACAATTTGTTAAATGCATTTTTCGTTATACTAAACTCTATTAGAAATAACTGGCTTTTACTGTGAAATTGAATCAGGTCTAAAGTTAATGTGAGGAGAATTTGCACATTGAAGTGTTACATTAATTTGAAATATGTTCATAATTTAAACGTGTAAGGAGTATATATTTTTGTGAACCCTTTTCTTTATTTTTTGTTCGAAGTAAGTTTTTGTAGTTAAAAGCTGGAAATATGTTCTTAAGTTGAAAGTTTATTAACTTTTTTTTTCCTATACTTTTTACTTTTATTCACATTTTGTTCAGAGCAAGAAATGGAGCAAGTAATGGAGCAAGCAAGAACTGATAATTTTTCATTTTTCTTTTTAGCTTTTCTATTTAAAAAATATAAAATGTTTTTTTGTTCAAACGTGGTGACAATTTTGTCACATACTTCATATATTGTTGTGGCAAAACATAAATTAAAAGTTTATAGCGCAAAACCCTAGTTATTGAAACTATAATTTGAATTATATATCAATTAAAAATATTTCAATTAGAGCAAACTCTTCGGTTTCTTGTTAAAAACGTATCAGAAACGAAACTCTTGGATAGACGAGGTAAGTTATGTTCTTGTTTTAGCTTATATACTAAATTCTTTAGTAGGAGCGGAGGAGGGCAACAAGTTTGTGTTCATCCCTAGAAGCTATCTACTTAGGTAAAAAACCCATTGTTGGATTAAAAAAACTTGATAATGTTCAATCGCAGAATTTTCTTTGTTTTTTATCTTGATTCTTTTTGGTCGAGATTGTTATAAATCTTATAGCATATCTGATAATACTGTGACAAAACCTGAAAACTGCTGCATTAATTAAATGCAAATATTCAAAAACAAAAACAATTTTTTTTTTAAAAAAAAAATCTTTTCTTTCCAAAAACTTTTCGTTTGTAAATAAATTATTAAAAATTGATAACTTTATAATTTTCTGAGTAACAATTAATAACAATAAAATATTCAAATAAAATCTCTTTAAAAAAATAAATACAGAAAATAAATATAACTTAAATATAGCTAAAATTATATCTATATAAGTATTTTTCTAGTATAATCAACATTAATTCTAAACGATTTAACAACACTTTGAAAAGATTATCACTGAAAATTGATGTTGTACTTCTGTTCAAGCTCATATTGAAACTCTTTCTTGAGGAGACCCAAACATCTAATAAAACAGAGAAATTAAGAGTTCAATTTTAAAAAGATTTGAAGCATGTAAAGTAATTTTTTTATTTAAATATTTAAATCACAACGCCATCATCACTAAAAGTGATTGATATAAGTAATGATGATGAGACAAACGTCTCATTTAAATTTTTTCTTCTTTCCATTATTATACACAAGAAAATTGTAATTTTTATAAATGTTTAAATTGCAAATGATATTCAGTTATAAGACAATTTATGTTCAGTTCAAAGTTATATAAGTTAAAATTTATATTTTAAATTAGTAATCCCCAACCTCCGGTATAAGCTACTTGAACGATATTTAGTAATATCAACTGATGGTGCATGTGGCATATGTATGATAAAGCCGTTTGCAGCTACAACAAATTTAAACCTAAAAAAATATTAAAGTTTGTTTTATTATTAATAATAAAAACAGTAATAAACATTATTAACTAAATATAATAGTTAGCAATTCACAAAAGAGCGATTTAAAAACAAACCGCAATGCATGAAGCTCCATAATATGAGAAACTTTATTCCAGCCAAAACCAACAAAGCGCATATCATATAAAGGTATACTACTCTTCTTAACTAGAATGTATGGTTCAAAATCTACTTCCCAACGAACCTTTAAAAAAAGTACGATAAAATTCAATATCAGATAGATAAATTGAATTTTTATTGTCTTTTGATGAAAAATGTTTCTTTTTGGTGTATTTTGAAGATTTGCAAGTTGTTACAAGTTTTTAAAGATTTGCAAGTTGTTAAATAACCTAGATTGTAAAATTGATAAAGCTAAATTTATTTTACTTTTATCTATATTTGTATATTTAATTTTTATCTCTTAATAGTGTATGTTATTTTTAGTTTTTTTTAATTTAGAGTCATTTTTTTTTTTATTCATTATAATTTTATCATAATATGAAATGCAGAGTATAAAATTACATGAAATATGTTTCAATATATTCTTTCATGAGATTCAACAGTATTGAATCCCGTGTAAAAAAAAAAGTTGTAACTGTAGATTTAAGTTGACTGTAAAGATACTTGCTAATAACAGAATTAAATTCAAAAACAATGTATTGAATACATAGTTTTTGAATTAATTTAATTTATAAGTGCATACTTTCTTTTATTTACGTTTAAATGAAATTGTTGGGATTTTTTTTTCAAATAATTTGATACTTTAATAACAAGTCAACACTATAAATATATATGTGCTCTTTAGTGCTTTTCAGGCTATTATAATAAAAAAATGATTCGTCTTCTTTTTTTAATAAAATTTTATTTTAACATCTTATGATATAATAACATTATAAATTACAATAAACTATAATAAACTGTTGATTTTTTTTATGCATCATTTTATAATATATCACATCAACCCCTAAAATCAAATCTAGATCAATGTGGACCATTTTAAAACATGACAACAGCTAATTAATAAAAAAATACTTTAAACAACTTTAAGTAACTTTATTGTTCTCACTTATTTAGACGACCTCTAAGTGTTAATTATTATTGACATCACGTAATGACTTTTTTTAATTGTATTCTATCATAAAATAAAAATAAAGGTAAACAATTTGCCTCACTAACTCAGATACTTTTTAAATATACAAAATTGGTCAGTTTCAAGTGAGCTGCGCTTTATAAATTTATTTAAAATAATAACAAATCATTAAATAATAAATCTCAATACAACATGGGAAAAAATAGGATAACATAAAAAAAAAAAAAAATAAAGTAAAACTTACCTCATAGTCAGTTGAACTTGTTTTCCAGCGTTGAAAATCAGTAGCCGCATGACCTTGTTGCCAAACTTCTCCCCTAATTTGGTTTGCACAATATTTTTTAGATAACATTAGGTAGATAAGTCATTTTAATAGTTGAGCTACAGTTATTAAAATTAAATCAATAACCTAATGACTACACTAACACTCACTCAGATTGTTGTTAATCAAATTGTTGAAAATTTTAAAAGCATCAAATAATTGTTTAAAAAGTTTAAAATTTTAAAAAATTTATAAATTTAAAAGAATTTTATAATTTAAAATATTTTTTAAGAAATAAGTAATTTAAATTTAAATTAAAAAGTATTAAAAGTAGAAAGAAATAAAAAAGAATCAACCTAAAAGTATCAACTTTCTGTGAACCCCAATACTCAATAAGCTGTTTTTTACTTTGAGGATAATCAAGTTTATATTGATATGTTTCAAATGCAGGAACAACAACAGCCTAAATTAAACATCTAATTAGTTTTTTCATTCAACTACAGCCTAAATTAAACAACTTATTAGTTTTTTCATTCAACTAAATTAAACAGCTCATTTAGTTTTTCAAAAACATAAATAATATATTAAAAAAATACCAACCTTTTTCTCCATATTTGTAATGTTTGCAATTTCTCTAAATTGAAAATACTATTTAACAAAAGTTTTATGAAAAGTGAAAAAATATTTAATTCTAAAACAGAAACCAACCTTAAGTAGTTATATAATCCTATCATGGGTAAGAAATCAATATCACTAAGAAAAACATAAGTTGTTTGTACATGTTCAAGTGCAACATTTCGCAAGTAGTTCACAGGATATAAATCCTAAAATTTACAGAACATAAGTCATAAAGTAGTTTACAAGATACAAGTTTTTCAAGTAAGTCAAAAGACATAATCATAAGTTTTTAACAAAAAACTTTTCTGATTACGTCTTTTGGCTTTAAAAATCGCTGGTACAAACATAAAAACTTGTTTCAATCTGAAAGTAAACCTAATGCCACAGAACTTTCTAAATATATCTGGTAAATAGAGTTTCAAATCCTATTCTTACATAGAAGATTATTGATAGAGCGGAACCTTTTAAACCTGGAAGAAAGTCATGTAAACTTTGTATAACGGAAAAATATCATATCATTACCTCATCTTTAAAACTATTAAATAAACGAAATGAATTAATATTGAAATGTCGCCACGAAAAAAAATTTGTTATCTGCAACTTTAACGTTATCTGTAATTATTTATCATGTAATGCGTTTTTGTATATAACTTTTGTTGTTGTTATGGTTGTTAGTAATGTCTGATGATCCCATAAAGCGTGAAACTCTGAGTAATGTTACAAATTTAATTTTACTTTACTATTATTCTAATATATATATATATATATATATATATATATATATATATATATATATATATATATATATATATATATATATATATATATATATATATATATATATATAAATCATACTCCATCTTTATAAACGATGTGCAGTCCTATATTCTTTCTTTTTCTCAAAAAACTAGAAACAGAAGAATAACGTGTGAACTGCTGAGCTTCTGCATCAGATGCATATAATGAAATCGACATTGGACCTAAAAATTATATGGAAAAAAAAGGTTTTAACAAAACTTTATTGTTTTTTTTTGTAATAACTTGAGTCTTTGATAATTTTATTTAAATGAAATAGGCTTTAAGTTATATAAATAAATAACCTTCCCAATGTTGCGATAACAATTCTAAAATCTGTATTCTATCCATAGATAAGTGAGTCATCAAAGTAACATCTCCAACTTCCTAAATGATAATAAAACAACAAAAACACTCATTAACCAATAAAACTATTTATAAACTTTACTAACTGTAAATTTGTGTATTATTGGAACAGATTTCTATAGATAAAAGACTTATTTTATGACATATTAAAGTAAAATATAATACATTTTCAGGATTTCTAGCCTGCAATTAGAAAAATTACATTTTCCTTTTCAGTAAAATTACATGCTTTTGAATGCTGTTTTTTAAGGTTGCATGCTTTTTTATGCTCATTTTAAATATTTTTTTTCTTTTATCCTTATATGGCAATAGACTTTATTATTTTTGCATATGGATGGATTTTTTAAAAGGTAACTTCTAACTGATGATTATTGAATCTATTTTAACTTGTGTGAAAAAGTTTTATCAACATTTATTAACAAACCAATATAATACAATTTTGTTTAATAAATTCAATTAGTCATAATGAAACATGTCTAGCATAAACATAATGAAAAATGTCGAGCATAGTCTAGCATTATCAAAAATTAATATCTAACTCATCACTCCGTCTACTTGATTAAGTTAATCTTTTAATAAAAAAATTAATGCTAACTTCAAACCATTACAATATTTACATAAAAATAAAGCAACTTATTTTTTAAAACATTTTAAATGGCCTAGTTTAATCAAGTCTTCACTAAAGTGAGAACTACATGAGATGAGTTGTGTGATAAATCTGAGGGGTGTAGAAAACATGAAAATGTGAATTTGTGCTGAAAATGTGAATTTGTGCTGAAAATGTGAATTTGTGCTGAAAATGTGAATTTGTGCTGAAAATGTGAATTTGTGCTGAAAATGTGAATTTGTGCTGAAAATGTGAATTTGTGCTGAAAATGTGAACTTGTGCTGAAAATGTGAATTTGTGCTGAAAATGTGATTCAATTTTTAAACTAGTGGCTGAAAATAAAAAAATGGATTTTCCTCATTTTAGAATAATTGTTTGTTTTTTTTAATAAAACATGCTTTTACAAACTTAAAAAAATAAAGAATAGCATAATTTGCATGTTTTACATGATGTGTGAGAACCCTAATTTAATATTTTTTCTATAATACTTTAGAGAAGCCATTAAAAAGTGTAGCTAGATACTAGTATCGAAAGTCTAATAAAATTTCTTAAAAATAAGAAAAAAATGGTATTGAGAAAAGTTGAATTTATTGATGTGTACAAATCAAATAAATCATTTTATTGAAAATATTAAATGCTTTTTTTTAATAACAAAGTTTATAAAAACTTTTCCAAATAATTTGGAAATGAAGAGAAATTTTATGCCTATAAAACTAAAAAACTTTTAACATGTTTGTAAGAATGTTTACAAATTAAATTAATATACATTTTATTACTTTAATAACAATTTTAAATTTATTTTTAATAAAAAAGATTATACCCTAATAATTTATTCTTTAGACTTTTATACCAGTACTCAACTCAGTTCTAGTGCCCGGCATCATCTAAAGCTCTTATGCTAATTTATTCATATTCAACAGCTATTATGCTAATTTATTCATTCTCAACAGTTATTATGCTTATTTGTTCATCCTCAACAGTTCTTTTAATATTAATATTTTGCAATAGATATAAATAAACTAAAACTTAAAAAAAAAAAATCAAACAAGATAAACATACAGGTTTATAATCATAGTCCATATAATACAAATGTACACGCCTTGTTGTTGACTGCTCTATTTTAATATCATAACATTGATCATTATCTGATAAATTTTTTTCTTTGCTTGTTTCTGTTGCATTTTCTCCAGGAATAAGGCAGGAAAAAATACTTTTTCTAAAAAAATTTAATTTAGCAGCAGTCTTTTGACAGTTTGTGTCAATATTAATAATGCCATTTTAATAATGCCATACATTTAATGTATATGTTTACCAAATTAAAGATTAAATTAAATTTGGTAAACTAAATCTTATTTGTTACCTTAGCAAATTTCCATTGTATTCAAGAAAAGTAAGATACATGTTTCTAAAATACTCCACATGTTTTAGTTTGTTGCCAGTGTGTTTGTTTGGGGAATTCCAATGAATGGCCTTTAGTTCAATTAGCTTATTATAGCAATACTCACTCTCTGTATTATCACTTAATTGGATATTCCATTGACATGGAAGTTTGTAAACAATTTGAGGATTGTCCTTTAAAGCTGCATTAATAACATCTTGGTCAGCAAGAACAGTTGAAAGCAAATTCAAAAGTTGTTTTTCTGCGGTCAGTCTCCAAAGGTGAGCCCATTGAAACTTTCGTAGTTTTTGTAAATCAAACAACATTACACCAGTATTAAAACCTCGGCCCTGAAATTTTTTTTTATAAAAGATAGACAAAATAGCCAATTTAAAATAAAGTATTACAAAATATATACATAAAATTTAAAAATAAAAATAGAACAAATATCAAGATCGTGAAAAATTCCTTAGACAAGTATTTTCTTTGGGTTTTCACACTATCAATTTATTTATTAACTTATTTATTAACAACTTTACTTATTTGACAAAAAATTTGACAAAGAGCTATAAAAGTTTTTACTGCTTTTAAAAAATATTTTATGTTTTCTTATTGTTATAGAATGCAGGTATTTTAAGAATTATCACAACAATTTAAAAATTCCGCAATAAAAGTGAATACAGGGGTGTGCAGGTTATCGCAGAAAAAAATGAAAACAAAAATTTTGCGGCAAAAAATATGATATACAGTGAAAAACATTTTTGGCAAGAAAATACAACACAGTTCAACAAGTTAATCCTTAAAAAATGCAGTTTTTCACTAATTTAGTTGTAAAAAATGGCACGATTTGACAGCACGCAAAATGAAAATGCAAGAAAACTTGTTTTTGATCTATGGAAACGTGGTGTGAAAAAAGTTGAAATTTGCAAAGCCGTGAAGGGACAGCTTCATAATTCCAACATCTACAGACTCTTAAAAGACTTAGAAACTGGAAAAAATTACAAAAGAAAAAAAAACAGGCCCAAATCGTTATGTGAGAACTAAAGAACTTTGAAATTCGATCGACTGCAAAGTACGACGAAACCCAAACAGGTCAATTTCATCCTTAGCTAGAGAAGCAGGTGTGTCTCGAAGGACTATGCAACGTGTTGTCCACGATGATCTAGGTATGAAGAGCCTTGTCAATCAAAAAGACAACTTCTGAGTGAGGCAACTAGAGCCAAAAGACGCAAAAGATCAAAAGAGTTACTAAACTGGTTCAAAGACCACAAAGATGTCCCTATCGTTTACAGTGATGAAAAAATTTTCACAGTTGAACCAGAACTCAACAAATACAATGACAGAGTTCTTGGTAAGTCCAGAAGAACAGTTCCTTTGGAACTGAGGACTATTCCAAAGAGACAGCACCCTGTGGGCGTCATGGTTTGGGCAGGTGTGTGCTCTGATGGGTCAAAAACTCCCCTTGTTTTTGTTCCTGAAGGTGTAAAAGTCAACCAGGTGACCTATGTCGACTTCATCAAAGCTAACCTCATTCCTTGGGCCAAAAAGAAGTTTGGGGACGATCCATGGGCCTTTATGCAGGATAGTGCACCAGCACACAGTGCAAAGAAAACTGTCAGCTTCTTGAAAGAAAATGTTCCGCACCTTTGGACCCCAGATATGTGGCCCCCTTCAAGCCCAGACATTAATCCTATGGATTTTGCTATATGGAGTGTCATGGAGACCAAGAAGGCAGCCAAAACATGTCCAAATTTGGCAGCCCTCCGAAACGAATTGAAGAAGATCTGGAAGAATCTTCGTCCGGACATGGTGCAACGATGCTGTGAGTCAGTTCCAGAGCGTTTGAAAAGTGTCATTGATGCCAAAGGAGGCTACTTTGAAATTCATTAGTGTTTTTGAGTAAAAGTATATGTGATTTGGTATTGTGAAAAGTTTTACTTTGAAAATAAAAGCCATTTTTGAGATATAAATATTTTTATTTTTCTGCGATAACCTGCGCACCCCTGTAATATTTAAATATTAAAATGTAAAATATATAACTGATTAATAACTTATAAAATAAAAATCATATACTCATAATACTATAAGTTATAATAATATAATAAGTTATAATATTAACTCATAAGTTATATACTCATAATAACTCATAAGTTATATACTCATAATAACTCATAAGTTATATACTCATAACTCATAAAATAAAAATTATTATGCAATAATTTAGAGTGTAATAATTTTATTTTTTATCAGATAAAAAGTTTAATATTTTATCCATATAATTTAGATTTTTTAATTTAATTCAAATTTAAATTATATATTTATTAAATAGTCTAATCTAATTAAAAACATTTAAATTGGTGCTCTTTTTTATTATTATTATTTTTTTTGCAACAATTATGCTTTTTAAAAAGCATTGCAGCTTATTATGCAATTTTTTTTTTTTTTTTTTTTTTAATATAAAAATGACTTTGTGTTTTTCATTTTAGTTACATTGATAATTACACTTTTGAGAGAAAAATTATACTTTTGCGAAAGCTGTAAATTGCTCCCATAAACCCTTTTAGGGAAGTGTTTTAGGCCTGTATATATATATGAATATGCTTTTAGCTGGTAAAATATGCCATATAATGATGAATGTGTGAATGTGGTACCCCAGTACCAAAGGTTTCATCCTAAGTTCTGTGTCATTTCTCTAAAGTGTCTCTTTGTGTTAATGACATAACTATATACTCGATGAATGGATATATATGCCTTGAATGAATGTTATTGATATGGAACTAATTATGTTTTACATTGTTGGTCTGGTAGACCAACAATGTTGGTCTACCAGATTTGGGATGATCTTGTAAAACCATTGAAACCAATCACTTTGATATTGCCTCAGACACTTAACCCTGAATTATTTGACAGCATATATTTTGTGATGCTTTGGCTACCAAGTGGCCTTACTGAAACTCATAAATCAGGCAATTCAGTACATAGTTTTTATCCTTGTTACTATTTTGGAATACAAAGAAGTAATGAAGTTGACTGTTGCTCATAACAACTTTCAACTTCTAAAAGACTTTTGACCTAATGGAAAGAAAAACATACCAGTTTTGCAAAATTACTTTATACAAGTAAAAAAAGTTTCAAAAATTTCTTTGACAACTCAACAAACCAAGTTTTCTTTGATAGAATAAGAGCATTTAAAAATAGCAACAAGAGTTGAAAAGAACAGGAGTTGAAAAATACCAACAGGAGTTGAAAAGAACAAGACAACAACAAGAATACTTAAGAAAGATAAGAAAAACTTCTATTCATAATAGTGATTGATGTGAAAAGAATCAAGAAATACATCTGTATATACAAATACAAAATATATAAACAAATACATAACGCACAGTGATTCTAAATATTTATGAGCAAAAATATTTTAGTCTTACTCACACTGGTTGCATTTTAAAGTCAACTTTAAAAAAAAGATTAATGCCCATGGTGCCATACTTGTGTCACTTTAAAATATTTCCATAAATTAAATAAGTATTATGAAAGAGTAAAAGCATTTTTTTACAACTGGGATCCCTTGAACTTTGTTTTTTTTTTGCCTTCACTACAGGAACTTCTTCATGACCCAAACTATTGACAAAAACAAAACAAAAAACAATTTTAAAACAAGATTTTTCTTGGTTTGTTGGACTCTACTAGTTGCAAATAAAATTCTAACTAGTGATGTGCTGGGTACCTGGTTTGGTCCTGAGATTTTTTCCAACCTGGATACCTGGCACATCTATATATTCCAAGTACCCAAAAAACCGCTGGAATAATCCAAGCCAGATGAAATACACAATCTGAAACGCAACAAACAAGGTTTTAAAACAATCAACTTAAACAACCGACTTCAGCAAATGGAATGTTATTTATTATTTTCACATATGATCGTGTTTTTACATTTGGTAGCTTTTGAAATCCTCATGGAATACATAAAACTGATTAACAAATCAGAAAAAAATTTAATAATAATACAATTACATTTTTTAGAGTCTAATTTTAAAAATTTATAACAAAACCAATGAGATTATCTTTTTTTTTTTAAATAGAATAAGTAACTATATTTTGTACTACTAAATTATTTTTAATATTTTTTCTCAACAAGAGAAAAACAGTAAAGTAGAAATTGTAAAACTTTAATATTCTACATAAAGAAAAATAATAATAAAAAACTAACTATAGCAGGCCATATTTTATATTTCTTCCAAAGTTTTCCAGTATACCACTGGCTCTGATTTTCGACCAAACCAATTGCCTAAATATCCATAAACAAAAATAATATCAATAAATAAAAATAATATCCATAAATAAAAATAATATCTGTAAATAAAAATATCTATAATAATTAATCAAAGCTTTATGTAATACAAATTACAAAAAAAAAAAAAAAAAACATTATAAATGATAAGTAATAAATAATAAAAAATTAAAACCTGATCTTCTGTAAAATTATTAAAGAAAGCCCATAATTCAGCTAAATCTGTCAAGAAAAATACATCTGTATCAAGTACAATGACCTAAATAAAAATACATCTGTATCAAGTACAATGATAATAATCCAAGTTAATACTAACATCAATTATATATTTTAAGATTAAATTACTTAGATTTAGTATTTTATGGGTAATAACTTATTAATATTAAGATAATAACTTTATAACTTTATACAAAATTTATATGGCAATAATTTTAAAAGAACTTATAAAAACATTTTTTGAAAAGAAAAAAGGATCTACCTTGCTTAAGAATTCTGGGAGAGCCCTAGTTAAAGTCAACTTCATAAGTCCATAAACGCCAGAGTAATGAGTATTTGGAATCCAATCAACATCTGCCTAAAAATGCATAAATAAACATTAATACACAACAACATAAAAAATATGCAACATAAAAAAATAACACATAACTACATAAAAACACCTACCATGCAACTAAATAAATTTAAAACTAAGACTTACTGGTTAAATAAAAAATCAAACATTTTACATTAGCACAAAAAAAATTAAAATAAAAGAAGACTAAATTTACTTTCAGTTTTTCTGCGTCATAGAAACTTACTCCAACTAAACAAAGAAAAAATTCAAAAATTATACAGCCATTTAACAAGTGACTAGACTATTTTCTATTTTAACTGATATCAAAAAAAAAAAAAGGTTTGCGCTTTAGGTTTTTTTTTAAATTAAACTTCCTCAAAGCTTCTGAGGCCACTGCATAGAGAAACAGTTTGAGCTTGGTACTTCTAGAGAGAGAGAGAGAGAGAGAGAGAGAGAGAGAGAGAGAGAGAGAGAGAGAGAGAGAGTAGATGAGGGAGGAGGAGATAAGTGGTGGAGAGAGGCATAGGTGGATTTGAACCTCAAATCTCTTAATAGTGAGCCAAGTGTTCTACCACAAGTCTTCTACTACAAGTTATAAGTTTTAAGAAAAGAAGTTATAAGCTTTAAGAGAAGAAGTTATAAGCTTTAAGAGAAGAAGTTATAAGCTTTAAGAGAAGAAGTTATAAGTTTTAAGAAAAGAAGTTATAAGCTTTAAGAGAAGAAGTTATAAGTTTTAAGAAAAGTAGTTATAAGTTTTAAGAAAAGAAGTTATAAGCTTTAAGAGAAGAAGTCATAAGCTTTAAGAAAAGAAGTTATAAGCTTTAAGAGAAGAAGTTATAAGCTTTAAGAGAAGAAGTTATAAGCTTTAAGAGAAGAAGTTATAAGCTTTAAGAGAAGAAGTTATAAGCTTTAAGAGAAGAAGTTATAAGTTTTGAGAGAAGTATAAATGATTAACTTTGAGAGGAGTGTTTAAATTTTTAATGAAATCTGTTTTTCAAACAAATGTTTAAAAAAAAATTGATTTTGTTGAAAAGTAATTGTCCAATGGTCATCTCAAAAATACAATTAATTATTAATTGTTGCCTAATTATTGTTACTAGATATACATGAGATAATAATTTATGTGATAGCCCGTAAAATATGCAAGGTAGGAGATTGTTTGCTTTTTTAAGCTACGATTTTCATTGAATTTAAAATATTATTTTACTTTTTGGCTTAATTAAAAACTCTGCGAAGGACTTGCGATCTTGCGGTTTTGTTTATTAATTTAATTTAGCATTACATAACTTATGGATGATGCCAAACAAGTAATTTAAATCAATAAAAAGGAATCAAAATAAGGTTACCATTATGGTTTATTTAGAATAATTTTTTATCATTCAAAAACTATTACGCTTTTATCATTTAATTGTGTTTTGAAAATTTAATAGAAATAAATATACTTGTAAAACATTTTGCATTTTTACAAAAAATAGTTTAAAATAACAATTTTAAAAAATTACATAATAAAAATCAATACCTTGCTTTAACACCCATGTTTTAAACAAAACTTGTAAAACATGTCTTCCACTAATATCTGATATAAAGTGGAAGTGAAGTGGATGCCGTCGATAGAACAAAATAGATTTTATAAGTGTTACAACACGCTGAGTTTCTTTGTAACCAGCACATATGATTGCAATATGAATGACCTATATTTTCAAAAAAACACTATTATTACCATCATAATCATTAGTAGAACATCCAGCAACTTGAATAATACCCAGTGCTCGAAGTGAGGCGAAATGCGGCAGGATGCCATCCCATCACCTTTTTATAAAGAATAAACCATCCTGCCACCTTTTTATAAATCTCTATATATAACAATGATTAGACGAGATGGTATTTTTAATTTACCAAATACCATTCCATTACTTTTTTTATCTCTACTTCAAGCACTGATAATACCAAATTAGGAATAATGATAAAATATTAAATGAAAAGGTTTTTATTATGAACTGACCACTTTTATTGTGAATATAGTCTTTCCTTGGCCAAAACCAATTAATCTGTGTATGTATAGTTGTTTGCCCCTACCTTCCGTATAAGTCAAGATATGTACATTAATTTACAACCTCTATAATGTGTTTGTCAGTATATGCAAAATTCTTGTCACAAAACTATTTTAAGTAAATCACATAACTTTTTCCTCATATCACAAATACATCTTTCTTTTAGCATAATTTTGTATACTACTAATGTTGTTGATTCTATATCTCTATAGTGTTCATTTTAAAAGTTCACCAGCTCTCTTTCAAGAACTTTTAGGTGTTATTATTTAAATGAAAAATATAAGAATAACATCAAAATTTATTATAACAGAATTAAAATGATTTTCTTCATTTGCTATAACATTATAAACAAAACTATTAATTTACTCAAAGTTAGGAAGCGCTCAAATTCATTCAAGGCAAGAAAACATTTAAATCACTTATGAAATTCATTCAGGGCAAGAAAACATTTAAATCACTTATGAAATTCATTCAGGGCAAGAAAATATTTAAAACACTTACAAAATAACCTTGAAAAAAAAAAGTGCATTTATATTACTTTCATTTTTACATTATACTTTCTGCATTGATAATTAAACATTACAACCAAGATTAATTGACTGATAGAAGAATGTCTGTAAGAGCCAATCACAGGCCTTGTTTTAAAGCGTTACGCCTAGAGCGATTTACGTACGCCTTAAGCGCTTTTTACGTACGCGTAGAGCTGTTTTGGTTAAGCTACTTTTTATCATTTTTTAACTTTTAAATTAGCGGTAACATAAAAGAAGTAATTAATCTTCAAAAAAACCACATTAACTTTTAAATAACGATATGTAAAGGTATTTATTAAAAAAAAGAATTTACTTTAAAATTAATTGTTGTAACTTTTCATCGCGATATATCTTTCCTTTTTATAGCAATTAATTTGACGCTAAACTTTTTATCCAAATATTTAGCAACATGAAAAATTGTTTGTCAATCCTTAACTACAAATTTTTTGCAATGTTTTTAATAAAAAGTAGTAAAGTTTTTAGTAAAAAACTTTTAAAAAATCTATATTCCATATTTATTAATACAGAATATAAAAGTTTTTTGTAATATAGATTTTATATGAATTTTTTACTGAATTTATAATGAAAAACATTTGCAAAAAAATTTGTAATTAAGAATTGACATTTTTTAAAATAAAATCTCAAAAAATGTCTTAATATTTTTGTTATCATGATAACAAAAATATCAAGACATTTTTTCGAGATGTTAAAAAAAATGTCTTTGCGTTTCTTATTAGTTTAATAGTAGATAGCTTATAGTTAGTTTAATAGTATATAGCTTTTCTTATTAGTTTATTAGTATATAGTTTAAGTTATGCGGGGGGAGGGGGTCGGCACAGAAAAAAAAATTACCTGTTACTCGCAATATTTGAATGAAGACAATTTGTTAAAATTCTTCTGCGTGCAATTCAATAAGTTTTTTTTGTCATAAATCAAGTTATAATATAAGGTAAAGAAATCATGAGTAGACTACAACATCCGCTGATGACACTAATATTACGTTGAATATATTTATATAACGGAGGTTTTATTATGCACGCGCACATTACAGGTTCCGTTAAATAAATACTAAAGCACGTTTTAGTTTAATGACAGTCTTCATTTTTTACTAATGAATATGAATTTTTCTTTATAAAACAAAACAAACTAGTATATAAAAACCTTGTATATTTCTATTATATCTTAATTATTTAAAGTTCGAATATGGATTATATTTTGAAGGACAAAAGATTTACTTTAAAAACTTTTAAATCTTGGGACTTTGCCGATGCGATGATCACAGAAAAAGAGAAGACTTACGTTATTAAAATCAAATGTAAGTTATGTGATCTTCATCAAAATAAAATATTATTCAAAAACAATAGTGCCGTAAGGGCAACTGCCCAATGGTTTATAAATAATACAAGTCATGTTAAAATATTTTAACATGTTACTATATTTTAATTAAGTTGATATATAATTAAAAATAAAAATATAGTTCAATAAATAAATTAAATTTATTCTTAACAAAGATTACCTCATATTTATTCTTTTTTTTATTTTATTAAGTTAAATTGCTTACAAACGAAAAAAAAAAAAGAGTTTTGTAATAATACGTAGAATGAAAATACTTTTGAGTTTGTTTATAAGTTAAGGAACTTAATTTTTAATAAACAAATTTTTACAAACGTTTATTATAAACAGATACGATTCAAATTATTAAATATACTTAAATTATTTCAGTTGAGTATTTTTATAAGTTTGCACGAATAAAGTTTGGCGTACAAGTATTTGTTTTTTTGTTTTAAGAATAATTAATAAAAGAGTTTGCATAATTAAGACTTTTATATTTAATTTAATTTTTTTTTTAATTTCCTAAAATTAAACAAAAAAAAGATTAAATCGTTGAAAACAATTTTTCTCTATAGCTCTGTTTCTTTGTGATTTGTTTAAAAAGTTAAATATTTTTACAATAACATAAAAAGTTTATGAATTAAATTCCTGGCGAACGCGTTCTAAACTACGTATCAAAAATACGCCTCAAAGCAGACAAAACTTTTTTATATTTTTATAAAACGCAAGTTGAAACGCTTTTAAAAAATTTTTAAAAACTTAAATTTTTCTTTGCTAGTCAAAACAAAATCGTTGTTTAAATAATTAACATGGGTTTGTGTTTATCAATGTTAATATTTTTTGTTTACTCTAGAAATTTTTAAAAATAAAAAAAATCATTATTATTTTTTATTCAATAACGATTAAAAACAATTATTCAAAAACAAATTTCAGAAATAATTAATATATATATATATTTTTTTTACTAAATAATATTGAACTAAAATTATTAATAAAATAACAATTGAAAACATTACAAAATTTTCATAATAAATTTATATTTAAAACGTTTATAGTTTATATTTGAGTTAGTTGTTAAATTGAATTAGTTTGCGGTTATTTATTTATTGCGGTAGTTAAAACACTTAACGTCTATAAAAAAAAATAAAGATAATTTTATGACATCAAAATTGCGTTAAGCTAATGCATTAAGCACTTTTTTATTTAAAACAAGGCCTGCAATCATGGTATTATTCCTTCCGTCTGTAAGAGCCAATCAGTATTATTACATCCATTTAAATAATAATTAAAAAATTCACACTTTATTTTTCTGATAAAACTATAGTTAGGTATCACATTATGTTCACAAACACAACTGTAGAACATGAAGTTTAGAAAAACAAACTTGAATAAGTACAAGAAAAGCATTAAAAAGATCAACAATCGATGCACCTCTGACTAATGATTATCAGAAATTTTTAATGCAAAATTAAAAAAGTTACAGTTCAATTGAATGAAGTTTATTCTTTGTTTTATTTTTTAAGAAACATTGAATGCTAAATTTATATTACTGATAATGGTAATTGTAAACAATTTGGTTTTTATTTTATGTAAAAGTTTTGAACATATATTTTTTCTTAGTATTGCTTAATAAAAATTGCTTATATACAATGATGTCACAATAGGGTAGACAGAGTAGACAAAATCCAGTGTGTCACCAAGTCTATAATACAATTAAGGGCCACCAGGTTTATTTTAGGGTAGCAGAAATTTCAGAAAATTCCTTAAAAGGATGAGTTTTGTCTCCACCAGTGTATAATACAATTAAGGGCCACCAAGTGTGTCATGGCACCACTGCTTAAATACCTTCTTTTTTTTTACATCAAATCCAGAACTAATGAAACCTTTTAGAGCAAATCAACATCATTATTGATAATGATGATGTAAATCAAATATATCATTAAAAAATACAGTACTTAAGTAAATTTAGTTTATTGTAAATAAGAAACCAAAAATGCTTGGATTTAATATATGTTTTTTCATTATAAAAGTTTTATTTATTTGTTACAAAAATCTATATTTATGATAAATTAATTACTATCTAATGAACTCGCTTCCAAAAAACTTGACTATTGTTTTTATATAAACATTTTATAGACGTTTACTCTACCTGTCACTATATTATGTCATGAATTAAATAGATTAAATAATGAACTAATAAACTGCTTTTGACATTATATACTAACTAGATAAATTACTAATTCTAGCTCTATAGCCATCAATCATTTTCTTGTATTAAACACAAAAATGCTGTATCATTATTAATATGTGGATGCCAGTAGATTTTTTGCAGTAGCAGATGTCAGCAGTTTCATTGCTGCTGCAGATCTATATATCGCACATAATCCAGGTTAGCATTTGACAAAGCCAGCGTAAAAATGGATCTATTTTTGCTTTACTAGAGCATAGAACTGCCAAGTTGAACCTCTAAAACTGTCAGCATGCAAAAGTTAATTTTTGTAAAAAACACACATTTTTTGTCGAAATTGACAGTGTTAAAGTTCAAACATCACCTTACGTGAGGTGGCTAAACACATTATAATTAAAATGGTAATGATGCGCATTAAACACATTATATAGTCAATTCATAAATTTGCTATATATTTTCATAAAGTTTAATTGCTACATTTATTAAATATTTGTCGTCTAAAGCAATATTCTTATAAAGTAATGTTTTTATAAAAACATTACTTTATAAGACTAACATTAACTCTTTTGTAACAGGAGACAAAAAAATAAAAATTTTTGCCGACATCATATAAAGTAATATTACATACATAGTATATATATATATATATATATATATATATATATATATATATATATATATATATATATATATATATATATATATATATATATATATATTAACATATAGTAAAGATTATGTAATATAAAATTACATACATTTATATCATTTATATTTATGTTATTTTTTATAATTATGATATTTATTATTTCAATTATAAAAATCAACAATTAAAGATATATTAAACAATAATTTTTCATTATTTCAATAAAAATTATAGCAATATTTATAAAATTATATGCTAACTATAATATAAAAATACCTGACAATCAGGCAGTTGAGATGTTTTACAATCTTTTTTCAAAAACTTTGCATTTTTCAATTCATTGACTATTTGTTGCGTATACTGTAATTCTTTTGTCAACAAATTTACTTGATCAAACGTCAGTTTATCATCCTTTTGTAAAGGATCAGAAAAGCGAAAAGTTGTTTGAAATTTTAGTACATTTTTATCTTGATTGTCATTCTTTATTATCACTGCTATAAAAAAAATTAAAGCATAAAAAGGAAACAGCTACAATATAAATCATCAAAATCCTTTAATTTTTTTTATAACATAAAAACTAGTAGTACTTAGTAATGCAATCGGGATTGATATTTAACTGGGGCCAGGGCTGAGTTTGATAAAAGATAGAAAGCCAGGATCAAGTCAGGCTTGTGACCATTTTTTATCATCATCTTTTTCATCATCATCACCATCATCATGATGGTGATGGTGATGACGGTCATTATATTATATATAATGATAATGATGATGATCACCATCATCATCATCATCATTATAATTATCATCATCATTGTTTTAGCCTCCTTTTTTATGCTATTTCTCTAATATAAACATTTCAAGCAACTGCTTTCCTTATTGTAAGCTTGCTTGTACCATATGTAACGCTCTTTCTTATTTCTAAAGTTATCCCAAGTTCTAATTTGGTGTTCAAACTATATCGATTACACCAGTTAAACTATACTTCTGTGGGTTGTACAGCTTTTTTCTGTTTATTGTGATTTAAAATGCAAATAATAATATAAACTTATCTTATAAAGTAGCAAGAATGATATTGAAGTGATATAGCAAAATAGTTCAAAGTTTCCTTGATCATAACAATAAAACTTTCCTTACTTAATCATACTTTTTTTTTTTTAATTTTAATTTTTAATTTTAATTTTATTTTTATTTTTAATTTTAATTATAATTTAATTTAAAAACCATGCCTTCTTTCTCAATAATTTTTCAATTTTCAAAACCTTTTTTTTTATATTCTCAAAATTGGATTTGTCACCCCTAAAAATAGCCATGTACAAATTTTTAAGTAAAAAGATCAAACATTTAGCCAATATCTACTTAAAATAAAATGATCATATTTCAGGATCTTTTTGGAGCTAGAGGCTAAAATTTTCTTTTTCTTGGTCATTTGACATGGAATTACCCATACATTGACTTGAAAAAGCAACTGTATACATATTGTTAAATGGAAACTATTATTTACTTAAATATTTTTAACCAATTACTACGTATTGGAACTTGACACCACACAAATTATTGCTAAAATATGTTGGACACTGTCAAAAATAGTCTAGAATAGCTACTGCATTTTTCTTTTAAAGAATGATATTTATATCAAAAAGCAAGCTTATAAAATAGGATAGAACAATAATATATTAAGAATTTTCACTGTGATTCAACTTGATTACTAAAAAAATTCATTCAATTCACTGTACAAAATAAAACAAAAATTAAGTACAGAAATAAAGCCTTAATTAAAGACATTGTGCTTATATACTATAAAACTTGTATGATTTGGCTTTAAACATGTCAAAAACTTTGTAATTTTTTTTTTGTAGATCTTTTGCATTTTAAAACAAACAAACAAAAAACTCCTTCTAATTTATTGATTGTTTACAAAATGTAAACAATCAATAAATTAGAAGTGTTTTATATTAAACCAATTTAAATGGTTTGTTTACAGTGCATTAGAACAAAAATGTTTGCAGTGAAATGGAATTGGTTAAAATAAAACTTGTGAACAATTCATACAAAAATAATTTTAAAAAATTTATTATACAATATCAAACATAACTAAATATGGTGAAGCAGTGAATAATATTTAGAATTTAAAATTTGCCTAAATTGAATAAACCTGCAAAAAGAAATTAATACTTAAAAAAAAAGAAAATAGAAACTGTTTATTTATAACAGTAATAAAATAATTCAAAGTAATAAGTGAACTTCAAGGTACATTGCCATACAAAATAAATAATTTAAAACAAAAAATTATTCAAAAAATCATTTGATCTATATAAAATATCTGTCATAAAATTGAGAAAAATTCAATTTGATTAAATCGTCAGTTATCAATTATATTATTAAATAAATTAAGCCATATATCAACCATACCAACTATATTAGACTCTTAAGTATTTAAGACCAGCAATTATATAAAGCCATCAATTAAACAATAACAAAATTTAAAAACAAAAATGTTTAGGAATATTTTTATAATATAAGTTTTTGCATTGGAGGATTTTTCATAAATGATTTTAATTTTAAAGAAGTATTTCTGAATTTTTTTTTGAATATTTTTTTTATTGTTATGAATAATCTCATAATAATCTCAGCGGGCATTAGTTTTTAGAAGTTACGTTCTAAATGTATTTTAAATGTCTTTTAAACGTGTTCTAAACATTCTTATGTAAAGAACGTTTGAAAGACATTTAAAAAACATTTAAAAGACATTTAAAACGTAACTTTTAAAAACAAATGCCCCAAGGGATATGCTTAAAATGTGATTTACACTTTTCTAGTTCTACAAAAGTAGAGAATTAAAAGCTATAAGCAAAAAGTATTCTTACCATTACTCTCTTCTGTGTGCTTGTTATTTTTTTTCACTAGATTGTCAAGAACTAAACTCCATAAAATTAACAATACAGAACAAGACACAGAAAGTATAACCAACTTATTGATGAGTTTACTAAAACGACATCTTCTAACCATGATCAATCATTCTCATTAAAGAAAGCTTTTTTAAATATTTTCCTAGGCGTTTTTTGATAACATATATACTTAGCATAAATAAATCAACAAACTTTTTAGAAATCAATATCCATACAAAATTGTTGAACAACAAAAGCAAAAAATAAATAATTTTATGCTATATTTGTTTTAATAATCCACCTTAAGCAAAAACAAAAACAAAAAAATTATAAATATAAAAACTACAATGTTATATATAATCTAACCAATATTCTTTTTATAAAAATAAATATGATTCACAAGTTAAAATTTAAAATCAAGTGTGTCTTCAAATTCAAAATAAAGTGTGTCTATCTAGCATACATTTATATGAATGAAAATACATTTATATGAATAAAAAAAAAAGAATGAGTTAATAATATATACTTTAATTACTAAGAATTTTATCACAAAAAAATACAGTTAACTACTATATTATTGATAATCCCAAATTAAACAATTAACTTGACACTGAATCAATATCAGATAATAAGTGTTCTTAGACTTTTTATAAACATTTTAACAACAATAATAAAATTTTACAAAGACCATTTTAACTTTAAAACAATAAATTAGGTTTTCTCATATAGTTGCAAATTAGTCAAGAGCCTAAAACAAAATACCACATTAAAAAAAAGCAGAAAAGTAATAACAGTAATGAATAAAAGATAAAAATAAATATTTGCAATATAAAAAAAATAATAATATAGCAATAACAATAATTATAAAAAATATATGTATGTATACATATATTTTTTAAGTCAAAATACAAACATGTAAAAATTGATTTAGTATATTTGCAAAAAATACTCAGTTTTGATAAATTAGTCTAATAGTTTAATTTAGTCTAATAAAACAGTACAAAATTAGTAAATTAGTTAATAATTTAAAACATGTTTTCTTTTTAGAGCATTTTTAAAAATACACAAAAACATTTACATATATATAACTGGTTAAATGAAAAAACATTTTTTTAAACAACATATCTTTACAATAAAACATCATTCTCCAACAAGTGGGTTTGGAGGCAAGCCTTTCTGTCGTCTTTCTTTTTGAATTTTGTTCAGCACCTTTTTGCATCTTCTATAGTTTTCAAAATAAGCTTCACATGCATCCCGATTGTAATTATTCTGTGACAAGCATTTATATGATGCATCAGATTCATTTTTGCAATAATGATTGACATCATTGAGACGAGACATAACTAAAGTATATATATATATATAGATATATATATATATATATATATATATATATATATATATTTATATTTATATATATATATATATATATATATATATATATATATATATATATATATATATATATATATATATATATATATATATATACATATATATATATATATATATATATATATACTATATATATATATACTATATATAATATATATATATATACATATATATATATATACATATATATATATTATATTATTATATATATAATATATATATTATATATTTTATATATATATATATATATATATATATATATATATATATACATGTATATATATATATATATGTATATATATATATATATATATATATATATATATATATATATAATATATATATATATATACTATATATATATATACTATATATAATATATATATATATACATATATATATATATATACATATATATATATTATATTATTATATATATAATATATATATATATATATTATATATTTTTATATATATATATATATATATATATATATACATGTATATATATATATATATATATATGTATATATATATATATATATATATATATATATATATATATATATATATATATATATATATATATATATCATTGGTTGGTTGTTTTTATTTTTTCCCATAAAATAGAAACATGTTGTTTTTTTAAAAAAAATTAATACAAAAGACTGGATAAAGTTTAAAAACTTAAAGCAATATATATTTTTAAATCAACAGGTTGCCTCCCTAAACTACAGCCCTCAGTAGATATAGCAGCACTCCTTGCATGTTTTACTTATATAAGGTAGTCAATGTATGTGTACTCCCTGCATGTTCTACCTATTTCATTGAATGTCTTAGGCAGAACATGAAATGTTTTACCTAAGTTATTCATTGTATGTACACTCCGCTGCACTAATCACTAAATAAATCAGTCAATAAAAAAAAGAAAAAGAAAAAAACTTAATCAAAAATAATAAATAAAAATAGTAGAAAAATAAAAACATAAACATTCTGAATGCTTTTATTTTTATTTAAAAAACAAACAAAATTCTAGTCTATTGAGTTAAATTTTTGTTTTTTTTAATGATAAAATTTAATTAGTTTCCTCATTATTTCAATGGTTTTTACAGTAGTGCAAAAAGTGTTAGAACCATCTTCATATTTAACAAGTTTTTAGTTTAAATGTGTGTTAAGCTTTAATAAATAGATACAAGATTTACTAAACTGGAAAAAATCTTATACAACATAAGATTTTAACAAGTTTATCTTTAAAATTTTATGGGATGCATGATTTTATCATTCGGTTTGGTGGCTATTATGACATATAACCACTATGGAAAAGTGTGTGCATACCAAGCACATTTTTTGTATATTGAATAGTATATTTTCACATATTCAATCTAGATTTTCAAGAAATTAAGTTATAAACTCAAATTTGTGGCAACATTTATAAGTAATTTAGGATTCTCTATCATAGAAGTCAATGACAGCCTTTTATATATAAATATATGTGTGTATATATATATATATTGGGTTGTAACATAAGTTCGTAGAGTTTTGCGTTAGAGTTATTTTATAATCTTTAAAGATTTATTTGAACAAAAAACAATAATTATAAGAATAAATTAATCAATGATATATTCTCCGTTACTATTTACAACCTCCTCCCATCTCTCTACCAATTTGTTGATGCCGTTTCGCCAAAAATCGGTCGGTCTGGTGTCAAAGAAGTTGTTGAGCCAGTTTTTAAGATCCTCTTCGCTATCAAAGGTAACACCCCTCATTTGGTTTGATAGAGAGTGTAAAAGGTGATAGTCGGTAGGTGCGAGATCCGGAGAATACAGTGGATGCTGAAGTACCTCCCATTCAAGCTCTTGGAGTGCTGTTTTGACGACTTAGGCAATATGGAGCCTGACATTGTCGTAGAGCAAGATGACTTGACCTTGTCTATCGGGTTTTTTCAGCCAAATAGCCTCATTTACACGGTTCAGCTGGGCAATGTAGATCTCCTTGTTGACAGTGGCGTTTCGTTCGAGCATTTTCCAGTGCACCATGCCTTTCCAGTCCCACCAAACACAGATCATGGCCTTTTTTGGGTGAAAATCTTGCTTGACTCTCGGCTTCGGCGTCTCTCCTGGGGCCACCCACTTGTTTCTTTGCTTCACATTGACGTACAGACACCATTTCTTATCTCCCTTGATGATTTGATACAAAAAGCGCTGTTTGTGTCCATGTGTTGCTGGGTGGCGGGCGAGATGTTGAGCAGCAATTTGAAGTCGTTTTTCTTTGTTTTCTTTGTTGAGCTCATGAGGTACCCATGCTCCGAGTTTTTGAGTAAAACCAATTGATTGAGGGTGGCGAGAGATTGTCATTGCACTAATGTTCATTTTTTCAGCCAATTCACAAGTTGTTTGGCGACCATCTTCCTTCAATAGTGCCTTCAGATGCTCTTCGTTGAATTCTGCAGGTCGTCCGCTTCGAGGCATGTCTTCAAGGTCAAAGTTGCCATTTTTAAACTTTGTGAACCATTTTTGTGCAGTAGACACACCTAAGACACCTTCCCCGTACACACTGCATATGTCCCGAGCGGCTTTGGCTGCTATTTGACCTCGATGAAAAGAAAAGAAAAGCAGATGTCAAAAATGCTGATTTTTTCCTCCTGGGTATTCCATTTCTGAGCCAGAAAAAAGACAAACAATTAAATTATCCAAAAAAACAAACAAAACTGTTTTGTAGACGAGAAAGAGCTCTTTCGAATGAATGTATACACTTTGCTAAAAAACAAAACAAATCGTTGTAAAATAACTCTGTAAATGTAAAATAACTCTGTAAAATAACGCAAAACTCTATGAACTTATGTTACAACCCAATATATATATATATATATATATATATATATATATATACATATATATATATATATATATATATATATATGTATACATATATATATCAGGCCTTGTTACGAGATTTCGCTGCGTAAAGGAAAAGCGAAACGTGAATAAATGTAACTTTACTCAATAAAGATATTTAAATTGTTAAAAAATAAATTACGTCAGTTACGTTTTTACTTCATTGCAATTAAATTTAAAATGACATTAAAAACTGTTAGTTTTTGAAACGAAATAGCTTTAAATTGAACAATATTGTTATAAAAAAATAACTAAAGTTTTAATGTTGATTAAAAAAAAGTCTTCTTGTATTAAAATCTTATACTTATTTAAACTTAATTTTTTTGTTTTCAAACGTTTTATGGTTGTTTTTTTTGAAATATTTTTTTTTATAATAATTTAAATTTAACACTTGTTTATGGTTGATTTTCTTAAACGCATTTAAATGTACTTACAACTAAACGCATAGATTGGGTTTTCCCCTTTTTAAAAAAACATTTGCATTAACTGGTTTTGATAAAATAAATATTGTAAAGAAACGAAATTTACTACTTTTCGAGTTTGTTTGTTTTTTATTTCCATTAAAATATTTTATTTTTATGTACAGTGAAACCTAATGTATTTTTACTATTTTTTTACTCAATCCAAAAAAAATTATATAGTATTTTCGGTTTTAAGATGTTAAAAGCAGAACTTGTTTTTAACAAATATCATTATAATTTTGAAATTTATGTATCTTATATTTATAGCTCTAGTACTAGTTTTGTTTTTAAAATAAAATAAATATAGGTTGGGCTTTTAAAGAGTTTATTTACTGATCGCGTTAATTTTAATAGATTTGAATTTTAGTTTGTTTTATAAAAAAAATTCTTTGGCAAACGGCTAAGGGAAAACCCAAACATAACATTTATAACTCGAGTTTAAAAGAACTTTTTTGTATAGACGTTATTTATTAACTTGTAGTTATAAAATGAATAATGCGCTACCGTAAAAAATGAATGAACTGTAAAATAGTAGAAAAATAAAAACTGGAAAATAATGCGCTTTTGTTCAGCGCCTTATTCAGATCAATATTTGGAAATGGAACTTACCTGAAACTTAACTGAAATTAAAAGTTATATGTAATACGAACATTTTAAAGTAACTTGAATTATATTTATTAAATTTTTTTTTACTTTGGAAATTTTATCATAAAAAAAAAATTGTAAAACAGAGCATTTTAAAATCAAAAAATTTTAAAATGCTCTGTTTTAAAATTAAATAAAAGAATTTTAATTAAATTTAATAAATTTATTTACTAAAAACTATGATTAATAAAAAAATATTTAAATTTAATAAAATAAATTGAAAATATTTTCTGTTTTTTTGAATTTGAATGTTTTTAAACTTATAAAATATAAAACTTAATATTAAATATGATAAAAAGTTTTAACTTAAAACACTTTTTTTTTTTTTAAACTAATTTTTAACAACAACAACAATAAAAATAATTAAACAAATTTTTCTTTAACAAAAAATCTATTAGTTTACAATTGCGGTTAAATGCTTTTAAATACGACTTTATTTTCTTCTGAATAAACGTCACATAAACGATATCAAATGATAATTTAAATATTCTAAGAGATTAAAGTTTTTGCGTAACGCAAAACTGCTGAACGCGTAGGAAAATCGCCTTTTCGCAGGTAAAATGCGAGCTTCTTAACGATTCTTAACAAGGCCTGATATATATATATATATATATATATATATATATATATATATATATATATATATATATATATATATATATATATATATATACATACATATATATATATATATATATATATATATATATATATATATATATATATATATATATATATATATATATATATATATATGTATATATACTACCATCCATAATTATTCAAATGGTTCTACTTTTTGATATAAGATATCATAGTTTTACTTACTATTGGGATACTAATTACAATATCTACCTGAATTATATGTTTACTTCCTTTTTATTAGGTTTACAAAAAAATAATATAAAGTCCTATTGGATTAGTTTATAATTTACTTGGTTTTTAATCACCTTTAGCAACAATAACTGCTATACATATTCTTGACATTCTACTTAACAATTTATCCAGATTCTCAAAGTCAATTTATTCCACTTACTAATAAGTTTTTTCCACATCTTGTGCATCATTAGGCATTTGTTTTCAATATTACTTTTGATTCCTCCAATAAAAATCCTATAGTAGAGAGATCTCGTGATTAGGGAGGCTAAATCATTTTGTTTAATATTTGATCTTTCTCTGACTCAGTCAAATAACTTATACAAATTTTTGAAAAATATGTTTTAGATTTAAGCCATTCAAGTCATTTTCTTCTGAAAAAATGAATAGCTTCTCCTTCACCCATCTTTCCTAAGGTGTAGCATAATTTTTTAAGTGTACAAATAAACTACTTTTGTCATTACTCTCTCTAATTTCACCTGTGGCATTCTAACCAAAACAGCCCCACACCTTAACACTACATCCACCATGTTTTATCACCATATTTTATCATAAATTCAACGATTTTTTTTTCCAGACAAACAATTTTATTTTGAATCCACAGATTTGAAACTTCAACACACCAGTCTGCGTTTACAATCATTGATGGTCCATTTTTATGTAGTTAGGTGCACTTTAGCATTTATATTATAGCATTTATATCCTTAGCTAAATCCTTACAATCTTTATTAAAGCATTTTAATCAAAATACTTTTAAATTATTTAATAGTGCAAAAAATAAACATAAAAAATATCTAAATAAAAAATAGCATTTTTAAAAAAAGTTAATGTCATAATGTGTGTGTGTGTGTGTGTGTGTGTATATATATATATATAAATATATATATATATATATATATATATATATATATATATATATATATATATATATATATATATATATATATATATATATATATAAATCAAAAGAATTTTACAGCAAACAAACTTTTTAAGTCTCATTAATTTTTCCATTTATTTATAAAGGAGTATATAAATTGCCTGATAACAATTTCCTGTCCTGCAGTAAAATATAAAACTTTTTAATTTGAAAAGAGCAATTTTGGTGGCCAGGAAAATTATATATTTGTGCAGCAAACTGTTTAACTTTTGTTTGAGAACATGATATATTGCCACATTTCAGTCCAATCCATGTGTTTCTTGCAAAACTTGAGGCAATCATGAATATTTTTCATTAATAATGTAGTATGGTACAACCAAAGATTAAAGATCTTGGCAAGACTTGTTCAAATTGTACGAGCGCTAACATTTGTATTAAGACTCAACTCGTTTCTCTGCGCCTTGTTTATCAAGGTTCGTGTTTCAGAGTTATAGAGTTGAAAGAGGGTTTACAAATACCACAAATAAGTAGCCTCCTCGTCTGTAGTGGCCTTCTCGGCCTTGAGGAGGTGAATTAAAAAAAAAAAAGAAAAAAGAGGTAGTTGAGTAATTTGTGAGCTTTATGCTCACAAATTACTCAACTACCTCTTTTTTTGTATTCTGTATGTCCTTTACAGCCAAATGGGGCATCATTTTGTTGGTTTTTGGAGTGATAATTCTTGAAAAGAATTTTCCTGAATTAATGTCATTTTTTTAACTGATGCAGTTAAAAAGAAAGATACCCACTGAATATTATCCTTACCAGTTGTCTTAGAATTTTCAAATACCCAGCAAGCATTTGTTCAGATTTGCTGTCTTCCATTAAAAGTTATAGATGTGCAAGTTTAACAAGTAATGTTGCACACATACTCTAAGACAACAACAATTGACAAATGATCTATATAGACCATGTAAGATATTCTCCTACAGATTGACAACTACAAATAAATGATAAAACTATTGATTTAATTGCAGAACAACAACTAGTCTAGTATTAATATATTTAATATTAATTACATATTAAAAATATATAACAGACTAGTTGTTATTTTGCAAATAATAATAGTTTTATCATTTATTTTATTCAAAATATTATTTTGAAAAGTGTTGGTTTTTTTAATATGAGTTTTTTATTTTTCGTGTTGTTTTTTTTTTTCAATTTGTATTTTGCACTAAGTGTACATAAATCAAATGATATAGCTATAGTTGCAACAGTATACATACATCAACTAATATAGTTGATATAGTTTGGACAGATTTTTAATTAAAAGTTTGCTGGAATATTGTTAACATTTTAAAACTTAAAGTGAATGAAAATAATTTTAGACAACTCTTACCTTAAATAGCAAAAGTGTATGTGAGTGTGTGTGTATATATATATATATATATATATATATATATATATATATATATATATATATATATATATATATATATATATATATATATATTATATATATATATATATATATATATATATATATATATATATATATATATATAACTATATTAATTTAAAAATTTAAAGTTAAAACTAAATATTAATGAGGCAAATATGCAATTATTAATGGGAATACTTCCTCAGTTTACAAATATTTCAAATTACAGGAAGCGACATATATACCACGTGACAATATAAAAAACAACAAATTTGTGGTGGCCAATCGGTAAAGCCAGGTTATTTACAGATTGGTTTTCTAAATAAAGAGTTTCTAAAACGTCGAATTTTAAAAAGCCGAAATAAAACGGAATAAAACGGAAACCGCAGAAATGAAAAACAGAATAAACAATGAAAGCAATGAAAGCAATGAAAACCCGGCAGCATATTTTGAAACTCTATACAAGAATAGGCAGATTTGACAAAAATATGAGCAATCTGATTCGCTGATTTTGAAAAAGAGCCTCATGGTCAAAAACTGTAAAAAAAAAATTTAGTCTATAACATCACAATATCTTTAAATTACGGCATGTTGGACAAATAACTATACTAAATAAAGTAAGATTAACACTAGATCACAAAAGCTTTTAATTCTTTGGCGCAAATTGTTGGAGAGAATCTTCAAAATTTTCTTGCATCAACGTTTAACTGTTTGCAATGATCCATTCTGGCAAAGGTTTGAGGCCTTTATATTATGTTGGCCAGCTTTGTTTAACAAGAAATGATACCACAAGAGGTGTTCCTGAGCTTGAATCATAGACAAAGTTTGCCTAAAATTATTGTAAAGTACCAGAAGATGCTCTTACACAGTAACCAAGGATATTTTTATTAACACATTTTCCTTGTACAAACATATTCACCATGGTCATATCATTAACTCCAAGCAAAATTTTTGAAACGATACCGCCTCTATCCAACCCGAGTTAGTAACAATTAGAATTTACTGCACCTTCATATAGGAATTGGTCAGTCAAATTTGCTAAGATAATGTAATAAACATCAAAGTGATTAGCTATGCTTCAACTATTGTCAATGTCGATATTGATAAATGTGTGTGTTGAAATCCGATAATTACTTTCCAACCTTGCTATATTTTATAACAAATTTAGATTTAGAATTTTGCTTTGTTGATAGAAGCTATTTTAATGATGTATAAATTGTATAATCTTGGACTTTAACAATGACTTCAGTCAACATTCTTGGTTTACTAAAAAGCTTTCGCACTTTTGATTTTCCTGCAACTAAAGATTTTATAAAAGTGTTTATAAAAATGATTTATCTACAAACTTAAATCTATAAATAAATACATCGCTTAAGTCAATAATATAGATCTTCTTATACTTAAAAGATCAAAAAATCGTGGGTAAATTTTTAACTCCAAGACACAACCAGTTATTTAACAGGTCAACAAAATACTGGAACGAGCATGTAACTTTCAACTCCACTGTACGGCCTTATAAAAGTATATAATTTTTTTTTTTTTTATTTGTTTTATTAAGGTGCTCAAAGAAGGTTTATTACAGAGCACCGCAGAAGAGCATTTTACCAAGAAGTTCACGCTTTTATTAAGAAGTTCACGCTTTCCTTATCAATTCCATTTATATGGCCAGACTTGGCATCGAACCTTTTGACCATCAAGAAATACTAAAACAACAAAACTCTTATTTTTGTAGTTGCGAGGTCAGGACCAGTGGAAAGAAAAGTAAAACAATTTAATTATCGAAAAGTAATCTACTAATCAATAAATATATTTTACAGCTTTATTATAAATTTTAAAGTTTAAAAATTTAAGAAATAAAAGCAAATATAAAATGCGAGATAAAAAAATATTGGATGTACCCTCAATTAAAAATTATACATATAAAATTAGCAAATAAATATAAAAATAATTTCATAAATATTATTAAAATAATGTGTGCATTTTTATTTCGTCATTTGCAGTGTGTTATTTATAAGTAGAAGCTGCATATAATATCCTGGGAATACTTAACTGTCGTTGTTTTTTACGCTTACTGCAGATCTATTGTTACACCAATTTTTTTGGCATTTTGGCGTTTTGGCGTTTTGGCGTTTTGGCGTTTTAGAATTCGGCTTTTTAGGCTGTGATTTGTAAAATACGCAAAAAACCTTCGATCTTTCTTGGAAAACACATATCAAATTCTTTGCAACTTAGAATCTGCTAAAGTTGCATCTCTTTATCGTACTCCCTACTTTGCTACGGATTCTATTCTTTATATCTATAAATCTTAAAAACATCCTTATATGTATTACTTTGCCTATATTTGGAGCGGATCTTCAAACGATGCCTTTTCTCTTTTAGACAAGGTACAAAAACGCATTGTAAACATAGCTCTGCTCTTGCAGCCAACCTTCAGCTATTGTCACATCATTGTAGTGTTGCTTTACTTTCTCCTTTTAATAAATTCTATAATGAAGCTGGTCTAAAGAGCTATCGTCTCTTGTGCCATCTACTAAAATTCATTCTTATGTTACTTGTCATTCAATTATATGTGATCCTTTTATTGTGACTGTTCCTAAGTGCTCCGAAAATTCTTATTCATCTAATTTTTTTCCTCAAACATAAGTTATTTGGAATTCGCTCCCATCCATCCGTTTTCCTAATTTATATAGCTTGCAATCTTTTAAGTCGTTTGTTAATCGTTATCTCGCTTTATAAACACAATTTTTAAGGGGTATAAAAAACAAAAAAGAACACTTTTTTTTTACTTGGTCCCAAAAAAAATATTCTAAAATTTTCAACGAATCTGATCTAAATAGGTACTTTTGAAATATATTCCGCTGTTAAAAGTATAATTAGTATTTAACCAGATGTTGTTAAAAATGTTTGTATTTGCTTGTTTCGCTCAACGAGAAAGATGTTTTTCTTAACTTTTTGTAGCTAATATTAAACATTAGAAGCGTTGAACATGTCAAAAAAATTTTTATTATAATTATTTGGTTTTTATGATTTTTCTTTTTTTCTACTATCTTATATGAATTATTCGATTGAAAATCAACTTTAAATAGTTGATTTATAAACAAACCTGGGTAAGTACTTATCCTTCGAACTTAAATAAGATCTTCAAAATACAAAAACGAGCATGTCGCTTGATTATTAAAAGCAAACAAATACGCTAGTTCCAGACCACTACTAAGTGAAATTGAAGTGCCTAATGTCTTTGAAAGAAATATTCTCAATATACTTTTTTTATGTTTAAGTTAGTATGCTACCAAGCATTTTCCAAATTTACTTTTTTTTTCTTTAAGCCACAAATACCAAACTAAATACTTATAAAATAACTTTATTATACCAAAAACATTATCAAAACAAACTGATTTGATTGAATATCTTGCCGAGGGCCGCAGTTATGAAACTTGCTTTTAACAAGTAATATAAAAACTTTAACTTCAACTCAACATTTTAAACGTGCAACAAAACAACACTTACTTGATTTTGATACAAACCAATTACTATCGTATTATTAAAAACTTTTGTTAATCTTAGGTATTTAATTTCTTATATGTTGACGAAACATTTTTATTTATCTTGTATGGTACTTAAAACATGTATGGTATTATTTTATTTTATAATACTGACGCAATTTGTAAATGCAATATATATGCATATTTGATACAATTTGTAGATGCAATATAATACAAATTTATTTGGTATTGGATGTATATATGAGCGAACAACGTGTGTGTATGTATTTGTGTGTGTGTTTTTCTTTTTTTGTAGACAGTAAATTGATTGTTCAAACAGTTCTCACTTTAACTTGTTTTTACCTTTTTCATTTTTATCGGCTGTATTTTTCAGTTATATTAACGGGGCTGGATGATAAGACCTTGTCTTCTGCCAGCTCTGGTCGAAACTTTTATGTGATATATTTTTATATTTTAAAAACATTGTAAAAGCTTATTTTTATGACAAAATAAATATAGAAATATAGAAATAAATAAATTGAAAGTTTAGAATATCTCACTCGTTGCAAATCGAAAGCATTATAGAATAGAACTCTACAATTTAATTAAAAAAGCATTTTTTTAATTGAAAATTAAGACAGTAAAAAGAAAGCTAAGTATAGATTTTTTTTATAACAATGCTTGATTTAAGCCTATAGTTAAAAATACTTTTACTCGAAATTCATTTTTTTCTCGTTTGACTTTTTAATGCTATTTATGGTGTTTTTACGAACGGTCGCATTTTTTATATAATAAATATTGTAAAAATAAGTGATATGGTAGAGATTTAAAAATAACACACTTTGTTTCGTAAAAATTAAAACAAATAATAATAATAATAATGAAGTTAAAAAACGCTAACCTAAATAATAAAAAAATGTATTCATGAAATAAAATTGTTCAGTTAAGTCTAAAACGATTGTTATTTCAAAAAAAAAATCATTTTAAAAACTTTTTTTTTTAATTAAATTGTTTACATAAATAAGTTCATTACATTCGCAATCACATCGACCATCGTTTTTTTAAATAGGTATAAAATACGTACTAAATTCGGAGTGCGTAGTTCGAATAATTCCTTTTGTTCCATTAAGATGGCGGGTAAGCAGAAGATAGTATGGGTTTTGAGTTTTCAAAAAGACGAGCTGCTACAAAAGAGGGCTGCTACATCTATAATTTATACATGTTCTATCCCAAACCCTCAATGCTGCTACATTGCAGCATTCCTTTGCATATTGGTCAGTGTTTTTTTTAAAATCTCAAAACCTCATTTATAGCCATGCTATTTTCTGCTTAACAAGGTCGCGAACATAGAATGTAACATTTCTTGACAAATTCAGTAGAAAAATATTAACAATGAAATCGCTTGAAATTAAAATTTATCAAGAAATGCGCACTTAATTAAAAGTTCTGAAACACTGGTTCTTACAACTAAATATTCATATCTTTGGATCTTCAACAAAAATTTCCGTAGGTCGCTCCTCCGGAACATTTATCGACTGTAAACGTTTCGGCTGTAGAAATTTATTGCCGATAATTTTTTTAAATGTTTTATAAACCTTGGAAAAAATCATTTACGCCGATAAAATTTACCGCCGGTAACATTTTACGTCGATAAAAAGTTTTATAACATTGACCCCAGGCCTCTTTTATTCGTAGTTTTACAATAAGTTTTCACGTGAGATAAAAATATTTTTAATAATGTTAAAATTCATTAATAAAGAAAAACAAAAACAAACAAACAACAAAATAAAGCCAAATACGGTATGATCTTAATTTAAATGAGTACAGAATTGATGAGTACAAAAAAATGAGTTCAAAAAAACTATTTATTTTATAATACAATAATTATTTGTAGTATAATAATTACTTGTTATGGTGCCGAATGGGTTAAATAGTTTTTAGTTATTATTGTTACTTATTTAATCATGAAAAGTAGGAAAATATGTTGACGTAATTTATGTCTGTTTGATTTAAGTGACGTTAATAAGTACTGCTTGACTGCTCCTTTAAAATAATTTAATGACTTTTTTTGTTTTTTATTACCTCTTTAAGGATAGTTGCGGTTCTCGGAAAGATGGAAAAGTCAACTTTTTTAAGTGACTTTTAACTTGCCTAAATAATATTGCAATAGTTGATATAATGAACAAATAATATATATTATTAAAGGAATTTTTATTTATGTGTTTTATTTTATCCATGATGCCGATTGGAGGTTTTATTTTCGTTGAGCAAAGTATGATTTTTTCAATTAAGATTTTCTTGAAAAAAAATTCCTAGGATTTTTTATTGAATTAACTCTTTCAATATCAATGTTGCTGGTCATAAGCTGTGTATGCTGAAGAGTAAATTGTCATAATTAGATGGTTTGTGAAGTAAAATATATTTGGTTTTGAGGATATTTAAGGAAAGTTTATTAGCTTTGAACCATTCGCTTTTGTGTTGCAGCTCGTGATTTACGGTAGAAAATCTTGTTTTTATATTAGAGTGTGAAAAAAAAATATTTGTATTATCAGCAAAAAATTAAGTTTGTTTGAAATCAAGTAAATATCGTTTATATAGAGTAAACATAGTAAAGATCCAAAAATAAAGCCTTTGGGTACATCACGACTAATTGGTTGTAACCGTGTACATGTTGAGTCACGATACATTTTGTTTTATGTTATTTAGGTAACATCTGAATCATTTTAGATTGCTATTTGTTACTGCATATATATATCTTGCTTGTACATGAGATTCTCATGGTTAACTGCAGATTCTAAATGAGGATCTCATGGTTAACTCGAGTAGCCGTGGGGTAGTGGTAGCGGACTTGCCTCAGAAACAAAGGATCCGTGGTTCAAACCTCACCTCTGGGAAAGTGTGACGCAATCTGTTAGGAAGGAGACGTGAACTTCCTCATCCGCCGCGCTCTCTGATAAAACCGTAAGGACTTCTTGGGGCACCTAGAACAAAACTAAAAAAAAAAATCTGTTTAATTCAATTGATCAGGAAAAACTCCAGTTTTAAGGGGTAAGTTAAGTATTATTACTCAATAATATCAAATACTAAGTTCAGAGCACTTGCATTAATATTGAAGAGGCTTGGATTTTTGGCTATCTTTAGTCTATTTAAGGCTTCTCGAAGTTCATATTAGGACATTTTAGACATTTATAACTGGATGTATCTTTTTCAAAAAAGACTTTAACGTTTTGTTTAACGGAATTATTTAAACGTTTTGTTTTGCGGAATTATAATCTTTTAACTTAATTTTTTTCAACGTTTATAAAGAACTCATTAAATTTATCGTTGATTTCGTCTCCGTCAAAAACATGCTCGCTCATTTTTATTTGCATTTGCTTTAGAAAAAAGCAAATGCAAATGATTGTTACTTTTTAGTTTCTTTTTTCCAGTTACTTTCTAAATTATATCCCTTTTTTTTAGCATTTTGTATTGAATTTTCTAGCAGATTAGACATATTTTTTATTTGTCTTTTTAATTTTTCAAAATTTTTTTGTACATTTTATTTTTATTTTTTTTTTCTGTACAAATAATTGTTTCTGCTATAAAACTCAATTTAATACAGTATTTAGACATTATTAACAAAATTTTATTAACAAAATAGTCAAAAATGACTCAAAGCCAAATAGTCCGAAGTTCCATGCTGGCTTTGGTTAGGAATTTGCGTTAAGAAACTTTGGTTAAGAAGGAGGCGTGAATTAGCTAGTTATATGCTCTTCCGCGGTGGTCTATGATAAAAATGTAGGGATTTTTTGAAGCTCCTTAAAAACAACCAGAACAACAAATAAATTTAAAACTTTTAAAAACAACATGTTACCTACCCTAAGGTAGAAACGTTCTTTACTTTAGAGTAGGATATGTGATATATCCCTAGTAAGGTATACTTTTATTAAATATAATGATTTGTCCTACTATTTTCTACTTTAAAGGTATAACTTTCTACCCTAAGAAGATAGAAAATTATACCCTACGAAGGGTATATCACATACCCTACCCTAAGGTAGACATTTTTACCCTTTTTATTAAAATTTAAAGTTTAACATTGCACTTTAAAAAAGTATTTTGGAGAATTAGTAGCTGACTATGGTCAAAACCTAAATGAAAATAGTCATTATTGTAAATCATGTTTAGAAATTTGAAAAGCTAAATTGGATAAAAAATAATCTTTCCATTTATTAAAAGTTTATTCAGTAAAATATTTAACGTCTAAAAGTAACATAAAAACTTATTTGTTTTTAGTACACATAATTATCTTTGATAAAATCTCTACCAAAGTAAAAAATAACAATATATTAGGATTGGTGAAGCATCAGTAGTTTGCATCTAAAGTAAAATTTTTCATGGAGGCAACAACTGAGAACAAAGGTGTAGAAGTGCCCCACATACACCAAATAAATTTTTTAATGTTTTAAATATGAGCTTTTTTGGCAATGTGCAAAAATCTTCAAAACTTAAGTATGTTCATTGTTAAGTCAATTACCAATGTTTTGCAAAAATATACGGTGATTGGAGTCTGGGAATTAATACAAAAAAAATCATTAATTAGTGTAACATATCTAGCAATAACATGTTAATGGGATCGATCACTTTAACCTGTATGCTGGAAAATCACACTGCAATAAATTTACCAGATTTTATAAAGATTATTGTCAAAAATATACTTACCAAACAATATAAAAATAATACAACAATAATATAAGTTACGTTTTCATAATCTTCATGATAGTACTGTAAACATGACGAAGACTTCTAGATTGCTAGGTTGTAAAGAAACCTGACATTGCTTAGCTCAAAGCCTAAAATTTTTTGGTACATGAGCTAAATAATGTTACAGTTAGAATTGCTAATGAAATATCAAAATGTTGTGACATTTTAAAGTTTCCTTGGCCAAACTAGTTTTTATATATACGACAATTATACTATATTTCTAACTATATACTTACAATTATATTATGTTTCTATAAGCTAAACATAAGGGAGTTTCTAAAACGCCGAATTCTAAAAAGCCGAAACGCCGAAATGCCGAAAAACCTTCTAGGAGAAGAATGAAAGCATGAGTTGAAAGCTAATTGTACCGTAAAGAAAAACTATTTATTAAATATTGAGCTTTTTGTTTATGCAAAAATAACTTTAGATAAATTTTTTCAATTTTCAGCTTTTGCTGAAAATTGAAAAAAATTATCTAAAGTTATATTGTTAAATTGAAGTTATATTGTAGTATATTATCAAAAGCTTTTGAAGTGAGTTTCTAGCTCACTTGCTGTTAAGGCAAGTGAGCTACAGTTTGTCTAATACTATGATTATTATATATTTTTAAATGTAAGCATCAGTTTTTTCAGTAAATTTTAGTATTTTGCTGTAAATGTATTGTAAATATATATATATATATATATATATATATATATATATATATATATATATATATATATATATATATATATGTATATATATATATATATATATATATATATATATATATATATATATATATATATATATATATATATATATATATATATATATATATATATATATATATATATATATATATATATATATATATATATTGTGAAACTACTGGCAACCTGCTTGTATGAAAAGATATAAAAGTCTCATTAACCAAAGTTTCAGGTAAACATCCTATAAGGTTATTTTTTATTGAGAGATTTAAAAAAATAGATTATTTTTGAATGTATTATAGCCTATGCCGATGTAATTTTGAAGTTGTACAAGGGGGCAAGGAATTTAGACGTTAAAGTACTTACACACAAACTAATCTCCATATGCTTCAAGAATTAATAACAAAAATAACTTTCAGAAGATTACCAATACTTTCTTCCTGCCATCTTCAAAATGTTTGAAAAATTAATTTACTGTGGATGAGTGAAATAAAAACGTTGTTTAAGAAGAATTTTTACTACATTTATAAAGTGTTACTTTATAAGGCATAAAATTGACAGTAATTTTTGTTTGACAATTGCTGTTTTCACAATTTTTTTAGACTCAATCACTTTTGATTCAATTCAGTTTATTAAAAAGTAAAAAACTGTTTTAGACTTCAACGGTTGAAATTATTTTTTAAACTTCGTTGAAGAAACTGACATTGCTCTAGCATAAATTGAGATCGACCTGATGAAAGATGGTATTATTTATATATGTGATAATAAAAGACAATTAGTTTTTAAATGATCAAATGAATGCTGGCCTTTATTATATGGCTGGTTGTGTATTATATTTTGTGCATAGTTAATGTAACAATATCAGTCTCTTTGTTCCAAAATTAAAATTTATGTTTCGCATAGTAAATTGGCTTTTCTTACTCTTGCATTTCCTTCGTTTTTGTTAAATATTGTTTTGTAAAATTTATTGTCTCTCTAATATAATATGAATTATTTTTTATAAATAATAGAGCTTAAATATATTTATGGATTATTATACTATTGTTTAATAGTTTAATTGTTTTACTTTTTTTTAAAATAAATGTATGGTTTTAGTAATCCCTGATGTGGCAGTATAACTCTTACTTGTTTTAGGTTAATTGAGCCAGGAATTTTCTCTAGAAAATCACCTAAACATGGGGAAATGCATGTTTTATAGATACAAAAAATCAAGAAACTGTCATCTAAATTCAGAAAAATGCTTGATATATTAGGAATCATATATTTGTTAGTATATTATCTAAAAATGATAACATTTGTTATCGTTTTTAGATAAAATGAAAATAAATTTTTATTTAACGTGGCTTTTCATAAACAGCAACCGTGGCGCAGTGATAATAATTATAACTCAGAACGAGGAGGTATAAAGCCGGCTCTAACCCAATAACCGTCATGTTCCGCTGTGTTCTATGATGAGAACTTTACAGCTTTTTGGAGAAACTTAACTACTAAAGAAAACTTTTAAGTTACTGGCAACTTAGAAGGAAGGGTCACCCTGCTAAAATTTTGAAGTAGTGCAATTCCGTTTACTATTTAAGTCTCTCTGTTGACTTTAACCGCCACTGCTCATATTAGAAAAAAAACAGCATTCCATACATTCTTTTTTACTGCACTCAAAATTTTTTCTTTGATCCCTTACCAATAGAAAAACATTTTTTTCATTAGATTCTAACACAAATGAATTCTAACAAAAAGCCAACTTAATTTTCTACAAATGTTTCCTGTCAAATTTACAGTTCTAAAGTCTTTAACCGTACTCAATCTTTTGATTAAATATTTTTGAGTAATTACTGCAGAGATGATTCATTAATTGATCCGCGCGTAACTTGAAACTTAAATGTTACTTTTTTTTGTTCAATTTAATTTGATTCAAAACAAGGATATATAAAAACTCTTTTAAAAGTCTTGAACTGAGACCAAAAACGCTAAAAGTTACATTTTGTTCTGTCATTTACTATGTTTCAAAATGTTTTAGTCTGTTTAACATCGTCCACAATAGCTTTAAAAATATTTGTAAAAGATTCTAGTTATTGGTGAGGACCTTAAAAGATATCTAGCGTTAATGTTGCTCAGTAGGGTGCAGTGATAACATTAAAAAAAAATTTTTTTGAAATTCATTTTGCCTGGGTGTGCAAAAGTTGTTTATTCATATCAGAAATACTCTATAAAAATTGCAATGCTCAGGTAAATTATCTTGAGGTGCCATAAGGACTTTGAAATCCCCCAAAATCCCCAAAAAGTTAGAAATTACAATTATTATTAAATTCATACTTTCACAAAAAAATCAAGGGCTAAAAATAAAATGATCTTGTTTTTCGATTTCTATTATAATAAACCTGTATGATGGTTTTAGCATCATATCAGAACCTAATGAAAATATATTTATGTAAATTGTAGAACTTTGAGGTTCCACAAAAATTAAGAATAACAATTATTTCAAACAAAATTAAGTAAGTCTGGTTCAAGTTTATTTTCTGTCAGTTAATCATTTCAAGAACGTCATTTTGGAAGGCTAAAATCAGATTTTGTGTTAAAAACTTTCATAGCTGATCGCGACTCTATTCTTGCACGAATAAAACCATCACGCTGAGGTTCACAGACTACCATACTGGCTTCAGTGACTAGCTTCACGCCTCTTTCTACAGACTGAGTGTGGCATGGAAAGCTTTTAAATTGTAGCATTTCTGAGGTCAGAATGCTGTTTTTAAGCTGAGTCGATTCAATTGATCTGTTGATTGTGTCTGTATAATCTGTTGTTTCAAAGTTTAGAGGAGGTATCTTGAACAATCTAACTGTAGGTTTAGCATCGGTCTTATCGGATATCGATCTTGCAGCCAATACACGTCTTAGTGCTAATTGACGAATGTGGGGGCTTTCATCGGTTGCCATTGATATTAATAAGTTTTTCGGGTGAGCAAAGTATGCATTTCTTTGGATTACAGGATCAACATTTTTCTTGAGCTTGATAGGCAAGTATCTGGTATAATGCACCATTTGAAAGAGATAACGACTGCTATCCGTACAGGAATGCTTAGACTTCACTTCAAACCAAATAGGTGCATATACCTTTTGTATGTAAGTTACAAGAATGATCAAGTTCTTGTCTGGCTTTTCTGAAGATACATATAACCGGAGGATACAACTAGCAGTTGTTACCCATCGAGAATGACACATGAGTCCCGGTTTTCGATTACCCAATTCAAAACTACATTGGCCACTGGATATTGCTTGACACATTTCATGCAAGTACCTTTGATCTGTACTGAGATCATCTACATCAATGCTGGACAACACATTTCCTTCGATTGGTTGAAAACTGACAATTGGCAAGTCCATGTTCTTCAATAATTTTCCGATTGGACCACTGAATGAATTTAGCCCATATGTAGATCCATCCAGGTTAATCAGGAGATGTCTCAATGGTAACTCATTCATATGTAATAAACATACAAACTAGTATAGAGATTTGTTGAAACGAAGCTCGAGAAGTCGAATAACACCACCAATATTACCTGAGTTGACATTCGTGCCATCACATCCGATTGCCACCAATGAACTGGTATTAATAGCATTTGCATTCAAAAATGATATAATGCTAATCTTTATACTTTGTGAAGATCCCTGTGATGTTTTAACATGTTCCAGGTATTTAGAACCAGGGTCCTTTATTAACACAACGTGCTCCTCGGTCTCCAAAGCTGGATGATATCTGTTTCGTTTGATAATCTGGCTTTGAGTTTTGTCCTATCGACCATCGAAATATAACCCTTCCAATGTTTTGGCAGCACCAGCTTGTAAAATTTTTCTCTTTTTCTGTCTTTCTCTAAGATTTTTACTTGGGTCAATAACATCAGATGAGTCATGTGCATTAATAATGCCATAATCAACCAAAACAGCCGATGCTAATGCTGCAGCTGAGCGATCCGATACTCCCCATCGATCACATTCACAAGCTAATGTTGGTAGTGGAGTGCGCACTTGAGAGTTCAAAATTTCTTGTGAGGTTGCATTATTAGTTGGTGATGGTGACTTAGGCGAGTCTGTCATGAAGTCAACATCTTCATTACTATCTCTTTCGGTGATAGCTTCATCTAAATCACCCAATGTGACATCATTACAATCATCCTCCTAGCTACAATCTGGATGCGGTTTCAAAATTTCAGCATTTGTTATTGATTCACATTTATAAAATCTCAATTCATCTGCAAATTTTCTTTTCAGTGTCTTTTCCTGCTGCTTTGTTGTTTTAATATCAACGTTGCCAATAGCCATTTTCCTTTCTGTTCATTGATCTGCAAGCAATATTATTTCATTTGGTGGAACTTTACGATTCTTTTCACAAGCACATGTCGAAAAGTCTTTACATTTACATGAAGCAATATCAAAAATTCGATTTGAGTCAATTTTGAAGTTTTCAACTTTGTTCAGGTACTGTGACTCCTTGTCCTTGGACCTCTGTTTAAATGGTTTCATAAGTGAGCGATATTTGTCATGGTAATCTCTTATTTTAGCTATTATTTGCTGACGGGATATTACTGGAATTGATGCTCTGTGTCATATTGTCTCAAGATCAACAAATATCTTCCTGGTTGTTTCATTAATTGTAGCTTCTTTGGCATGGCCATCAGACAATTCTTTTCTTACTGATAGAAAATGTTTCATGATATCTGCATACGTTGGCAAAACATTTATGCTCATTCGTGAAATGATGCCAAATACTGGGCATATGTTATCATTGCGAGTGAGTGGTTTCTTCATTCGAACAGTTTCAATCTTTTGTCCCATGATCTAACCATACATAAATAAATGATAATTTTAATAATTATCTGCTAGATTCTGTGTTTTTTGTTTGACACCGTTTGTATTTTACATAATAATACATGCACATTCACTCGCCAAATGGCACCATTATAACAGCTAATTATATAGCACTAAATAATAATATTATTATATCACCCAGTCACACACAAATTTAAAAAAAAGTCTTAGTCTATCTCGGTAGTCCGAGCTCCGTACTCCGTAGTCGGTAGGTCACATTTTGGGGATTTTGGGGAATTTCAATGACCTTGGGGCAACTTAAGATAATTTCATAGAGCATTGAAATTTTTACAGAGTATTTCTGATATGAATAGACAACTTTTGCACACCCAGGCAAAATGAATATCAAAAAAGAAAAAAAAAAAATCTAAACTTTTTTCCGTAAGTTACTTTTTGATGATTTTGGTGAATTTCAAAGTCTTTGGGGCACCTCAAGAAAATTTCCTAGAGCATCGCAATTTTTACAGAGTATTTCTGACATAAATAGAAAACTTTTGCACACCCAGGAAAAATGAACTTAAAAAAAAAAAAATTTCACTGCACCCTATTGCTCAGTGTGCAAGGATTCATTTTCACATGAGTTTGAGGCCCACATAAAATATTATCGTGTAACGATAATATTCTATGTGAGCCTCAAACTCATAAGGTTTTTTTCTTAACACAGCTTTCTTGTAATTATTTATCTGAAAATTCGCTTGCTTGATGGTTCACCGAGGTCGCTATTAATAATTCCAATTAAAATTTTCTAAATTTAATTAGTTAACAACTTTTACGCAAATCCTCTCTATACTACTACCAATGATATATAAATATCATTGACTACAACTAAATGTAAAATTAGCAAACAAATTTAAAAATAATTTTATAAACATTAATTTTTATTTCCGTTATTATTCGCAAAAGTTTAAAAGGACAGAAGCAAAAGCCAAGTTTGGCTTTTTCTTCTGTCCCTTTAAACTTTCGCATTCGCAAATGCCCAATAAAAAATCTGGGGGATGCTTAACTTTTCGTTGTCTTTTTTTACGGTTACCGCAGGTCTACTAATACGCCATTTTTTTCGGCATTTCGGCTTTTCGGCGTTTTAGAATTCGGCTTTTTAGGCAGTCCCTAAACATAACGCTTCAAACAATTATTTTTAATAATATACTTTTGTGTACAAATAATAATTTAAATGTTTATAATGAATTTAAAAAAATTTCAAAAGTAAAAGAACTTGTTAATTTTAATGAACAATTTTCAATAAAGCGTAAATCAAGTAAGAATCAACCAAATGACTTATTATTGCAAAGTTGATCATGAATGAAGATGAAGTGTTTGAAAATGACAATTTATTTGCAGAAATCTCAATATACTAATCTAAACAACAAAATTGTTTCAAACTTCAAGTATATAGTCTATGAAACCGTGTACTATTTATAACCCAGTTGCATAAAAAAAAAAAGATTACTGTTCGATATAAAAATGTTAACTGTCTTAATATATGTAACTGTGAAATGACGTAACTTATCGGGTGGACACGGAAAAATCCGGTCATCTTAAAATTGAGATTTCTCCAAAACCACAAATGCTTTTTATTTAATTTTTTTTTTTAATTAAACCTTACTTCCTTATCTTAAATGGTGTTGATAAATTTTTGTTTACAAATTAATGATTTGCAAAATGTTTTGGAAACAAGTTGAGGTGCGTAAAAAAGTTGTGAATTTTTTTTGGAAAAATCCATCGACTTCCTATCGCTTGATTGCTAAACGCACAAATGTTCCAAAATCTACATTCATAGATATTATAAACAAGTTCAAGACTACTTAAAGCTTCGAAAGAAAACTTGGAAATGGAAGAAAAAAAACTTTCCACAAATCCAAAAAGGTAAAGTCGATTTTACGTTCAATAGCAAGAAATCCAAGTCAGTCACAGCGAGATCTAGCAAGAAAATTTAAGGCTTCTCGTTCTTATATCAAAAAAGTACTTAAAAATGCTGGAATTAAAGCATTTCATAAAAAAAAATACACCTAAGAGAAGCTTAAATTGTGAAATTAAAGGAATTCGACGCGCAAAGAAGTTGGTTAAAATAATGGCGGATAAAAATATGTGCATAATTGAAGACGACGAAACGTATTGGAAGGCGGAATTTTCGCAACTTCCTGGTCAACAGTTTTACTATGAAAACAAAGATAAATCTGTCGATGATCAATTTAAATATATTCGACAAGAAAAATTTGCATCCAAGTTCCTTGTGTGGCAAGCAATTTGTAACTGTGGTATGCAGTCCTCTTGTTTTGTCACTAAAAAGACCTTACAATCTCTACATCAAAGAATGCCTCCAAAAAATACTTTTGCCTTTTATAACACAAATACCGATGTCTCTTTTGGCCCGATCTTGCTGCCTCTCACTATTCTAAAAAAGTTTTACAGTGGTGCAAAGATAATAATGTGAAAATTGTTCCTTAAGATCCTCCAAATCGTCCTGAAGAGCGCAAGACTGAAGATTTTTGAGCAATAGTTAAAGGAGTTCTTCGTAATACAGGTGGACTAACAAATAATAAAAAGGACTTCCAAAATAAGTGGATTAATGCCACCAATATGGTGAAAAAAGAAAAAATCTGTAAAATAATGGCATCAACCCGCTATAAAGTTCAATTTCTTGCCAAGCAACCCATCAAGCCCCTTAAAATTAAGTTGAAACTCTAATTTATGTAAACACATTTAATAATAAAAAAATTAAAATAAAAAGCATTTATGGTTTTAGAGAAATCTCAATTAAAAGTTGACCGGATTTTTCCGTGTCCACCCGATATTGATATCTAAACAGGCAAATTTCAAATTCATATAAAGTTACAATTTTATTAAAGTTTCTTTTTTAATATAATATATTTTTTACTTATATTTGTAAGGTTTCATTTTTTAGACAAAAATTGCAGAATATTCAAATTCTATGTAAATGCAACGCATTATTTTTGTAGGGAAACTTATTAAGTGTAACTTTATCATCAAATTTTATCAGAATATTGAAACCGAAAATGATCACCTTCAAAACATTTTGCTTTCTTCATTAACAATAATACCAACTAAAACAAAGTTCAAATGATTAACTCAATAATAATCATTAATGATTAACTCTATAATAATCTTTAATGGTTAACTCAATAATAATCTTTAATGATTAACTCTATAATAATCTTTAATGATTAACTTTATAATAATCTTTAAAAGGAATCTTTAAATAAAAAGAAAATTTTGGTTATCATATTTACATAATACTGTAGTTTAAATCATTTTAATTAAATTTTATTTTTTCCAGAGCAGGTACTGATAAATTGTGAAACTTCTTTCTACCTTTTCTCCTTGTATAAGCGTTCTTAGAATGTATTACTTTCACACGAAGAATATTTAAAATTAACATGGTTATGTCTTGTTTGTTAATTGCTTGTAAACATCTGTTCGTATATTTTTTTAAATAGACAATAGATGCTTTTTCGTCTTCTGTAAGAAGAGTACAGTAGTTTCGTTCTTGTCATTAATCACGTATCTGTCTTATAGTTTATTAAAAAGTCTCTCTATCTCTAAAGAGACGAGACGTCTTTAATGCTGTTTAATTCGTCCCATTCACAAGTTTATAACACTTTCTAATTGTTTATTTATATAATTTGTATGTTTTCTGGCAATTGTGGCATCAGTTTTTGCAGTGAGATTTCTAACTTTGTTTATACGTAAACGTATTGCAAATATAGGTTTTATTTTACTTGATATTAAAATAAACAAAATTCTAAAACGGAAAACATAAATTACACATTATACATTTTTTATTCTAAATCATCTTGGTTTTTTGGGTGCCAATGATGTTGTTTTATGTTAAGTTGATGTATTCTGCAAAATATAAGTTTGCAATTATCAATATCAGGTCTTAATTCAGTGACAAAATGATATTTAGAGTCGTCGGGAAACAAAGAAAATGAGTGGGATTCAATAGGGGCAGGAGTTATGGGGGACACAGTATTACCTAAAGGTTTTTTTGAGGGTTGCAAATATAATAATTATATTACGTTGATGCTTTAAAATGACTTTTACCAGGACTATTGCGTAAACATTAGGCACTAAACAAAATAAAGTTTAAGTTCATTTTAGAATCTTTAAAAATTATTCTGAGATAAAAGGTTTAAGTAAGTTATGGATCTATTTTTGAAAGCCATAGAAGTTTAACTGTATATTTATTTGTTTCTGTTTTATTTAAGAAAGGTTGTTTCTTTTCTGAATATGGCAATTGTTTCGAGTTTTGATCTATTGTGTCCATTTTCTGCAAAAATTTTTACTAAAAGCTGAATTTCATTATTCAAGATAGTTTGTCGAACAAATTTTCAGTGAAACGAGATACAAAACATTTTTAAAAAAATGTCCTTAGCTATTTTTGGATTAACGTTTGATATTGGTTTTATTTATATAGTAGTGATAGCAGACTTTTGTGGATTTTGAAATCATAGTACGAGTATTAGTATTGGTTACATTTATATCTTAGAAGTTTAACTTTTGCTTTATTTTTTCGTTTTCTAATGTATATTTTTTTGATGGATCTTGTTTGTTTAATAATTTTAGTTAAATTTAGCATGACTGTCATCTAAGTATTTTCTATAATTTTTTTTTAGTGAAAATTGACCAAAATCAACAATAATAAGAGTTTTTGTTTCTAAATGTTGTATAAAAGCTTTATCTACTACGACCATTAAGGACATTTTTATATAGCCAATCAATCGGCGCAGGCACCGTTTTTGTATATGCAATATAAAATATAAACTTTTTTTATTACAATGGTCTTTATAAAAAAAATAATTAAACAGACATAGGCTCAAACAAGATAAAGATGACAATACGTCATCGCAATCTTTTCTTAGAGCCCCTTTAGATACTTTTAATAGAATATAGATACTATATAGAATATAGATATTATATAATATATATAGATATATATATATATTAGAATATAGATATTATATATAGATATTATATATTATATAGAATATAGATATTAATAACCCTATAAATACTCATAGTACAGTAATTTAAATAGAAAGACTGTACAATAAAAAAAAGTTTGAAGTATTTATAAACTTTAATGTAAATTATGGTGCATTAGGTGAAATATGAAAAAGTTTGCACAAACAAAATTAGTTTTTATAATATTTAATTTATTTAAAGTATTGCATAAGTATACATTTTCTTCATCATTTTATAATGCTACAAAACTTTTCAAAGATTTTTTTTAAACAGTAAGCCTCTTTTAACAAGCAAACGACACAAATTAGGTCTGCAATAAGATTTTTAACAACTAATATACTTTTTGTAACCAATAAATAGTGAAACATTTTAATCTTATCATAATTCACACATCTTTAAACTCATTCGTAATCTTTACAATTGAAGTAGAAGAATAATATATCTAAAACTGAATCTCAAAATAGTATTAAAGAAACATATTAAATAAAAAAATCTTTTTATTTTATGAGTTTTTTTTTTAATACTCCCAATAAATTGATGGCTTCACTTCCTCCTCTGTAGCGTAAATATTTCCATTTTTATCACTTCTTAAATATTTTCCATTCGGAGCAAGAATTACCATTCTGTTTTTACTATGAAGCTGGCAAAAGAACAAATCACCTTCTAAATCAGAAAAAATCATTGAATCTGAATCTTTTATTTTCCATGACTTTCCGTCGGAAAACTTAAAACGATACTTTCCACTTTCGTTTGATACGTACATTGCAGTTCCAGCACCACGGTTACACATAACTTTTGTTGATGATGATGATAATCCAACGTAACCATATTCACAACGAAGAACAAGTATTGGGCGATTGACTATTTGGATTGTAAATAAAGAGTTTTCATCTTTGTTATTCTCAGATACAAGTGAAAGCTTCCCACCGGACGATGAAGTTATATAGCTTCCACAAAAGTTTTTTAGCATAACGTGTTGATCGTGCCACTCCATTTGAAAATAACTGTTCATAGATATATCAGACTTGGCAATGACTGATTTATCTGTTGTACAAAGGTATGTTTTTAAATTTGTAACTATGGTTACGCAATCCTCTCTATTTATGTCAAAACCAATTTGAAATATTTCAGACGCACCAGCCTCTTCAAAAACATTGGCAGTAACATCAACCCCTAAATACATTTAAAAACTCAACCAATTAGTTTCATAAAAAATAATTTGCCGCAAAAATACACTTAAAATAAGAGCTTATTAAGTATTAAAATAGATTTTATTACCAAAAAACACAATCGTATGACAAACCTTGTTTTACAGAGAACTTTTTGCCATTGCTTGCAGTAAAAATGCATTGAGGTTTACTTTCTTCGATCAAAAACTGTTCATCTTTGCCAAAGTTATCTTTATTTGCAATTAGTTTTCCCTTGCTACCTTGAACAGTTAAAAATTTATTATTGTTGCATTTAAAGCCGTACATTAATCCGTTTAGATAAAGTACAAAAAGTGTGTCATTGCTACATTTTTCATCTAAATAACCTGTTACACCATTTAAGTATCGACCGCTTAAATCTCTAAAAGCATACTTTCCATTACAAAATTCGATTGTAATAACATATTCTTTACCCCACGGAAGATCTTCGTCAGCTCTAAATTCTTCATCTGAAACGTGAACATATCTTTTCCGAGCTACACTCATTATATTACACTGAGGATGATTTGTAATATGGATCGCCCATATTGCATTTAGCCCCGCTTTTTCTTTTAATTGGCAATTAATATTTTTACTAGTTCCAGAAAGATATTTTCCACTACAATCCTTAAACATCCAGTTACCTTCGTCTGTAAGTTCAACTTCAAATAGAAAAGAATCACATTTAGTATCGCTATTGCAAGTAACGATGCCATTTTTGTCTGACTCTAAATACTTTAAATGAGGACTTCTTAAGTAACCTTTCATCGACGAGGATTTACTTTTTTCAAAGTGCCAAACTTGCTTACTGCGCAACGAAGTTCCAGTGACACTAATTTGATTTCCAAACTTCTCCGAAGTTAGATAAAAGCCTTCAGAGTTCATTAAACCAAACTTTATTTCATTAAAAAACTCGTTTTTAGATATTTCACTAGCTTCATTTGTCATTTTGTAAATTTTGACCGTAGACAAAGACAAAAAAACAACAGAAAAATAACAAAACTCAAAATTTAATTTTTTTCTTATTATTTTAGGAGCTAAACACTATTAAACAGCTCTAAATTAAAAGCTTGTTTTATAGTTAAAACTTTTCAATCCCCAAAGGAGAAAATTACATTAATTGTCCGATTTCTAAAAAAATTATAAAAATGTTTTTTTCTAAACCCTTGGAGACTCACTTTTTAAAACTTATAGATTACTTTCTTTAATTTTATAGAGAATGTTTTATAAAACATAAGTGTATTCATAAAAAGTAAATAACATCAATAAATGTTATTAGAAACTTTACTTTTCTATGTAAGTAAAGTTTCTTACCTGTTTACTAATATAATACTAGATATATAAGAATAATAATTTAATATTATATATCTATACCTTTGATATCTTGTGAATTTATTGTTTAGTTCATGTTACAGTTTGTATAGGTCTTATAAAAGAAATCAGTTTAACCAAGAAGCGAAAAATTACTTTTTCTTCTTTTTTTACTTTTTTTTTTTGCCGTCAGTAAATAAATATTATAAAACAAATTTATTACAAATAACTTAGGCAGGACTTCCAGAAGACATATTAGTATGAAACCAATAAAGAAAAAAAAATCTTTTGTAGATTTATTTTGTTTTATTTATTGGTTTAACTGATTTTCTTTTATTATATATTATTGTACATATAACTGTACCGGTGTACCGGAAGAGACATTTTGAATTCCGGCCGGAACATGATTTGCCGAATTGTTAATAAAATTCCGTCCGGAACAAAAATTATAATTATTTTTAACCTTCAAAATTGAAAGTGAGAGCCTGCACTTCAGCATCGTGGCTGTATAATATATATTTATAACCTTGGCCGCCGAGAGCTCTCAAGCTGCCTGGGACAGCAATCCTAATTGGCGCCCTTATTTATTAAATTTTTCCTATATTGTATATAAATATTATATATAAAGGACCTTCTTTTTTTTTTTTTAGTACCTACATTTCATTTGGCGCCCCTTGGATATCTGCCACCCGGGACAGACTGTCTCTCGCAACCCCCCCCCCCCCCGCCTTTCGGCGGCACTGTATATATATAAACATACATATGTAGCATATATCAAGAAGAGCAGACGCGTTTTTATCTGTTTTAAAAAAAAAGTTGTATATATGCTTTTTTTTTTTTTTTTTTTTTTTTTTTTTTTTAAGTTTACATTTGTTGTCGTACTAAATAAATTACTTTCACAAACACAAACAAGGTTTCTGAAAGAAGATCGTACTGATCTTATCATCAGAACCTTTTACAAACGTGTGTATATAAACTACATCAAAACATAATCAACAAATAAAACGTAATAAACAATAAAAGTTCTAAAGAAAATATAAAGTTAAAAAAATCTGACTACATCATCCATTAAGATAATTAAATTTTTCAGTTTATATTTAAAAATGGGAAAAGTAAAATGCATGTTAAAATTGGACAAAACAATTTTATTCCAAAGATAAGGTGCACGATATGCAATGCAAAACTGATTAAAACTGGTTCGACAAAAGGGCTCATATATAAAATTATTGTTTCTAAGTGTATATTTATTTATTGGCTTCAAACAAAAGAGATCTTTGAAAATGGGTAAAGATATGTCATTTTTCCACATATACATAAAGCACAAAACATTAAAAACATTAAGCTCATAAATATTGAGAACTTTCATTTCAATAAAAAAGGGTTTGGAGTGAGTGTATCGATCCGCAAAATTTATTAAACGGATCGCATGTTTTTGACGGCGATAAAGGCATTTTAACTTACTTTTTTCAGTGCTTCCCCATGCTACATTAGCATAATTTAAATAACTATGAATTAATGAGTAGTAAAGTTGAGTTAGACTTTTTTTACATAAATATGTTCTGGTTTTATATAGAATACCAATATTTTTAGAAATTTTTGTACCAATATAGTCTATATGCTTTTTCCATGTTATGTTTTCATCAAGAAAAACACCTAGAAATTTTGTTACATTATGTCTTTTTATTTCAACATCATCAATAAAAATTTTAGGCAAACTTTGGGGTAAATAAGCTTTTTTAGAGACTGGGTGGAAAAGAACCCAATTTGTTTTTTTAATATTAAGAGTTAGTTTGTTGCATTTAAACCATTTGGATATACTTTTAAGTTCATTATTCATAGTATAAAAGAGTTTGCAAATGTCATTATTGGAAAAGAATAAGTTAGTATCATCAGCAAACATGATACTCATTAAATTTGAGGCTCTATTTAGATCATTTATATAAATCAAGAACAAAAGTGGTCCCAAAATGGAACCTTGTGGAACGCCACATGAAATATTTAAAAATTTATTTGGATGATCATTATTGCTGAAAACAAATTGTTTACGGTTGGATAGATAACTTTTGAACCATTTTATAACTTTGCAATTTATTCTATAATATTTTAGCTTTTGTAGTAAAATTATTATTTATAATAATATATATAAATAATATAATTAAAATTATTAATATGCTTATATATATACAACACTGTATATAGATAAGCAACCTTTTTAGCACCACAATATTTCAACACTTCTACAAATCCTCACACAATTGATTATTGCACATAAAATTAAATATTGTTTGTTAAAAAATTTGCATTTTTCACCAAGGTTTACCTCTAGCTCTTCCCCGTAGGTACGGTACGTTTTAAAAACTTTCCGTGCTCACCGGGAAGAATTATAGGTAAACCTTTTATAAGTTTAACACCAGAGCAACTGGTAACTTTATCGTACCTCGAAAAAAAAAAAACTCTTAATTCTCTATCTCTTATCGTGATTTATATAACAAATTAATTCCAAAATACAACTTAATTACTCCTGATAATATATTTTCTTTAAAATCAAAATTTAAAAATCTTGTTGATAGTTACGTAGTTCATAGAATTGTTCTAGGTCACATGATAAATCAAAATTTGAATTAAAACACTCTACAGCTAATCTTTTTTAACTGAGTGTTATTTTTTCTTCTTTTTTGTTAGATATATTTTAGCAGTATTTAAATATAACCTTTTGTAACGGAAGTATATTTTGCTTATATTATGATGTGTAAAAAATTGTAATTAATATGTAGTTGTGAAAATATATATGAAATATATAAATCAGGCGCGGATTCAGCTTTTTTTGAAATTTAAGATAGCTAACTTTCTGACATAGAACAAACATCAAAAATTTATGTTTATACTTTTCTCAAATAAAAATGGTTTGCAAAAAATTGCGGTGATAGGTGTCTGGGAACAAAAAAACCCTAAAATTATGGCCACAACTGCCCCAAACAAGAAAGCAACAAGTTCGTAAAAAATTTTTTGTACTATTCATAAATAAATTTATATTCATCGATAAATTCTAAACTTAATAATAATCTCTTAGCGTTCAGAAATAGTTGTTAAATAAGTAAGATCAAAATTGCTTTCATCAATATTTACTCAACACAAAAGTTCTTTACAACATGTACCAAAACCTCCATCCAATGTGCCATTTCCCTAAAAAATTCAGTTTTTTTTTCCAAATTGTTTAATGCATAAAACGGAAGAACTAGTAGATGTCCAATCTTTTCTATTTACAAATTTAATCCAATTTTCTATCAACTCTTATTATTTTTTGGAAACAAAAATACTACTGTAGATACTTCGCCATAACTTTGATAATTTGAACGACAATTCACAACGCAACAATTGTTAACCATATTCTTTGAACTTCCAAAGCTGCTTCTTAAAAAAAGCCTTTTATATATTTTTTCAAAATGCAAAGTATCCGGTCGTATAAATAAAGTAGACCATGAATTACGGCCGAAATTTGTGACTTTTAGGTTATTCCGGCCGGAATTAAAATAATTCTGGTCGGAATTTTTTTTTTTAAGACATGTGACACAGACTGTGTAAATTAAATCAAAAAATCATTGTCCTACATGGCAATGAACCCAGTTGGTACGGTACGTTATTAAAACATTCTTTTGGCGTTTTTGTTAGGTTTAAACCTCATAAAAACGTCTAAAAAAACCTACCGTGCCCACTGGGGAGTACTATAAGTAAACCTAGGTAAAAAAAATGCAAATTTCTTAAGAAACACAATGTAATTTTATATGCAGTATTCAATTATGTGAAGATTTCTAGAAGTGTAGAAATATTGTGGTGCTAAAAGAGTTGCTATCCAGTTTTGGGCAACAAACTAGCTTTTTTTTCATCAAAAATGTTACCTGCCTCCGATAAGTCTCATTTAAATGGTACTTCAATTTTAAATAATTAAAAAGTATAGGATGTTTAATACAGTAAATAATTTTAACCTAAGTTGAAAACAAAGAAACAATTTTAAATATAAATATTATGCAGATTAAAGTTTTCAATAAGTAAAATTATAAGAAACAAATAAAAACAACATATTAGCAAAATAACAATCAAACAAGAATCAAATCAATAAAATATATATATACATATATATATATATATATATATATATATATATATATATATATATATATATATATATATATATATATATATATATATATTAAAGGTTACAAATATATACAAAGGTTACAAATATAGCCACAATGCTGAGGTGCAGGCTTTCACTTTCAACCTTGAAGGTAAATCCGGTTCCGGACGGATTTTCCGGAAAAACTAGGGGTACACCCCTAGTTTATTATTAGTTTTCTTTTGGTACTAAAGGCAATTTATAAATTATTTGAATTTTTTTATTTGAAATTAACATGATTTTTTAGCGAATTTGGTACAAACAAGAGCTTCAGATGCTATACTTTTTTTTTGCTTTAAGTTTTTATGTTTAAAGAAACTTTTCTATAAATTTTATATAATTTTTTACTTTTTCTTTACTTTTTTTATTACCCGTAATTGCGAATCTGAAAAACACCAATTTCGAGTCTCTAGATCAATTCTGCTCAACAGCGTTAATATAATTTTATAGATTCTTAATCAAATTTGGACAAGCTACTACGATACTACGCGGGAGCGAAGAGGGGTTGGGATGGGGAGTGCCATACCCTCCAAAAAAGGCGATTTTTGAGCTATAGTCGGTTTTTTGAGGAATATAGGCGGCTAATCGGATTTGACACATTTGAGTCGGATGATTTTCAGTTTTGAGAATTTTTTTTTTTTTAAGAAAGCAGTCTTACTTACAGTCAATACTTTTTAAAGAATATCAACATTTAATTTGATTTCGGAGTCAAAAACTTTTTTTGGAAATTGAACATTTTTTTAAAACAGACTATTTATGTTCTTATCAAATCAAAATTGTTAATTTTGTATGTATGATCAAATGTATGTCAAAATTGTAAATATTTGTATGTACGATCATATGTGCATTTAATATATTAATCTATTTAAGATATGTTTATTATACCTTATTTTAAGTATATTATATTTAATATAAGTTCAAAATTTCTTTATTTAATGCATTATATAAGTAACCAAACAGATGTTGCATAATAATTAACTGCAAGTAAAAAAACTTATGGGTATACATTTACAGTCGGCAAGCCTCACGAATTTTTATTGAACATTTGTTCAAATATTAAATTAATCACTACACAAATACATTATTTGCGGAAATCATTTTATGTAAAACGTGGCCTTTCTTTCAGTTTATCGCTTCCTGTTTTCATCGACTCGTCTTTGCTCGCTTTACGAATAATATCAATAACTTTTAATAACTTTTCTTGCCTAGCTTTGTGAATGCTTTTACCAGAAAATATTTCCTCAGCTTTTGTAAGATAAAACATTGCATGTGAAAAATTTTTTTGTTCTAAACTTAAACTTCCTATTAGCTCATACAACTCAGCACATTCTACTGACATATCGCCATAATTAATTTCACAATCCTCTATGCACTTAAGTAAAGCCTCTTTGGCCTCCGTATACCGACTCTGTTGAATTAGAACTTTACAGAGCATTGATTGAAGAGATATTATCTGATCCATGTCATTGTCTTCAACATGAACTTTTAAGGCTTCTTGAATATGATATTCAACTGTTGCATAATCAACAATTTCTTTTTTACTTTCCACCCGACTCAAAAGCAAGTGAACTTGTGCAGTTTTTTTTTTATTATTTGATATATTTAAATGTTTTAGCGCGTTTAAACCTGCTTCATTAGCTGTTGATACATTTATATGTTTATCGTTCATTAATTCTAAATTGATGATTTGAATATAAAGTTTAGCCATTTTTGAATTTTTATTTGTAGATATTTTATCTGCAACTGTAAGTGCATATTCAAGGTATTCAGCTGCCTGACCCATTTGCCCCATTTTGCATGCTGTCTTAGACAAGCACGACATAATATTTACTTTTACTTTTAAAAACATGTCTGCACAAACATTGCATCTATCAGATACAACTTTTGCTTTTTGAAAACAATTTTCAGCTACTTTATATTTTCTTAATTGGTTATATGCACGACCCATTGCAAGATACAACTTTTGAAGCAATAGCTGTACTTCTGAACTTTCCTCCTGCACGCTCAATAAAATATCTAAGGCAAGTTTTACATGTTTTAGCGTTTGTTGTGGAAATTTTTTTTCTTTTAAATAAGAAATAGCCAATTCTATATGTGCTTCTGCAACTTTCCAGTGTGCTTCACCATAGACGATTTTTGACAAAGCAAGACAGCAAATTTTATCGAACTTTTGCATCTCAATACTATTTTTATAGCTTTTGATACTAAGTTGATTAAGCAATTCTTCAGGAGGTAATTGACTTTTATTTTCTGTGAAAATTCCACTGATATTATCATCTTGGTTTAATTCTGAAACAAATAAATATATAACTACGAAATAAATTTAAAACGTGGTTTATTTTATTATCATAGTATTTCAGGGCCGACGACACCGAGGGGGCCAGAGGGGTATGTGCCTTCCCCACTTTTTTCTAAAGGACCTTTTTTTTTTTTTAGAAAATTCTAGATATTGAGAACTTTTTTTAGATATTGACGATTGTGCCCCCCCCCCCCCCACTTCGAAACCCGTGTCGTCGGCCCTGTATTTTATACATTTGTAAGATCAAATTTTGTATTAGTATATAGTATTTATATAAAGTATAATACAGTACATATAATATAGTATATTATATATATAACATAGTATATAATATATATGAGTCAAATAATTATACTTCAACCAATTTTGAGAAAACTTTTTGGGGCACCATCTCTATTTTTTCTGATTTTTACATATCATCTACATTATGTAGGTAGGTTAAATTTGAAATTTTAGACTTCCAAGTGTAACGGTTCAGAAAATATAGCTCCATAAACTCTGCGCAGTGGCCCCCTCCATTTAAGAATTGTAAAAACAGACTACTTTAACGCCTTATAACTTTTTCTAACTTTCAACAAGTGTCTCATTTTTTCTAGAAGTGTTTTCTGGTTTTTGTTGACTCGTATCATATTATAAATCATATCTAAAAATGTATTGTCCATTTGCCAAAAAAGTCCCATTTTCAGCCATTTTGAAATGCTCGTATTTTTCTAACACTTTGTATTGATCTAAACATTAACAGCAATTTAGACCATAAGATCCAACTATCTGAAAATGCAAATGTTTTTTACTTGTTGTATTCACAACAAAAATGGCAGTATTTTAAAATAGCCTTACTTTTTAATTATTAAGTGTTGGACGCATTATCGGAAACCAGTGCCCCTCCCTAATTGCATATTCAATGGGTGCAACTAATTATATATTGTTTCTTAAAAAAATAAAAAATATAGCTGATTGCCCCCATGCTGATCTATTTTTTTACTTGGGTAGGGGAACAAAAAAAGGGGCAATAACTAGTTAAAACCCAGTATTATTGATAAATAGTAATACCTTAAACATTTTTAAGTAAATCTTATAATTCAATTTACATTATATTTCTGTTATTTAAAATACTAAAATTCAAATACTGAATAAGTGCAATCAGTGGCAGTGAAAATGAATGAATGAATGCATGAATGGCTATGTGTAGTAGAACAATACAAATAAAGCTATTATGATTCCCAGCTAGCACTTACATTAAGCCAACGTATGTAAAACCATCGCGAACGTCGGCTCTTTTTTCCAATGCAAAACCAACGTTGATCTAATGTCATTTGGTTAACAATAAAATTATTACCGACGGAACTAAAAACATCTTGCAAATTTACGTTGGTATGTAAAAACATCGCAAAAAATTAATTGTTTTTACGATCTAAACCCAACGTTAATCCAATGTATATAAATCAACGTTTTTCCAATGTATGTAAAAACATTGCATAAAATTGATTGTTTTTACGATCCAAACTCAACGTTGATTTAATGTATATATTTCGACGTTGATTCAATTTATATAAATCAAGGTTAGTTATAGCTGCATGCAAAATTCGATCAAGGTTAGTTATAGCTGCATGCAAAATATTAAATCCATCATTAGTTCACACAACCACAAGATTTTACAAAGTAAAAGAAATAAAACTACAAAAACATGCAACTGTATTACTAAAACCGCTTGTCCATTAAGTAACCAATGTTTAGTAAGTAATATTGTTTACCAAGCCACAGTGAGTTCTAATGATCCAGATCCTAAGGAAAAAGTATATTTTGGTATCAGTGAGACACCATTCAAGCTCAGATACGCAAATCATTTAAAGTCTTTTAATGCGATCAAATATAAAAATGATACTGAACTTTCAAAAGAAATTTCGAGTTTAAAAGAAAAAGGTACAACACCTATTATAAAGTGGAAAATTGTAAAACGCTGTGAAGCTTACAAACTAGAAACAAAAACCTGCAAACTTTGTCTTCATGAGAAGTTAGAAATTTTATCTTTTAATGGAAACAACCTGCTTAATAAAAAAGACGAAATATTATCTAAATGTCGACATTTAAATAAATTCCTGTTATCTTCGTTTGATACTGGAGATTAAATAATTGCGCCTTTTCAAATTACGTCAGAACTCGTTCTACCGTAAAATTTTGATTTGTTTTTTAAACGTTAATTTTTAATTTGTTATTAATACCTGATGATTGCCGAAAGGCACGAAACTTTAAGTACTATTATAATGTTGTTTTTCTTCATTTAAATAATATATATATATATATATATATATATATATATATATATATATATATATATATATATATATATATATATATATATATATATATACATATATACATATATATACATATATACATACATACATATATATATATATATATATATATATATATATATATATATATATATATATATATATATATATATATATATATATATATATACATATATACATATATATACATATATACATACATATATATATATATATATATATATATATATATATATATATATATATATATATATATATATATATATATATATATATATATATATATATGTATATATATATGTATATGTATATATATATGTATATATATATATATGGTTACCCAGTTTAAAAAATAAATCAGTATGGGGGCAATCAACCATATCTTTATTTTTTTAAGAAACAATTTATAATCAGTTGCACTCGTTGGATATGCAATTAGGCAAGTGAGGGGGGGGGGGGGAGGGCACTGGTTTCCAATAATGCATCCAACCCTTGATAATTAAAAAGTAAGACTATTTTTAAATGCTGCCATTTTTGTTGTGAATGCAACAAGCGGCTTATTTTTTGCCTGTTTGTTACAGATAAGAGTAGCTAATCAGAAAATTAAACTGAAAGGACATATTGCAGAATAGAAAAATACTACAGTTAACTTCGGCCTTTTTTAGCATTTTTTCAAACTTTTTTCGAAGTTGAGGAGGCTATAATTTTTTTCTAATACGATACGAGTCAACAAAACCAGTGTTTTTAATACAGAACTACCCAGAAAACACTTCTAAAAAAAATGAGACACTTGTTGAAAGTTAGAAAAAGTTATAAGGCTTTAAATGGAGGGGGGCCACTGCGCAGTGTTTATGGAGTTATATTTTCTGAACCGTTACACTTGGAAGTCTGAAATTTCAAATTTAACCTATCTACATAATGTAGATAATGATATGTAAAAATCAGGGAAAATAGAGATGGTGCCCCACAGGCCATTAGTTGAAATATAATGATTTGACTCATATATAGTATATATATATATATATATATACAATATAGTATATTACAATATAGTATATTAATATTATACAATATAAATATAAATTATACAATATAGTATATTAACATAGTATATTGTATTTATATGTAGTATGATACAAAAATTGATAACTGAAATGATACAAAATTTTACAACTTTCTTTAATATAACTTATATTAAAGTTATAAAAGAAAACTTAATAAAAAAAGTGTAAAAAAACCAATGTCAGGTCGAAAATTAAGATTTAAGATTAGAGGTAAAAAGATTTCTGAGATAAAATAAAAGGACAATAGGGTTTCAAAAACATTTGAAAAACATTTTTAAAATTTTCGCTAACAAAACTATATAAAAATTTCGAAAATTTCACAAATTATAATAATTTTATAATAAAAACCTTTTAAAATAAAAACTTTCTTTTTATTTTAAAAAGTAATTTTTTTTGATATTACAAACCCGAGTCTTCATAAGTCTTGAGGAACAACAAATAATAATTTTTGTAAACTAAATTTTGAAATACCATTTTATGATACAGAAAACATATAATGGGGTTTGGAGCAAACATTAGTGTTGTTTTAAGAACTACCCGAAAGGACATACTTCGGTTTGCTATTAAATGACCGAAAAAGAAATTTGTCAACGATTGGCAATTATCTTATTATGAAAGTTTTGGGGTCTTCCATAAAATACGTATGTATTATATGGAAGACCCCAAAAACAGGTAAAATGTAAACATATATGGGGGAGGGGGAATTACCCAAAAACGTACGAATACTTACCAAATGGAAGGGATTAAAGACATCAATCTCTTTATCTCTGCTAAAATTTGATTTTTTTTAAAACGAAAGTATTGAAGTTGAAGTTTAAAAAATCAATATTATGAGAAAAGAGAAATGTCGAACTAACTAAAAAAATTTTTGTTTTTAATTTTGGGTTGGGGAAGGGGGAGATGATTTTGTAATAAATAATGCGTACGTACGCAGTAAGAAAAGTTGAGGGGGGAGTCATTGAAAACATACAGATGCATCAAAGGGGGAGGGCGGGGGATCCTAAATCAGTGGTTTTACTGCGTAGGTACTTTACGGATGCTCTTTTATTGTTAAAATTTTTATGATAATAAAATTTGGTTGTTGGATAGGTTTGGAGTGCTCAATAATTTTCTCCACAAGTCCAATATTTCTTTAGAACACTTAGTGTTATTTTTATACTTCACAGTGGCAAAGAGAGCTTTGAGATACTAATAATTGGTAACCAGTTATAACTAATAACATTTATATACTAAATTGCCTAGAACAACCTACTATTTTTTATGTAAAAATTTTTTATCCATGTAAATAAATCAATTTATATTTTTTTCTAAATCCATGTTGATTTAAAAAACAATTTGTAATTAGAAATCCGCAACAAGATCACAAATAATTGATTTAACAAGGAAATCGGTAATAAAGATATCAGTCTGTAACTAAGTGCATTATCTTCTTTTTTAAATAAAACAGTAACATCTCCATATTTGAAGAAGTTTCATTTCTGACTTCTGGTATATTTGAAGTAACTTCATTTCTGATAATGACTTCTGGTATATTTGAAGTAACTTCATTTCTGATAATGACTTCTGGTATATTTGAAGTAACTTCATTTCTGATAATGACTTCTGGTATATTTGAAGTAACTTCATTTCTGATAATGACTTCTGCTATATTTGAAGTAACTTCATTTCTGATAATGACTTCTGGTATAGTAATGCTAAAAGTTTGCTCAGAGCTTTATAGCACTTTTTAACACAAAAGGACTAATACCATCAACACCAATAGCTTTATAAACAATAAGTTGTTGTAATTTGATTTTAATTGTATTATAACAAGTTAAATAAATAATATTGATAAACAGAATGCTATTCGCGGTAACTTTATTTACAAATATTAAAACTATTAGTCAACAAATTTGTTATACCATCTCCTTCAACTATACTTATATTTCTGTCTAAAAATTGCAAGAAGTTATTGTCAAACAGTTTTTAAAAATAAAATTAAAAAACAAAATCATTAAATGCAATTATTTAAAATATAATTAACCTAATTATCTGAAAAAATTATATAAAATTTGAAAAAATTTAAACTAAATCTCGAAGAAATATTTTTAAATTAAATATTAAAAATAATCTAAAATCAATACAAATAATAAAAAAAAACTTTATATTGTAAAAAAATTCAATTAAAAAAAAAAAATTAACTTCAGTAATATGTTCCCATAATAAGTTAAAGTAATTTTTTTCAGTCATATCTTCTCAGCTATTTTATCCGGGTCAGGTCAGGATTAGGATCGTCATGGTCACTCTGCTGTTGGTAACTTGCAATCTAGTACTACTTTTCTTATGCCCTACTGCCTTGTAGGATTTATTTTTCTAAACAAATGTTAGGAAAAGTTACCTCTGGCTTAAAATACTCAGTGCCTTGGAGTTCTTGGTTGAGTAAAAGCTTGAAATGGTGTCTTGATAAAAATAATTATCTTGGGTTAATGTCAACTGCATTTGGCTGCTATTTTAAAGAAGGACTCCGAGGAAAAGACATAAGCAGAAAATTTCTGTTAACCAGCCTGGCTTTAGCTTGCGCCTCCTTGGTAGTGACAAAGCAGCTCTTTCTGAATACAATATGCTAAAAATATTAAACAAAAAAAAACAATAAAAACATCATTGCTATCAAATTGTTACAATATATCTTTTACAAAAACTCATACTCTTTAAAGTAACTTTTATCCATTGGAATTCCTGTCTTGCAAAACTCACCCGACTGATTTGCTCTTTAAGAGACTAATTTAATTTGGTTACTCCAGCATCCAATCTCAGTGTTGATGGCTATTAGTTTTTGACTCATAAAAACTTCAATATTATGACTTGACCTTGAGAAATACCTATAAGGGTTATGATATTTTCAATTTTTGTTAAAATATCAACATGGTCCTAGCACTAAATGATGAGCAATAGTGCCAAAATGAGATATATAGTATATTTTACAAAAACCTCACCTCACAGATTGGAATATTTTGTTAGAAGTGCAGTACTATAGAAACGACCAAATTTTAGTTCTTTGGAAACTATTAATTCTCTGTGAGTATTTGTTCATTGTTGTATTATCTGTTTCCGCTTTCAGTTGTTGCATGTCTGGGGTTGTTTTCAGTGTGTTTACTTTCAAGTTACCTTTTATGGAGTATGTCATATATAAAGAGCAAGAAGATCTAAAAAAAATTCTGGTACTTGGAGAAAAAACTTGACAGTATACCAAAAGTGCCACACAAAGGAAATTGTGGTTTATTTAGAATGCCAAAAGATAAAAAATCAAGAAATGTTAGAAATAAGGTGATTACTGATGAATTAAAGAAATTGCAGCAATAGTTGAATAATGCATTAATTAAAAAACATAATTTTGAAACTTTTTCAAACACCATAAGGAATGTGTTCAAGTTAAATTTGAAAATGTGTTTGATATTACAAAAACAGATGACATCTAATTGGTACCTGAAGATTTTTTGAAATGCAGATTAAATCTAATTGGTACATCTAATTGGTACCTGAAGATTTTTTGAAATGCAGATTAAATCACAAAGTGTAGTTGGCTATGCAAGAAAAACACACATTAAAGTGCACCCATTAAAAGTTAACAAAGGAAATATCTCAAGCAGTAGTGCATGTAATCTTCTTTAAATAGAAATTTAGAATCTGAAATTGTCTCCAATATATAAAAAGTATTCAGAAACCTTTGACGATGATACTGATGACTGTGAATATACTGTTGAACCCCTACGCTAAAAAAAGAAAGACCAAGTAATATTCCACTACAGAAACTGCAGTTCATCTAGTTAAAATGAATAATTTAAGTGCCTCTAAATCAGTAAGAGTTTGTAAACAACTACCTGACCAAGGTATTGATATCATTATACCAACTCAATCTGCAATATGTAAGACATTTGTTAGAGAATTACAGAAAACGCAGCAGAACTTAAAAGAAACTCTTAAAAATAAAAATTGGGCTCTGCATTTTGATGGTAAGAAAATTAACGAGGAAGAAATGCAAGTTATAGTATTAAAAAAACAGCTCCATGAAGTTCGCCTAGCTACAATAACTCTTAGTAATGAAAAAGCATTAACAATATTTAATGGAATAACTGAGGTGTTATACCTATACCATTTGTGGGAAAGCATTACAGTTACAATCTGTGATACCATATAGTCAATGACAACTATGCAAATCTTAGAAATGACTTTCAACAAAGTGATGTAAAAATAAAATTTAAAAACAACAAATGGCAAATCAATACTCAGTTTTTATATGAGTTGGGAAATCTTTATCGATATTACCAAGAACATGGGTTATTTATCTTTATTACTTTTAAAGCATTACTTAATAAAAGTAATGCAAGCTGGAACTCTAGAGCATTTCTTTATTTGCTTTTCTGCTACTTCCAGAAAAACATGACTGAAATTTGTGAATTGACTTGTGAAACTTGGTTTAATGTTTGGTTCAGTGACCATTTTTATAACAAAAAGAATTATGAGAAATTGGACAACGGTTCAAAGAAAAAGAAAAATCACAAACAATTTTTAGGAAACATCAGAATAGACACAATACAGCAATTCAAACACAAAGAAATACACTTGTATAGAAAAAGCAATTGAAATCATGCAAGAAATAAAGTGTAAAAGTGCTGAAAAAATTAATTTGAAGTTTATAATATCAAACAAGTGATTGTATTTTATTATTTTATTATTCAATTTTGAAGTGTGTTTTATTATATATTATAGTCAAAAATAAAACTTTATCCAAATTTGACTGTCACAATATTTCCAAGACAGTTTTTTCTAGGTCCTGGGTGAGGTTGTTGAAGTAAAATCAAAAATAAATGTTTATTTCAGTGTTTTTATACTATAAGAATGTTGTCACTCTAATACCTATGTATCAATTCAACTATTAGTCATTAAATCAGATTTAAACCCTTTTTTCTTCTTCTCAAGACTGCACTCTTTTTAATGTTGTTTCCGAACAAATTTACTAAGCAATTTTTCTTTATCCCTAAACCATTATTGTTAGGTACATGTAATTCCGACTTTAACAGAACCGTTTTCTTTGTCCAAACTTTATGCCACACTTTTTTTAGTATTTTTAAGAGTGGCTGGGTATGAACATGTTTTGCTGTGTTCTTTTTTTACAAATTTGTATCAACATTTTTTTTGAGTATTAGAATAGTTAGAACTTTAATTCAGCATGGAAATCTTCTTTGTAAAATTTTGTTTATAATGAATTTATCGTTGTTTAAAACTTCCTTGTTGCTTGTGCATTAGGTATGTATTGAAGGAATATTGAGACTATTTTCTAATATATTCAGATTTTTGCAAAAACCTTTTTTCTTGCTACCTGCCAAATTTCATGAAAAAAAAAAAGCTCGACCAGACACCCTACTAACTTACCCAAAATAGGTACCTATTTTTGATTTGAGTTCCGCTATACACTCAGATAATTGGGTAAGGGCGTATCATAATAAACATTCAAATATTAATAATGTTTAAATGTATATTATGATATAAATAATATTGAATGGTAGATACAAAATAATATAAAGCATAAAAAATAAAATAAAAAATTTAAATTTTCTTTAAAAAAAACCTAGACTTTAAATATATTAAAGAGTGTTATAGACCCCTTTCTAATGCCCCGGATATGTCTTTTATGTATCCTTATTCCCCTTTTTAAGACCTTTATTTTGATACCAAGTTTATAAATTTTGATAAGAATTGAAAAAGTTATGACATTTAAAATTGAGAAAAATCAATATTTAGTCACTGTTTCTAACCAATATTAAGTTGATAAAATCAAAACTCACACAATAAAAATGAAATTATTTACATTTGGATCTATAATTTTAATACCTTTATTTTTATTTTTTTAAGTTTGATTCTAAAGGAATACAAATATATTTATAACTCTTTTTAATTCATTACAAAACTAACTCTATCAAATGAAATTAGCTTACAATTTTTCCACCCAAAATAAATGTGACAACAGTAAGAAACATCTAAGTTTTTGTTAAGAAATATAATGTTTTGTCAATACCTATTCATTAAAAATGATTATTATTATTAAGAACATTTTTTTTAAGTTATTAAAAATAAACCTTTTAAACTATATTTTTTAGAATTTATTTTTAGAAAAAGTAAAACTAATAATAATAATGGTTTATCATCAAAGTTATTCATAAGACATCAGATCTCAGGTCATTTGTGATTAAAAAAAGGGCCTAACATAAATACAATGTGCTGAAAAATATCAAATATCAATAATTGGTGTTAGAAAGAAGTGTATAAAAAATGAAACAACTAGTTATGTTAAAAATTAAAAAAGACTTGGTCACCTAAGACTTCAACAAGAACTGATATGCTAATTGGATGGATAGCAAAGAAAAATTCAACAATAAGCCAGATTATTGAAAATCTTAAATTTAATTTTTAGGGTCAAGCTGTACAGAGAAGACTTAATTCAGAAAATCAAACCCCTCATTAGTGTTATAAACAAAAAAAAATGTTTAGCATTTGCAAAGCTGCATGTTAACAAGGGTGAACTCAGTGTTATGCATATCAGTTCTTGTCTGATGAGCATACCCGTTCTTGTCTGATAAGAGTAAAAATCAAATATTTGGCTTTGAAAAATGACAAAGAGTTTTTTTGTTATTTAGTTCTGTTTCACTCCAAACAAGGCTGCAAGCAACCACTATTAAGTTGGAAGTTACTAGAAAACAAAAATAGAATTAAAAAGAAAGGAAATGGTTGAAAGAAGATTAAAAAAGGTTGCAAGTTGTATGAGTCAGGAAAATATAAACATGGAAGAGAGTTCAAAATGGATGATGAATAAAGCAAGAATGATGAATCAAGCAAGAATGATTTTTGGTTGATGGAACACAGTGAGAGTATTGCCTTTCATCAATATAGGAATACAGTATTGCAATAGTTGCTTTCAGTAAATATTTGCAATAGTTGTTTGTCACAGACCTTGTGATGCATTTTTAAAAATATAAAAAAACTGTCAAGCATGGAAGTGACTAACATATGTTTGAGGATGCTTAGCTTCAAATGGTATTGGAAGGCTGGTGAATGTTGTAGGTATAATGACAGGACAACTGTATGCTGATTTGCTTTGCAAAAATTTAGGCTGATCTGCCAAATTTAGATCGCAAATTCTTTTTTCAACAAGTCAACAAACCCAAATACTAGCAAAGTGGCACAACAATTCCTCAAAAAAAGTAAAGTTAAAATCCTTAAGTGACCACCACAAAACTTTGACCTTAACTTGATTGAAAATTTATAGAAACAAACATATAAAAAAAGAATTTAAAGAGATTCTTAGTGAAACTTGGAATTCAATTGGTGCTAACACCACATCAAAGCTTGTAAAAAACATACCATGAAGTTTAGAAGCAGTCATAAATACAAAAGGTGGTAGCATTATTACTACTTATTAATCACTATATTATAATATAAGTAATAGTGCCTACTTGATATAAGATATTCTTAATTATCCTTGAATATTAGAACTTTACTCAGTTATATTTTATCATTTGCTTGATTCACTTTATTTACAATTTCTTTCTGTTCGTTTATCTGTTGATATTTTACATATTGTGTAACATATTAATCATTTAATTATATATTTTGAAAAAAGTTAATTCAAAATATGTAATTGAATGATTTATTTCAAAGATATTTACAAATAGTAATGCTACTAATCTTAAGTAAAACCAAAAATACTTATCTTTTTATATATAATTATTTTTAATAACAATAATAATAATAATAATAGTAATAACAATAATAATAATAATAATAATAATAATAATAATAATAATAATAATAATAATAATAAAAATAATAACAATAAAAAAAATGATAATAGTATAAATAACAATAACAGCAATAATAACGACTACAATAAGAATATTGCAAAAGGAAATTTTGAAAAAGGCTATTAAAAGACAATAGTCAATATAAAGAAATATAAGAAACAGAAAGAAAAGAAATAAACCAAATAAAATCACACGGTGATGTCATCACACTCTAAAAATAACCAATAAAAATGTACACTTAAGAAATACAAAAAAATGTAAAAGCTTAAAGAATGTTATAGAAAATGTATCTAAACAACAGAAAGCTTAAATAATAACTAATCATAAATAACAAAAGTACAAAAACTAAAAAGATACAAATTTGTAGCATCATATCATATATTTATTAACAAACAATACATTACGTTTAAATCTTTTTTATAGATATAACACTTACCATTTGATATTTCTTCTATAGTTTTTTTAGGTTCTATGTCACTGATTTCATTGTATTTTGGTACCTCGTTTAAATCGATTTTTTCATCGTCTTCAAATTCCGAGTCATTTTTTTCTTCGTCGCTAATATCAGCCATGTTTGTTTATACCTTTTTACAAGATGGAGACGCATAGCGTGAATTATCTTTAAATAAAAAAAAGAAAAGTGGGTGTGTGTCAACCAGTCAATCTTTTGAAATTGAATACTTTATTTTCAGAAATATTTAGAAGTCTAAGAGATTAAAAATTAATGGAACCTAATAGAAAGTTTTTCTTCTTAGTATTAAGATAGAGATTAGTGTGTAAGAGAGGGAGGGGCTGGGGAAAGAGGGGGTAGAAAGTAGGAGACGGTTTAAAATTTAACAATTTTTACACAATTTTTAAAGCAAAATAAACAAATAAATAATAACATCGCGTTTTCAATAAATTCAATATTTAATATGTTGACTTAAAAAGTCTGTTTTATGACATTTCGCTTATAGGCACAAATATAGTACAAAATACAAAGATGTTTCAACATCCACCCCTTCCCCACAAAAAATTCTTGGATCCGTCACTGATGACAGTTATAAGAACTTTTTTATCATTAGATACCATATTTAAATTTGGCAGTATTAAAGAAATTTCGCAAGCTTCTTGTGGCATTTACAGATGCAAAAAAAAAGAAAAACGCCAAATTGGTCAAAGTGCTTTTTGTACCCTCAATACTTTCAGTCTGAGGGTATATATTATAATATCGACTTATGCCTATAGACATTATATTACAAATACAGGGGCGGATGCAGGATTTTTTGAAGTTTGAGATAACTAACTTCCAGACATGGAGCGAACTCAAAACTTTTATATGTTTATAGTTATATCAAATAAGGATACTTTGCATAAAATTGAGATGATAGGAGCCTGGGAACAAAAAAGCCCCAAAATTTTTGCTACACCTGCCCCAAACGTGAGAGCAACAAGTTGATAAAATAATTTTTTTACTATTCTCAACTAAATCTATATTCATCGAGAATTTTTAAAATTCATACAATAATCTCTTAACGTTCAAAAGTTATAGCCACATAAAGTTTGAATCCCCCTCAATTTGAGGGGGTTACAATTTTTATAAGACCATTATTACTGAACGCTAAAAGATTTTTTTACAAAATTAAAAATTTCTCGATGAATATAGATTTAGTTGAGAAAAGTAAAAAACTAATTTTATCAACTTGTTGCTCTCACGTTTGGGGCAGGTGTAGCAAAAATTTTGGGGCTTTTTTATTCCCAGGCTCCTATCATCTCAATTTTTTGCAAAGTATCCATATTTGATATAACTATAAACATATAAAAGTTTCGAGTTCGCTCCATGTCTGGAAGTTAGTTATTTCAAACTTCAAAAATCCTGTATCCGCCCCTGAAATAATGTCGTTAGGCATTTTATAGACTGGAAACGTAAAAAAAGAAACGTCGCTGAAACAATTAAAACGCTTAAATACTCTAAATTGAGTAACCCTCTAAAACTTTTAAACTCAATTTAAACCTTTTAAAACTTTTAAACGTTTAAAAAGGTTTGAATTGAGTTTAATAAGTTTTAAAAAATTTAAACCGTTAAAAGTTTTAAAAATGTAATTTTGTGAATTTTTTTCTTGTTTTTGCTGTAATTTGTCAAAATAATTTGCGAAATAAAACGAGGTCGCAAATTTTCAATAAATATTAAAATATACTATTTTACGATATATAGTTATTAACAATAAGAATATAACGTTATTGTAAATAATAAAGTGAATAAAAAATTAAGGCTGTAATAAACTTTGATCAAAATCTGATAATTTAATTACATATAAATTTTTTTTTAAAAATAAATTTTTTTTTTAAATATAAATTTTTTTGTCGAAATTATTTCTGAGCACCTTAGAAACTTGAGGTTTTTAATAAACGAAGTTTTTAAATCTATAAATGGTTTAAACCCAGAGTTTATGTCAGATCTTTTAAATCCCTTCCGCTTAAACTTCGCTGTAGTAAAATATTAATACCACCACCGATAGTCTCTAAACATAAGAACATAAAAAATAACTTATACAGAGCAACCTTGCTATGGAACTCTCTAGATAATGAAACGATGTCAATAAATTGTCTAAAGATGTTCAAAAATAAAATTTTAAAATTGCATAGAAAATGTTGTTTTTGTAAAACTAGTCAAGAACAATTTTTTTTTTAAATTTATTTTGATATTTTTGTTTTTATTTTTACCCAAAAAGAATTAAATTGTTGTAATTATTGTCATTTATTTTACTTCTTTTATTAATTTCTAGAATTGCAATATATATTTACACATATACATATACACAATTGCAATTTGATTTAAATTTGATTTAACTCACAATATAAATGTTTTCGTGTATCGTCTGATACAGTTTAATGATTAGAGTCAGGTTAATTAGATTTTTATTAGTTTATATATTTTATAAAACTATTGTAAACATTCAACTGAAAATAAAGTTTTTAAATTAAATTAAATTATTTTTCTGCCAACGGCATGGAAGTTAAATTTCCAATTTTTATCTTATGTCTTGAACATTAAACTACTATTTTATTATTTAGTTTTAAAATAAAATTATTATTTTTTAAAATAGTCAAAAATCATGTAATAAATTATATTAAAACGTAACTTTGATGTCAATTTTTTAACATTTGTTTCTAATCATTATATAAATTGCTGATTAACTTAAAAACAAACGTCAAACTGTTTTTAACTACTTCTATCGGCGTTAGGCAAATATTTCGGCCTCTAATTTTGCGGCTGTATCCAGTTGGGATGCTGAAGTCGCGGGATGAGGCTTCTAAATTATTTTGCCTAAAAAATTTCGTTTGGAGACGGCCTCTAAAACAATTTGCAGCTAAAAAAAACTCTGGCGGCGGCCGCCAATAGAAAGACGGAAACCACTGGAGGCGGAAGGAAGAACGTTTTGCCGCTAAAAATTTGTTGGCCACCACCGCAAACGGCTTCTGTCTCCCTAAAAAATTAGAATTTCGGCAGAAAATTATTTTTTTTTTCTTCTTCTTATTTAAGTGCCCTAAATAGTCCTTACGATTTTATCACAGAGCACCGCGAATGAGCATTTAACTGGAAATTTACGCCTTGTTCCTAACCAATGTTGCAAAACTTGCTCATAGGTGGGATTTGAAACACGGATCTTTTGTTTCTGAGATAAGTGCACAACCACTGCGCCACGGCTGCTCACTTTGCCGTAGGGCTACATTATCAACTCTGGTTTGAATAGTTTTTGAAAATTTTAGACCCAAACACAGCAAGTACAAGTGATGTAATAAGAAAAAAATTTAGTGTGCTAAATGCTAAATGTTAGCATGCTTTTATCCAAAAATCTCCCGATTGCCATTACCGGCGATTGGGAGATTTTTGGACAAAAATTAACGCAGTGGAAACTTGCAGAAAAAAAAGCAACAAAATTTTTTTTTTTAAAGTTTTAATGCATTTTCAAAACGTATAAAAGAACTTAAAAAGTATAAAATAGTTTTGAACCATTTTATTTTACTTCATCTTACCGTTGTTATTATTGTAAATAAATTATTAATATTAATAAGTATTGTAAAATAAATTGTTTAATAACCATATTAAAATTGCTTTTGAATTGCACATTTTTTTTCCCTTTAATCGGAACAAGCTTATCAAATAAAATTCCTTATTTTAATGACAAATCAATTGATGAATTCATAACATTACATGATTCAATTTTTAAATTTTAAACCTAACATACAGCGAATTTGAAGCAGCATTTAAATCATTAAAACGAATTAAAGCAATTGGGGATTGATTGCACCAATGAAAATTTTGTAATAGACTTCTTTGACGTTTTGAAAGATATACTCTTTAAAATTTGTAAAGCATTTATTGCTAAAGGATTTTCTTCTTTGCCGTTATTAACAAATGTAATATATGGTGTTACACAGGGATCCATAGTTGGGCCACACCAGCTGGTTGTTAGCATTTAATGCTAATAACCAGTTGGTGTGTTTTCCACAAATTATTGGATCAGACTTCTCGGAACATTCTCCTCCAACAAAATTTTAAACGACTCTCTCTTTTCTTTTTTTTAAATTTCAAAACTGGAACGTTTCTTTCAATATTGACACAACATCAGCTAGCAGGTCTTCGATATGTTGCAAGAACTTAATTTTTTGTAAACCAATTGTATTGCAGGCTTCAAACACTTCATTTGTAAAGAATTTTTTATTCTGTACTGCCTGTAATTGATTGATTATCAGTGAATAGCAAGTTTGATTAATCATTAGCCTGAGAAAAATATGTATGTTAAATAAACAACAATTAAAACAACAACATTATTCGTTTATCCACTGCCATTTAAATTATGCAAATATTATATGGGGAAACAAGCACAAAAGTAAATTTAAATCTCTTTTTCAGCATCAGAAACACGCATCTCGCTAATTAATTTTGTAAATCATTTTTCAAATTCAAAACCACTTCTGAGAGAAATGAAAACCTTAAATGTATATCTCCTGATGTATTTATAAACCTTTATAATGTAAAACCCATAAATAAAATACAATCTTTGTAATGGAAAAAATCTCCAAGAACCTTTCTGCTAAACTAAATTTGAACAACTATTTATTTCTTATCACGGTCCATACTTATGGAATAAAATAGTTTTGCTTAATTTTGATTTGTCTTTGAAATGGACTTTAACTTCTTTCAAACTAAAATTAAAAGAAGTTATCTTTTCAACAGAAAATATTTTTTCTTATTTTTAGCTCTTTTGAATATATTTTATCCAGTATATTTACATTTTAAATGCACAGTTTTACATTGTTTAAGTTGATTTGTTTTTATTAGTTTTTATTAGATTTTTTTTTTAAATTATTATAATATTTGATAATGCTAAGTGCTTCATGATAAAATCATATGATCTTCTGGAGGCCCTTCCAATTATATTTGTTATTAATCTATTCTGTAATTGTACTTTTTTTATTGAAGGCAAATAAATATATATAAAAAAAATGAAAAAAATAAAATAAAAAATTGTAAATTGTTTTACTTTCTTTAAAGTTTTTTTATTTTATAAAATGTCTTAAATTTGTTTTGTCTATAAGGGCTAAACACTATCTTTTATTTTACATTAAGCCAATGGAAAAGTCATTTTATGGATTATCAATAAAAGTTTTTCTTTTTTTAAAGCATTTTCTAATAAAACCCAAAAATTATTATTTTCTTCAGTAATCTGAGTGCTTGGAATATCCAGGAGCGGATCTTGACCATCTAGTAAGGAAGAGTGGGGCAATTTTAATTTATTTTTGATTTGGTGGATCCTGACCATCCTGGAAAGAAAGTGTATGTGGGGGGAGAGGGCAATTAATGATTTGGTGGATCCAATAATAAAGTATGAAATTATTAATGGGTCCGCTCCTGGGAATATCTTATTCCAAATAAAAATTTTAACATCTCCTAAGATAAATTTAACCGTTGATTTTAGTACAAAAAAAATCTGTTTTTTTTTTGGACTGTCTAATTATTTTGTGTTAATGTTAAAAACTTTATTTTTTCGTTTCTAAAACGCAAAAATTATCCATTACCTTTTGTTTTGCATAGAAAATGGAATTGTATTTGTAACATACGCACCACACTGCACACACCGACTAAACACTCTTGATGTCGGATTATATTGGCCATTTAAAGGGAAATTGAAAGTTGTTTTAAACGAGCTAAGTAATCCTGGTTAAACTAAATCCATTTATAACTTATTTTGATTAACACATCGCATTTGATTAACACATCGCATTTGCCTTCTTTGATTAACACATCGCATTTAGGAACATTTTCATTAAAAGATATAATATCTGCATTTACCAACATTGGTTACTGGCCTTTTTGTAGATCAATTTTTTTCTGAAACTAATTTTGACTCTACATATGCACTTCAGTCATGTGACTTTTTTTTGCATAATTTTGACTCCGTGTGACAAGTTTAGAGTATAAACATTGGCGAATTTTTCAGCAACTTTTTCGGGAATTATTTTAATGCTATCTAATTTCAAACCCAATTGCCAGTTATATTTCACTGGCAAAAATTAAAAAAAAATGTTGATCTGCGGAGATTATTTTTCAAACTTTCTTAAAAAAGAAGCTAGAAGTTTTTTCAAGTTGTTTTCTCTATATTTTATTTTATTTACCCTTTTTGACAAGTATATATATTGTTTTAAAATGCTTTTTTTGGGTTCAAGCACATTAAAAAAGATTATTTAGCTTATTAAATTAAAATATTTGATACTTAATTTTATACTAATTTGTTTTTTATATCTGGACTTTACAATTAAAAAAAAAACACTATTATTTTTTGATATTTTACTTGACCCCATTATGGTACTCCGTTCAACCTATATCTGGCTGCGTTCATATTCTAGCCGATTTTCAAAAAAAATCTTCAATGCAGGGTTGTATTGATTGCTTTAACGTAAAAATACAATATCTAGACTGTATAATTTATAATTATGTAGTTTAAAGTAAAAATACAATATTTAGACTTTATAATTTATAAATATGCAGTTTAAAGTAAAAATACAATATCTAGACTTTATAATTTATAAATATGCAGTTTAAAGCACTTATTGACTACATAATTGCTTTGAAAACTTTTTTTTTTTAAATTTGATAAATTTTATAATCTGTATACTCGATGTTTGGTATTTTCAAAGTTTTCCTGATTACATCCAAATATTTTATGTTTGTAAATTTTTTAAATTGCTACTAATATTATGATTTTTTATTTTTAACACTGTGTATCATTTATGTCTATTTTGTATAACGTTTAATAGTAACAAATTTTTGATATATGGATTTCTTGATAAAACTGGTCAAAAAAAAATTTTTTCACATAAATTGTTATAACTTTGCCAACTCTTATTCAAATATTTATAACTTGGTATCAAAGGACAGATGTAAAAATGGACTGTTATTTTAAACTAGTTTATAGGTAAAGGGCGCATCGAGGGATCCAGAGGGGGTGCTGATTCACTACCTACACCTCACAAAAGTACATAAAAGTGTGTGTGTGTTTTTTTTTAAGAAATTGGTAATATTTATAAACAACAAGTTGTTTTTTATTTATTCCACGTGACTAGAAAATATTATAGACCTATCTCAAAATTGGGTGTTGGGTAGTGGTAAAGGTTTAACACACTCTATCAAAATTTCATTCTTGTAAATATTTCAATCTTTACTAAAATGATTAAATCTATCATAAAAAATAAAAATATATATTTCAACACTTTAAAAAATAATAACAAGTGGTTTATAAATTGCTTTTATGGAAGAGGGCGTATTCCACCCCTGTGTTTTAATAAAATTATCAACTGATAATATTAGTTAACAATCAGTTCAAAAGAAAATTTTTTATTCTTTATGTTTTTATCATTTAGAAAAAGATAAAGGTTTTACATTTATCAATAATATTATTGTTGTAGAAATAGTTGTTAATGATAGCATTTTGAAAAAAAAATTATTACCTGTGAGAGAATCCCAAAAAAAAAATTTTATTTTCAATTTTAATTTTAAATCTAATAATAAAAATCAAAATAATACATTAACGTAATAATTTTTGTTTATAAAATCCCCTCGATCCGCCCCCGTACTTTGCTTACGGAAAAAAACAACAGAAAAACAGAAATTATGTATCAAAAGTGCTACACTAAACAATCTGTTCTTAATTATTTTTCGTTAAAATTTGGCATGTATTTAGGAAATGCATGTAGAAAACATTTTTAATAGTAAAAAAAAAAGGTCTCAACATTTCTTCGACTAAACATTAATGGGAGAACATCAACCAAATTTTCATGAAAAATTGTCAGCAAAATAGTCCATTAAAAAGTATTGTAACCACACATAACAAACATATAAAAATCAAGCTTAACCTTTCTTCTTTTTAAAAATAGTTTACATTTGTATATGTTTCTAAAAAGAATTACCACAAAAAACGTTTGCCTGGATCTAACTAAAAAAAGTGTTTTACTTAAAATAAAACTAAATTACTTGCTCCTATTTCTTTTTCGATGAAATTTGGTATGTACATTAAAAAATGCATCTAGAAAACATTTTTAATAATAAAAAAAGGGGCTCAACATTTCTTCGGCTACAAATTCGTGTGAGAACATCAACCTATTTTTCAGAAGCAAAATAATCCATAAAAAAATTATTAACCATACATAAAAGTTTATGGAATGATGAACCAATGATATCAGCAATTAAAGCTGTTAAAAATGTTTCATCATTCCATAAACACCGTTTATGAAATGATGAACCAATGATATCAGCAATTAAAGCTGTTTAAAAATGTTTCACAGCGAGCAGCATGTAAAGCTTTTGACATTCTGTGATGTTTGTTACAAGTTTAACTTTCTGGAGTAATAAAAATGGAAGCCTAACCTGGGCGTCCAACTATTTTAGATGAAATAGAAGAAAAGAAATTAACTGATTTTGCATATAATAGTGCAGCTTTAGGAATCAGATTTTTTTGATTGCAATTTCTAACAATGCTGAAAATTTTGCTTTAAAACATAAAAAGCAATCAAGAAAGGAACTCCAACAGAAAAATGGTGGCGTGGGATCTGCAAAAAGCGCAAAGGTTTAACTTGATGTCAACAAGAAGGTACAGCAGCTATTAGACATCAGTATGTGAATGTTTGTAAAGTGTCGAAATTTTTTTCCATTCTTAAAAATGTGTTAACGGAAAACAACCTACTTCAGAAACTGCAAAAATAGATAAGACTGGAATGCAGTTTGATTATTGTCCTGGAAAAATAGTTGCTAAAAAAAGAGTATCTATAATGTCCTCAATCAGGTAACCACGAAACAATCAGAGTAATACCTTGTGTCAATGCAATTGGTAACTCTTTTCCACCATATTTCTTGTTTAAAGGAAAAACTACTTAGTCTCTCTTGAGTTTTTAATTTGAAAATGCCCAAGGAGAAAGTACATGGAGTGTTTCAGACAGTGGTTGGACAAAGCAATGCATTGCATTTCTATGATTTATAAAGACATTTCTTTCCGGAAAATTTGGATTTTTATAAATGTATATGAATTTACTATTACAATATTAAAAGCTCTCGTTCTTTAAATAAAGTTTATTTTTTTGGCTTTTACAGAAATTTCATTGTCTTTGACCCAATTGCCCTGAATGGGGCAAATGAGCATTGGGATTCTTATTTATACTTTAGGTTTTTATAAATGTGTATAAACTTGTTTACTCTGACAATATGAAAAACCACTTGATCTTTAATTGTTCTCGGCCCGATCGCCTCGATTAGGGGAATAAGACCTGAAATTTTTACAATGTAAATGAATATGTTTACTCTAAAGTTTTGAAAAATCTCTTTTTCTTTAAAGTTAACTTTTACGGTTTTAGAGAGCTTTATGTACTCTTGGCCCAATTTTCCCCAAAAAGTGAAAACGGGCTCTGTGTATTTTCACATATTTATCTAATAATTATAAATAAAAATGAATTTGTTTGTTCTGACAGTTTGAAAAAAGTCTTTTATTAAACTAAAATTAATTTTTATTGTTTTTACAGAGCATTGATTGTTCTTGGCCCAATAGCCCTGAATGGGGGAAATAAGCCCAAGATTTGTACGTATTTTCTTGATATTTATAAATGCAAATGATTTTGTTTACTCTGACAGTTTGAAAAGCTCTTTTTCTTTAACTTAAGTTAATTTTTACGGTTTTAACAAAGCTTTTTGTACTCTTGGCCTAATTTACCCCAAAATTTACCCAGAAAACAGATCCTGTGTGGGCAAATAAGCAGTGGGATCCTTACCAAGGGGCCCCTAATATGAGAATAATAGTTTGTAGAATTGAATGCTTTGATTATTTAGTAAAAAAAAACGTCTTTATTATCCTCGTACTTTGGTATTAATTATAGCCAGCGATAATGATAATAGTAAAATCGTGTAAAGTGCTAAGTGATAATGATAATAGTAAAATCGTGTAAAAAAAAATGTAACAGCTCGATCTGATCTAAATACAATGGCAGGAGAAAAACCTCCTATCATATCTGTTACAACAGAAAGAGCAAAAGTATCACTAGCTTCTGCATTTTATTTATTTTTATTTTTTTATTTATTTGAGTTTTCATGCTTTATTTTTCTATACAATGTTCTTATATCCGAAGATATTGTTGGCTTAGCATAGGAACTGCCACAAATAGTCATTAAGACTAATCCAAAGTAGCGTCCGTTATTGACCAACATTTTTGCGTACCGAAGTACTACTCAAGCGCTGAGTTGGCGGTGGCGGGATTTGAACTCGTATCGTTCAACAGTCTGGGTTATAACTTTTCCTTTGACACTCTAACCATCTGAGCTATCCCGCAACTGTAAATGATAATACTCTATCAGAAATACCAAAAACTTCATTAACTCCAGAAATGATTCATCCGAATCCAAAAGCTGCAGGGCATAAGCAAAAAACAAGAGGAAAAGGGGGAAAATTTAGAATACTCATAGATACTCCAGGAAAAAAAGACTTAAAGATTAAAAATTGAAAAGACTCTTGAAACAAAAATCTAGTATGCGAACACAATCAAAAAAAAAAAAAAAGCAATAACTCCGCGGATTAGTTTATTATCCGGTTCTAATGGAAGCCATGATGAATTTTTGTATGAAGAGTTTAATACTAATGTTAAACCAATTAAAGATCCAATTTCTGGTTTGCTGATCAATGATTGGAAGAGTTTTGTTGTAGTAAAACTTTTTACAAAAAAAAGTACTCATCATTATATCGGGCAAATAGATAGCATTCTTGATAATAAATGAATTCTCTATAGATTTTATGAAAAAAGTATCATTTATGAAATTTATTTTTCTTAAGGTTTTTGATAAAAGCATTGTCAGTCCAAATAAAAACTTCCTAATCCAAAGTCCACACCGAGAATAAAGCGCATAGGCTTTTTTCAATAATTCAACATTGATTATTCAATGTATTATATAAATTAATTACTTGTAGAAAATACTTACCTTAAATTTTTTTTTTTTCATATTTACATTTGTTGATATATTTATAAAATTGTACTTAATCATTAATATTTCGAAACATAAATTATATTAATATGTTGCTAATACAATAAAAAATAGGGTAAAATAATTGTTTTTGATTTTTCTGAAAGTTCTCCATTTTTTTAAATTTCTTGTAGTAACGTACGAATGCTCCCCTCTCTCCCCTAGTTACTATGTGATATGATTTTAAATATTATTAACTTTATTATTTTATATTAAACAAAATTATAAAAAAATGACAATATAAGTAAAATATATAAATTTTTTTTAACATGTTGACAATTTCGCGCGCAACGCGAAATTGTCAACATTTTAAAAAAAAAGAAATAAAAAAAAAACCCTTTACACAGCATTATTTTAACATAGCATAATAATTTTATACAAACAACAACGCAAACTATAAACAATACGTCCTGAATATGTAATAAAACAACGTCACCTATTAAATATTACATAATTATTTCAGACTTGTTAACATTGATAGAAATATGTATCACACTTTATCATTCACACTTTTTTTTAAAAAACCATTAAGAAAAAGAATGGAAATTTAAATTATATTATTTCCTAAAAATGATTTATCACAAAAGCATATTTAATTTAAAGGATCCAACTTTTTTTTTTTCACTTGGTATCTACTTGTTTACATCATTTTTATGTTCTTATATAAAGTATACTCTTCGAATAGCAGTTTATTTTTAATCAAATATAGAATGCTTTCGCAAATATATAGAACTTGGTTTGTAAAATGTAATTGGATTTTTTTTTTTGCAAGGTAAGTAATTTTAAAAACAATGTTGTAGTTAATACTAACAATATATATTTTAATAATATATAATATATATTGTTATAACTTATATTATGAGCTAGCGACTTTACGGCGATTTTCAAGCGATTTTTTTTTTTTATTTAAATTTTTCATGATGTCTTTAACTTCTTTAAAAAATCAATTATAAGTGTAAGTTGTAGATATTTTGTAGCTAGCTAAAAAGCTAGCTACAAAATATCTACAAACTTATAGCTGGTTGGTAGCTGCGTATCAAAATTTTTTGGGCAGCGATTTTATTACGATATGACGCTAGCTACAATAGCCAGTGGGTCTTTAGCTTATTAAGCTAGCTGTCCTCGTAGCTAAATTGCTGTCTTTATCTTTACAAATATCGATAGCTTTTCGCTATTTTAAAAAAGCTAGCCATCCTCGTGGCCAAATCGTTGTCTTTATTTTTACGCTTATAGCTAGCTATTCGCTAGTCGATTTCCCACCGGGAAGTGCCTAAAACATGATAGATCTGTATACAATTACGTTTTAGTCTGTTTAAGTACAAGGTTTGCCATATATATATATATATATATATATATATATATATATATATATATATATATATATATATATATATATATATATATATATATATATATATATATATATAGATAGATATAAATTTTTTTTTTCTTATTTTATTTTTTCCTAATGTCTTATATATTAAAAAAATTAAAAAAAGATGATGTTATTAGTAATAACATCATCTTTTTTTAATGGATGGATGATTTTTAGTGCAGCAATCATTTCATCACAGGAAACTTGTAAACAAGTGCCAACTTTCTGCTGTTCAATTGGTTTTGGTGATATCCAAGTTTTATTCAATTTCCTAAGCTTTAAAAGATTTCCCCATTCTAATTCATAAAGATTTTAAAATCAATTGATACTATCTTTTTGGTACATATTTGTTACCATCAAACTCAAAAACTGATTACCCATTTTCTTCAGTTATAATTTCAATTACTATGAATACACTTCATGACATGAACGTAATGACAATAACAAAAATGTTATTATTTTTATCTTCGCACCATGGTTTTTCTACAATTTTATATATCATTTTAAAAAACTTTTGATTTACTCTGTTTTCTTCAGCAATAATTAATAACAGTTATTCAATCGGGTAATTGTTAAATCTTTCAATAATTGGTTTATATTGTTGATAAATAAAAAAAAAATTGTGTGGTTGATTTGAACCATTTTTACTAGGTTAACCAAGTTAACATTCATATATTTATTTCTGCGAATAAATAAATAAAAATTATTTTAAAAACTGGATTTTTTCTTCTCTTCCGGTTAATTTAGTTTACTGGTAATAAAGAGTCGTAAACCGATAGTTTTTTTTATTGAGAAATAAAGCATTTTTATTTATTATATCATTTTGTTTTTTATAACTATTATTAAAAAAAAGTTTTTAGAAAATAATCTAAGCCGGTTCTCTTTACAGTGTTCACTACAAAATACTTAAAAAAAAAAATTATGCAACTAATCGATACTTTTTACTTCAAAAAATTTGTAGTAACATGATTCAATCAATTAATTTTTGCGAACTGAAATAAACAAAAGAAAATTATTATGAAAAAACTTTTTTTGGTTAACTTAATATATCATTAAGTTGATAATATATACAGTAGTCTCTCGCTTAATTGCGCACCCAATTAGTTGCACGTTTAGGCCCAAAATATTTGTGTTTCAATTTTTTACTGATTTTTTTGTTTACTATTATTTTCCTGTGTTAAGTTAAAAACTAGTTTTTATCATAAATATTTTGAGATAATGATTTTATCAGAATGTAAATACATAAATAATTCGAATTCGAATTCGAATCGTAAATGATAAATCTTGTTTTAAACAGATAATAATAAGTTTTAACAATTTATCAGTCAATTCTCATTGAAAAAACTTTAATAAAAAAATTTATTTTAAATTTAGCCGTCTATTCACAGTTCTCTTATTCCATCTTTTCTATCCTTACTTCTTATGGCTAATAGCAAAGGAAAAAGATTATCAGAAGATCAACGAGTCGAAATTATAGCTAAACTTAAAAAAAGTGAAGCGCCAAGCAAACGAGCGATTGCAAGAGAATATAACGTAACTGAAAATTCAATTCGATCTCTCTGGAATAATCGAGATCAAATAGAAAAAAGAAGTTTACTAATGACAGAAGAAGCTAGAAAAAAAGTGTTTGGATTGTCATCTGGAAAATTTGAAGCAATAGAAAATGAGCCATATATTAGGATTGATGCATTGCGTCGTTCGAAGATTGAAGTGTCTCCATCGCTAGCAATTATGAAAGCAAAAAAAATAGCGCAAAAATTAAATATAAAAGAAGAAGAATTTAAAGCTTCTTGGCAATGGCTCGCAAACTTTCGTGTCGTCGAGGCTTAAAATCGATGTATCTTTTTGGAGAAGAAGCTGAAGATGACAAAGATGATCCTGAGTAAAGGTTCTCAAGTTGCTAAAGAAGTATCTTTTGCAACTTGAGGACCTTTACTCAGTTATTAAAATGTACAGACCCAAAAATATATACAATATGGACGAAACTAGAATTTTTTTTCGCTTGCTGCCTAGATATTTTCTGTTAATGCCTACTGAAAGCTTAGTAACTACAAGAGGTAAGAAAAAATCTAAAGAAAGAGTGACTTTTGCTTGTTCCAATGCAACAAGAGTCATAGAACATTTCACAAAAAACTCTGTTCTATGACTGAAAAAGCTGCACGACCTGCTTGTATAGTCGGTAGAACATTGCCTATACCGTATTTTTGTTAGAAAAATGCATGGATGGATGTCTCTATATGTTGGAAATGGTTCAATGAAGTCTTTTAACCTGAAGTTAAACGTAAAACTGGCTTGCCTGTTGTTTTATTATTAGACAATGCATCTGGACATTTTAAGGCGTTACAGCGAAATCTTGTAAAAGTTGTTTTCTTCCCCCCAAATTGCACAAGTTGGAAGCAACCATGTGATATGGGGGTTATTGCGGTTCTCAAGATGTGATATAAATATCTATATCTCTCAGACATATTGTCATATTACAGCCTCGATGTAAATACAAAGGAATGTCTGAAAGATAGTAGTCTTTTGTGCAAAAGAGTTGCAGCAGGTGTTAAATACGGGAACCCCGCACATCTTCTTGACGCTGCTAAGTATGTCGATTTGGCTTGGAAATCAATTCAACATTCACCTCTCAAAAATTGCTTCGACAAGGCAGAATTATTTCAGATTTCCAGCCCCGTTAACACTGAACTATGCTCTGAGGAGGCTGACTTCGCATCTTTTAATATGGTCTCGCTGCTGAACGAAATTGAAGGAATAGGGAGTATGATCAGTTCGAAAGATATCAGCAATTTTGAATCAATTGACTGTGAAGATTCTCCAACCTATATTCAAGCAATTAAGGAAGATGTTGAAGATTGTTTGTCTCTCGAAGAAAATAATAATAATGCAGTTGCTATGAATAATAATTCTGATGAAGAAGAAGCTAATAATGATGAGATAGACGATAGTTCAGACTTCTTAGGTATTGAATTTATACATTTATCTCTGATCGATATTGGCAAGCAATTAAAATGTCAAAGAGAAAAGCAATTTTAAAAAACGACAACGATAAATTGATAAATAGCTACGAACAACTATCATCAAACATACGGTCAGTAGTTATGAAAATTAAATGAGAAAAGCTGCGGAATGCATATCAGCCTACAATTCATGGCTTTTTCCGTCATGTATAATATATTTTTTTATAAAGATTTGTTTATATAGTTAATAATTTAGTTTGCTAAATTTTTTCTTATCTTTTACTTACTTGCGCACTCCTAGTTAATTGCGCACCGCAGTGCCTGTTTCAATTTGCGCAACTAAGCAAGAGACTACTGTAAGTATAATTTGCGCAACTAAGCAAGAGACTACTGTAAGTATAATTTGCGCAACTAAGCAAGAGACTACTGTAAGTATAATTTGCGCAACTAAGCAAGAGACAACTGTAAGTATAATTTGCGCAACTAAGCAAGAGACTACTGTAAGTATAATTTGCGCAACTAAGCAAGAGACTACTGTAAGTATAATTTGCGCAACTAAGCAAGAGACTACTGTAAGTATAATTTGCGCAACTAAGCAAGAGACTACTGTAAGTATAATGCAAAAGTTTGATTTTTATCAATTCAAAAACTTAAGATTTTTGATTTTAAAAAATTTGATTTTTAGGCAATTCAAAAACTTAATATATATATTTTTAAATTTTATTAATTTTTTTTTTTTAAAGTAGAAACTACTACCCTAATTCCGTAAAAAAGTTTAAAAAGTTAAATTTGGAAAACTTTTAAGTAATATAAGTAAAATCCTATTTCCGCTTAGTGACGCATATGCAACGCTTCATTGGACTGTAGAAAGATACATCCTTTTTTTTTTTTTTTAATTGTTTTTTTAGGCGCCGCAAGATATCCTTATGATCTTATCAGAGTGTACCGCGGAAAGGAGGTTTGCGCCTCCTTCTTTACCAATGTTATAAACCTTGCACAGAGGTGGCGTTGAACCACGCACTGGCATAGTAACAGGGGACGATAGCCCCCTAACTAAAACACTAGAGGGGGGGGGGAGGGTCAGACACTGCATTTAGCCCCTTTCCCCCCCCCCCCCCTCAATTTCTTAAACAGTTTATTATAATTTTTATGATAGCAATAGTGGAATTATCATTTTTCAGTCTGCAATGACTCAATCACAATTAAATATCACCATGGAAAAGTATATCCATAAAACTGTTTAAGATACTATCGCATACTATTTTTTAAATAAATGTGTGCTGGCAAAAGATGACTAATCACGTTAAAAAGATGATTAATTACGTTGCGTGTGATAAATAATTTAATAAATAGATAATTTTCATCTAATTTGCTGTACCATACAAAATTGAGGAACTTTTTCCTTTTTAATATATGTTTCCAGCACCCCCACCCATCCCAACTGTCGCGACCTTCCTACGCCACAGGAACCACGGACCTCTAGCTTTAAGGCAAGTGCGCTAACCACTTTGCCACTCAAACTTAAAACTACTATAATCTATATTTAATGTCTGCATTTAATGTGTGCTTCTTAGCTTGTTTGAAAGCAGAGCCACACTACATAATAGATGTTGAAGTTTTACTATGTTCTTGAACATTTTCCGCACGCTATCTTCCTCTTTGAACCAAAACAAACCTTTTTCCAGGTTTACTTGAAAAATTTGTCTCATCGAAATTGAATATATTTGAAGGTGAAGTATTACCAAGAGATTCATTCATTCACCAACTCATCAAAAAAATTAGTTATAACTTCTCCTAACTTTTGATCTTGATTGTTTAATATTAGAAGCAAAAAAAAATATGTTTCGTTTCATGAACGAATTTAACCAGTCATCTCCAGGTATCTTTACTTTCAAACTGTTTGAACCAATAGAATTTTTGAGGAAATCAAAATAACTTCTAATCTTCTAATAGAAAAAACCCAATCAGCAACAGTTTCTAGCATTTTAACAATGAGCACTTTATCTGCTTTGCTTATAATTATTTGCTTTCCAGCCTTCTTTAAATTGGGATTTTAATATGGTCGTGCAAGGTTGATTTTTTAAATTTATGCTTATTTAAAGTTTTATGCTTTTACTGTGATTTTATATTGTTTTCCATACAATACTTTCTTAGACCTTTACTTTTTCTTACAATTTCTTTACAATACTTTCTTAGACCTTGTTCCATACTTTCTTAGACCTTGTTCGATACAATACTTTCTTAGACCTTGTTCCATACAATACTTTCTTAGACCTTGTTCCATACAATACTTTTAAGTTTAGCTTAGGTTTTTAGTTTAGCGAAATCATTAAAAAAAAAACGAAAGTAGAAAAATGGGTAATGTTCTCTGCAAAGTTAGACTGCTGTTTAAAATTACCCCGGTTGGAATGTATTTTTTAAAACATTAACCTAGATCTGCAAATTTTTTAGTTGCCGCGTAAAAGACCGCCTAAAATTTTTGTTTAGACCAATCAAAATTCAACTTAATTCTTTGCTTTTGTTTTAAGAAAATTGCATTTAATATGAGCTGAAATATAAGAACATAAAATATAAAATAAGTTAAAGTTTGCATTCAAAAATTCATATTATTTAAATACAATTACAACTTACCAGATTCAAAATGTTTTGAGCATACAATAGCATATTTTATTTTTGGTGATTAATGTTTGTTTTTACTAGATCAATTCTACAATTAACATTAAGCCACAATCTTCTTCTCGTTGGATTAGCACCCAAAATATAAAAATACGGATAGCTTTTAACATTTTTTTTTAAAGTTATGAAGGTGCTCCAAGAAGACCTATCGGTCTTATCACAGAGCACCACGGAGGAGCATTTAACCAAGAAGTTCACACCTCCTTCCTTACCAATATCGCTTAATGGGTTAGAGCCGGCGTTGAACCAAAAGCTTTTTGGATTTGAGCCAGAACGCTAACTACTGCACCACGGCTGCTCTTTTTTTCAAAGTTTTTTAACAATCACAAACACAGCTACTTGTCACCATTTTCAAACGTAATGTTTTGCCCCATAACAAAATTGTAGCCGCTTAGTATGGTAGTTAAAGTGACGTCACATTAACCGTAGGAATTTGCGATGTTGTTCATACTCAACAGCAAGTTAAGTTTAAACAACTCCGTAAAACAGAAGTAATTCATTACTATGTGATTCTAACCACATACAATCGGAGTATAAAGTATCGGCCTGTCAAGGCCTATATTTCTAAAACGCCATAGTATAAATTAAATTTCTAAAATTTCTTTTTTTTCGTTACTTAACATATCTAATTAATTACATAAGTTAAGTTATAGAGAAATCTTCCTGTCATTTTTGTAGTTGTCAAAAGTACCGAGGCTAGTACTAGTCGGTAGACTCCTTTTCTCCCTAAAAAAAAGTCAGTAGGCCCACCCAAATCTTAAAAATCTTTCCACTAGGTATTACAAAAAAAAAAGCTCCTAAAATTTGCAAAAGAGCCTCCTAAATTTCTGGGTTCCCTTCCCCCCTCCAATTTGGGTGCGTGGGATAGCCTAGCTAAGGCACTGATTGTCAAGCATAGTAACTTTAAGTTATACGCTAATGGACATTAATATAATTTAAACATTGCCCCTGAACATAAACCTCTAATACAAAAGTTTTTTGTAGAATTACCATAGTTTATGTATTTGTGACTTAGGGTTTTTCCCGTTGCCCGTTGCAGTATATCCAAAAACCGTATCTAAAAGTGTGTGGTTTCCTGGGAACGAAACTATAGCGTAAATTCTTATAATCATGTGCTTAGCTATTTATCAATTTTAACTAATTACCCCTTATAGTTTAACTTCAAAACAATTTAAAACAATTTTATTATTGTCTGAAAGAAAATGGGTTCAAGGTTAATAATTAAAAATTTTCCTAATGAATTTTCTGATAACGATAAAAAACAATTTCTCCTTTTGTTTGGTGCTGAAGAGATTGTTTGCATGTCTCAATTTGGAAAAATGAAGAACAGTTGCTTTGCATCGTTTCAAAATCCATTTTTAGCAAAACAAGCTCTTGAATCTTTACATCAATTTGAACTTCTAAGTCAAAAGTTGGTTGCTGAGTATGCTAAACCACATCTTACTAAAATAGCAAATAAGCTACAAAGTAAGATAATTTTAGACTATACAGATAAGAAAGATAAATCGGAAACTGAAATCCAAGTAATAGAGGAGGAGGAACAAAATGCTGGTATTTGTCCAAAACTTGGTATAACCCATGAATTTCCTAAGCATTTAAGTTATCAATATCCAGAACCTAATGTTATGATTTTGACAAATATTGCAAACGCTTTAGCCACAATACCTAAGTTTTATAATCAAGTATTACATTTAATGAATAAAATGAATCTTCCTCCCCCATTTTCAGGACCTACTTTAGCACCTCCAATACCTGGCGATTCCATACAGCTTCAAGATGTTTGTGTTGATACAAGCGATTTACATAGTTTTCTTTCTAGTGGTGAATCTGAATTAGAAAGTGACTCAGAAAATGCAACTAAACCAGCAATATATCAGGTTAATCAAGTTGGTAGCGGTCCATTACGTAAACGCAAGAAATTAAAAGCCCTTCCTTCTGTTGAACAAGAAAAGTTTAACATCTTAAAAAGTAAGGCTCCTGAATCTATTGAAAATACATTTGAACTAACATCCACAACAAAACGATTTGAGTTTAAACTTGCAGCAAGTATTCAAGAGGTTGTTGAAGGCAGAAAACAACCACAAGTAAGCTATAATGTATTTGATGAGCGTGGTGAATTCGGAAAGTTGCAACCTTTAACAAAAATTGACTCTGATGAAAGTTCTGAAGAAGAAAAAAGTAAACAAAAATCATATATTTCTTCTTCTCAATTAAAAGAAAATCGAATTTCTGCTGAAGAAATTCTTGCTATGACTCAATTTAAAAAGTATACATGTGGTGAACGAACAAATAGACTATATATAAAAAATCTTTCAAAGCAAGTACAGACTGATGATTTACTGTTTATATTTAATCGATTTATTCGTCATTGCTCTGAAGAAGAAAAAGCTTTATTAGATATTAGATTAATGCAAGAAGGAAGAATGAAAGGACAAGCTTTTGTCACTTTTCCTAACGAAACAATAGCAGAAAAATCTCTGAAACAAACACATGGTTACATTTTACTAGGTAAACCAATGGTAGTTCAGTTTGGTAAAGCAAAAGATCAATAATATATATATATATATATATATATATATATATATATATATATATATATATATATATATATATATATATATATATATATATATATATATATATATATATATATATATATGTAAATATATATATATATATATATATATATATATATATATATATATATATATATATATATATATATATATATATATATAATAGTAAAGATAAATTTAATGCATTTGTATTGTTTTATCTTAAAGTAATAAATTATCCAACTTTTTGTGCCCTATTCTTCTATATTTATGTTATGTAGAATTTTTTCATATTTTGTAAAATAAAATGTTCTTAACTATTCATTTACGTTTATATATATGTATATATATATATATATATATATATATATATATATGTATATATATATATATATATATATATATATATATATATATATTGAAAATAAAAGCTTCTACATTACACATTCTTTTTTTAATTTCATTTTCAAGTATCATTATTTTTTTATGTTTTTCGCCTCCCCAAGGCCAAGAAGACTACTACAGTCGAGGAAGCAACTTTACTGTGGTTACAAGTCTAGTGCTGTACTATCAGGAAAATGGTGGGGATCAAACTTGTTGTTTATAAAGCGAGCACTCTATCACTACCTCACTACCACATGGCTTTGCATGATAAACAAGGATCCCATGGTACTGATATTATTTCTTGATTGCTATTATTAACCTTGTGAATTCTTCCCATAGCATGGACAAAAAAGCATTTCCATAAATTTATCTTCTTTTGATGCTTAACAGTGATATTAATACACTGAGGATGATACTTTTAATTATTACAACTCCAAACACAAAATCTTTGACTGCATCTTAAGCCAAAAGGATATTCTGGCCAAATGTCTCTATTCGGCAATTGTTCAGTCTTTATGTTTAATGCACCATAGAAACCTACATACAAAAGTTGACCTTTGATAGAAATGACTTCCTGATAGTAAAAGGACTATCTAACTTTTCCCCCACTTGTAAACAACAAATTAGAGTTTTTTCTGAGATATTGGTAATACCAGTTTCTACTTTTATCTTATCAATAAAAATATGGTATTTTTTAAAGGCAGCTTGAACAATGCATATATCTTCTCTTTTTATAGCTTTTCCCTTCCTACCTGATCCTAATCAACAGGCTGTTTCTCCTTTGTTCTTATACTTCTTAAAAAAATCAGCAATGGCTTTTTCTACATCTGATCTTGCTTGCAATATCTAAACAAATTATTCCAAATGATCACATCTTAATGAAATAACCTTAAAACTCATCTTTAATATTATCTTCAATAAGAAACTCAGCTTAATGATTCAATATGAAACTTAGCTTGATGCAAATTCTACTTGACATTATCTTAAATAATGCTCCTAAATGTTATTTGTCCAATACCCTTCCTAGCTTTGGTAATACGGATCATCTTGTCATAGCTAGTCACCCTCCTCTATAAAATTCTGTAAACCGACTAGCCTGGTTCCCTGCAAAGTTGCTTACCAGTCATTTAGAAATGCTAAATTAAGTTGCTTGCAACATATTTTATTATTCTATACTCTCTGCTAATGACATATACCAACCTCTAAGAACAGTTATACTTGTTAACCCCAAACCTTAGATGACACCATTTATTCAAAACTTTCTAAAAGAACATCAACAAATTTTTTTCAACAGACACTACAACAAGTGAAAAGTACTTGCAAATTGACTCACTAAAATAACTATCAAAGCAAAATCTATAACAGGTGTTTCTCAACTCGAAAAACAAATTTTGGGAAGAAATCAGGTTTGCCAATACAAAACAAAACACCACCTCTATCTCTGACACATTAGCAAACAAATTAAACTATAATTCCAGATTGGTAAGAAACAACTTAAACTCTCATTCTTCATCAACCAACAGGTAAATCCACCTATTACCCACATAAATTGATAACATTGTCAATCAACTCAGCAAACAAAAGATAGGATTGTCAAAATCAAATAATCTTTATCTGCTTTTACTCAAATCTGCTCTCTTTGAAATTGCCCAATTACTCTGTATTAAATTTAACCGCCTCAGAGAAAACAGTTATCTGTATGACAGAAATCAGCAAACATAGCACTAATTCCTAAAATATCTAACCTGCTCTTTCAATGATTGCTTTCCAATTCCCATTACATTTGTATTACGCAAAGTTTCGAATGCATTATTATCAAATTCATTGTCCATCACACCTAGCACTTATGGTTCTTAAACAAACAGTTTAGTTTCTTTCCAGGATGTTATACAATAGATGCTATTATTCAATTTATAGTGGACTGGAGTCATGCTAAAGATAACAACAAATCAATTTTTGCAATATTGTTTGGTTTTGCAAAAGCAATGAAAGAAAATATTGCTGCACCATGCCAAACTCTTAGTCAATGTAGCAGCACTCCTTTGCAATAGCTGACTATAAGATATATATATATATATACATATATATAATATTTATATATATGTATATATATATCTATATAATATACATATATAGATATATATATATATATATATATATATATATATATATATATATATATATATATACATATATATAAATATATATATATATATATATATATATTTATATACATATATATACATATATATATATATATATATATATATATATATATATATATATATATTATATATATATATATATATATGTATATATATATATATATATGTATAATATATTATATATTATTATACTATATATTATATATATTATATATATATAATATATTATTATACTATATATTATAAATTATATATATATATAATATATTATTATACTATATATTATATATTATATATGTATATATATATATATATATATATATATATATATATATATATATATATATATATATATATATATATATATATATATACATACAACCCTTGGAATTAGGGTCAGCATTTGACAATGCCAGTTCTAAGTGTTTGAGGTCAGCATATTTTTGCTGACCTTGTTTCTATGTTTTATGGTAAGACCTTTGTATCAAATTTTTTTGCCAACCTGATGCTGACCTCTAGAAGATTGAGGTCGGCTAATTATTACCAACCTCATCTACCTAAATTCGAGGGTTATATATATATATATATATATATATATATATATATATATATATATATATATATATATATATATATATATATATATATATATATATATATATATATATATATATATATATATATATATATATATATATATATATATATATAGCAGCACTCCCTTGTAGCAGCAGGCTATAAAATAGTAGATGTAGCAACGCTTTGCGCATGTTTTATAGTGAAAAAAAAAAAAAAAAAAATTAAAACATTCAGAATGTTTTTATTTTTAAAAATTAAAATAAAAACATTCAGAATGTTTTTAAAAACATTCAAAATGTTTAATAAAATTTTGTGAAATCTGTGCAGCAAAATGGGTATTTCCGGGTACTCGGTAAAACAGCCTAATTTCCGGGTCTGAACCAGTACCTGGCATATCACTAATTTATATATATATATATATAAATAATAATAATAATATATATGTATATATATATATATATATATATATATATATATATATATATATATATATAAAATGTATATATAATATATATTATATATATATGCATATATTTTCAAGTAGATTTAAAAATATAAATATAAAAATAGTGGATGGCTGAAAAAGAACATGGCTGAAGAAGAACTTGATGAAGAAGAACCTTTACCACCTGGATGGATAAAATCATTTTCAAGAAAGTTTAATAAACATTATTACTTTAATAATCAAACAAATGAATCAGTATGGGAGCATCCATCTAAAAATAATAATGAGGTTTATTGGTTTAAATTTTTATTATAATTTAAATTGTATAATTTAAAAGCACAATCCATTTAATATTTCATAGATAATAATTATTATTGTATTATTATCTTTAAAATGTTAAAGGGATTGTGTTTTATAAAATCAAATTCTAGAATATTTAAGGTAATTTCTTTTTGAATTTGTATTCAGATTGAATTTATTTAGCAATATCCAAGAATAACATTATGACCCTTATTATATGTTGTTTACTGCATAGATTTTAATAATTTTTTATATATATATATATATATATTTATTTTTAACATATATGTATATATTATATATTAAGCCTTATCAGATAAAGTGTGCCATCGTACATACCTTATATGACCACGTATACAATAGTTTTTGACAACTTGGCCATGGTTTTTTGCATATGTTGATAATTTGCGTGTTTAAAAATTGAGCTGAAAAAGCCAAACTAATTTAAATCAAGTATTTAAATTTGAGTTGAATCAGTGGTTCACCAGACCCTTTTATCTGCTGCTTTCATTATTCCTAATAATGTCAAGATGGTTAAAATTGCATATAATCACCTGCTTACATTTTTGATTTTTGTTGACAAAATTACAGACTCTTTTTATTTATGTAACTCAAAGCATCTCTTGTTGAGTTAAGTGCTTTGTAGATACATGCTATAATTAATGTTTTATGATTGATTGTTATAATTTTTATTGGTTTCAATTTTTATTCAATATAAGTTTTTAAAAAATGTTAGAAATGTTGGAAAATACTTATAGTAATTTGTTATCTATTTTTAAAGGCTAACCTTTATTTTTAAACTGAATAAAATCCTTAAAAGACATTCAAAATTTAGTTATGAAGTTTGTGTGATCATGATTTTAAGTTTATTTTTTGTAAATAACAATCAAGTTTGGAATTAAAGAAGTTATTAAGGTATTTTTTTAAAATAGCAATGAAGGTTGGGAAAATATTAAGGTATTTTTATTAAATAACAATGAAGTTTGAAACTGGAGAATATATAATGTTATTTTTTTGTAAATAAAAATAAAGTTTACTACTGGAGAAAATTTTTTAGTTAAAAGGTTTTAGCCATGATATTAGGTTTAGTAGTGTTTTTTTTTTAAATATTAACCAGTTTATATATAAAAGGTCTATATATATCTACTGAATGTTTTTTTTTTACTTAAATTTCTCTACAACAAGTAAAATGTGTTAATTTTTCTACTAAGTAAAATAATTTATTAGTAATTTAAGTAACAAGTAGAATAATTTAAGTAACAAGTAGGATAATAATAAAATAATTGAAATTTATATAGTAAAAACTCATTTTAGTAAAACCACTACTCAAAGTTTTTTTCTTTAGTTTAAAAAAAAATTAAAACAATTCATTTAAACTGAATATTAAGAAGACTATCGTAATTTATGCAGCTGTATAAATTACTGAAGTTGCGTAAAACATGGTTATTTGAAAAAAAGTTGACTATAAAATACACTTTTTTCAAAGAATATTAATTTTTTGTCAAATAAAAAAATTCTTCGATCTAATGACAATATTAAATTGACTGAAAAATGCACAAACCATAATTTTAAATTTATTTAAAAAATTATTATTTGTATTGATTTCACAAATGGCAGCCAAATTATTAGAAATTGTAAATGAAAAGACTAAAGGAAAAAAAACTAAAAACAAATAACAATTGAATCATAAAAATTTATTGTGTCATTTATTGTGTTGTGAAAAAATTCTTTAGACGATCGTTGTCTTTGTGTTTTCGCACTAGCTATCCATTTATTTATTAACAACATTACTTATTTTATAAAAATGTGACAAAGAGCTATAAAAGTTTTTACTGCGTATAAAAAATGTTTTATATTTTCTTATTGCAATAAAATGCAGGTATTTTAAGAATTATTACAACAATTTAATGTTCCACAATAAAAGTAAATAATATATTAAAGGAATTAATATATAAAATATATAATTAATTACATAAAAAAATTAAAATAGATTAATTTAGAGCTTAATATTTTATCAGTTAAATTTTTTATAAAAATAATTAACAGTGTAATAGTTTTGTAAAGTATTTATCAGTTACTGCAATCTAATCAAAAACATTTGCATTTCAATTAGCGCTCTTTTTTTCTTTTTTTTTTTTTAATTTTATATTTTATCAGTTAAATAGTTTTAATTTTATCAATATAAATTAGAGTCTAATAATTTTTTGTTTTTCAGTAAGTTCATCTAATCAAAAACATTTGCATTTCAATTTTTTATTTTTATTTTTTTTTGCAACAACCATGCCTTTTAAAAAGCATTGCAATTTATCATGCAATTAATTTTTTTTTATAAATTATTTTGTGTTTTTCATTTTAGTTACTCTGATAAATATACTTTTGAGAAAAAAAATTATACTTTTGCGAAAAGTATAATATATATATGTATATATATATATATATATATATATATATATATATATATATATATATATATATATATATATATATATATATATATATATATATATATATATATGGCTTGGTCGGGAAGCGGGTGCGATCGCACTTGATAACTGACCACGGAAATAATATTTAGTTGCGAAAAACCAGCCAGATTTTTTAGTTGTTTTGAGAACATTTAAGTTCATCTATGTTTCCTTGTTTGTCCACAAAATAATAAGTTCATTTTATCATAAATTTTAAAATCTTTTGTTTTACGGTCTTACATGGAAACATACATAAACTTGAATGTTCTCAAACATCTTAGTGCGGAAAAATAAAAAAAGATTATTCGCGAACACAAAAAACCCGCAAAATCTACGAACAACTAATTCTATTAGTTCAAAAAATACTAACCGAAATTTCTAGAGTATTTAAAAAATTCTAACGGAATGTCCTGAGTATTCTGTTAAAATATTTTAAAAAATTGTATTTTTTGAATTTTGTTGCGTTTTTGTTGAGATTTCTAGCATAAATTATTTTAATAATATACTATCAAACGAACTACTATTTTAATTCTTGGAGCCACATCTACAAAGCTATAAATGTTTTAAACTAACATTATTTGGTTACAATAATAAATGTTTTAAATTTATATTTTTTAACTTGTCAACGTTTTGTAAATATATTATAGATTTTATTAGTATATTCTTATTTTTTATATATAAGGGATGTATTTTTTATGTATGTAATGTATTTTTATGTATGTAATGTATTTTTATTTATGTAATTTTATGTATGTGTATTTTATTCAAATGTAATCTTTTAAAGCAATTTGTGCGATTGATTTTATAAATGAAAATACTTTCAATAACAACTGCGTTTTCAATGAAATTATTAATATTCGTCAAAATTAATACAGAAAATTTTAACCACGAATTCATTTTCCTCAGTGTACCCGATAACTGATTCTTTCTCCCAAGAAAGAAAAGTTTTTAAGTTCTTAGAAATTGGTTTACTAACTTCAATTATTTTTGCTTCAGCCATTCTTACAAACTCGTTATACTTAAAGTTACTTTTTCTGTTTTAAATACTAATTAAAATTATAAAGCCCACTTACTAAACATCACCAGCGGTATTTGAAGCAGTTCCGTTTCCTCCTCACAAAGTAATTTAACGTTTTTTGTTAATTTCTATCTAGCTAATTGAATTTCTACAGTAACTCAATAATATAATTATTTCATTTGTTTATCTTACTAAGAACAATTGTTTCAAATTTGTTGAACATTTTAAACTACGCGAAGCATAAAAAAGTTATTGAAAAAATGTTTTTATTTATAAATAAATCTGGTTGAATCTTGTTGGACTTTTCAGGGCCGTGGGCTGCATTATTTTAGCAGCCTTTTTGTGTGCCACAGCATAAAAATGACTAAAAAAAATACCAAATGGTCCTCTTGACTATTTCCCCTAACACTGTGAGTCCCGGGGCTATAGCCCTACTAACCCCACCTCACCTCCTCAATCCAGCACTGGAAATAAGACATAAGTATATAAATAAAAATTATATATACTCTTTGATAAATCGAAGAACATTTGTTTCTTTATAGTTGTTACTTTATATAAAATATGTCGCCTAATTTTATTTAAAAAGTTATAAAAGAGCGACGTTTCAAAAATAATTGCTTTAATAAATTTATTTTGCTTAAAGTTTTTTCGCGTTAAAAGCTATTTTTGTTTTTTTAACTGTCTCTCATCGGTCCAGTTAATCTAAATGCGCTTTTTTGTTTGTTTTTGAAATGTTCTCAAAACTACTAAAAAATTTGGCCAGCTTTTCGCAACTAAATAATATTTCCGTGGTCAATTATTGAGTGTGATCGCACCCGCTTCCCGACCAAGCCTGATATATATAGACTCTTGCAACGTTGTCAGAAAGTTTTCCAATATTTTGTTGATATAAAAAATTTAAATGCAAGACCGGAATTTTATTTATTTTTTTTTATTTTTATTTTTTGATAGACTGCCTGCCCAAACCAAACCCTCAGTCGATATAGCAGCACTCCGTTACAAGTCAGGCTATTTGTCAGTCGATTTAGCAGCACTCCATTGCGAGTCAGACTATTTGCCAGTCATATAGCAGCACTCTGTTGCAAGTCAGGCAAGATAGTCAATGTAGCAACACTCGCGCATGATTTACAGTAAAAAAAAAATTAAAATAAAAACATTGTTTATATTTTTAAAAACATTCATAGTGTTTTTAAAAACACTCTGGTCAATTAAATTTGTGTTTTTGCGGTTTTTTAAAAAAGTAATTAAATTAATGGTTTTAACTTTATGACAACACGGAAATGTTGGATGAATGTCAAAAGTAATTAAAGGTGGCGTAATTTGTTGTCAAAAGAATCATTTTTTACCTTCCGTTCTCTCTCTATATATATGTATGTATATATATATATATATATATATATATATATATATATATATATATATATATATATATACATTCCTTCTTCCATTCTCTCTCTCTCTCTCTCTCTCTCTCTCTCTCTATATATATATATATATATAATATATATATATATATATATATATATATATATATATATATATATATATAAATATACATATACATATATATATATATATATATATATATATATATATATATATATATATATATATATATATATATATATATATATATATATATATATATATATAAATACATATACATATATATGTATATGTATATATATATATATGTATGTATGTATGTATGTATGTATGTATGTATGTATGTATGTATGTATGTATGTAAGTATGTATGTAAGTATGTATGTATGTATGTATGTATGTATGTATGTATGTATGTATGTATGTATATATATATATATATATATATATATATATATATATATATAAAAATGAAATTTCTAAATTTCTTTTTGAAACTTAAAATAAATTTATTATTTTTTCACTGTTTTTTATGTGATTTAAAATTAATTTTTAGGTTAAATTTGTTAATCAAAATCAGAAACCAAATCAAAATAAATTAGAATCAAATATTGCATCAAAACAAGTCATAAATAATAATGATACGGTGAAATTAGGAGGAGGCTTGTTAAATTCCAATCCTGTTTCAAAAGAAAAAAATATAATTAAAAAAGGCTGTATTGGTCTAAGAAACAAAAACTTGAATAAAAATGAAAACGACATACTCCATAAACATGTTATTTCAAAAGTTACAAATTGGAAAAAGAACATTGAACAAACACACGAATCAGAGGGCATTGTTAAAAACTATTTACCAGTTATGAAACCAGTTGATATATCTTTAGCTCAGTCTTTAGACAAAAGTACTCCTGAAAACAAGTGTTTATTGAAAAGAAAAAAATCTGATAGTGATCATTCTTACACTTCATCAAATACTTTGCCTTATGATTCTCCTACTTATCCAAGAGAATCAGATCTAGGTTCCTCACGAGCTGGTTCAGTGTGCAGCAAACGTTCAGTTCATTCTGGTTTAAAAATTAATAAAATGACCAGTAAAAATATGAAATCTACTGGGAGTAAAAAGAGCTTTCAAGAAGAAAAAATACCAATAAAAAAGACATCACTTCATAATGAAAAACTCACTCCAGCTATGAAAAACATTTTTAAAAATGCTCATAAAAGTAATGGTGACTTGGGTATTATAGTCCCAAAATCAAAATATGTTGCATATAAAAAGAATCCAGAACTTATAAAAAACCTAAATGAAAAGGTGATTCCACAATCCTTTGTTAAAGATGCGGCAGAAAATTATTCATCTGCTATAAAGCCAATAAAATTAGATAAAAGCATTGAAAAAAATGAGAATATAAACTTTGTTTCTTCGCCTGATAAGTTAAAGGGTTTTGCGAATCCTTTTTTCGAAAACAATTGCAAAATAAACTTTAATGATGAAAAACCAAAAGAAAATAAATCAATATTTGCTACTACAGTTACATCTTTTTCAAATAATACTCAAAATTTTAGTACTATTGAAACAAAATCACAGTGTGACACTTTTGAGCCTATGCAATGTGAAGATGGTATATTTTTTAATCAATTAACTGGAAATGTTGTTAGTAATGAAAATCAAGATTCTATAGAAACGCTAAACAAGGAAGCAGCAGAAGAAAAGAATCGTTTATCGTTAAATGGGTTTCTTCTTACTAAAGAAACAGATCTGTTAGAAGATGAAATGGAAATTGATGATGCTTCTGATTATAAAAACAAAATTTTAAAAGAGGTAATATCTTTTAAGAAAATTTGAAGAGGCGAAGCTTTAATTTTTAATTATGCTAGTGAGGCTTTAATTATGCTATTATGCTCATTTTTATAACTTGCATATTAATATAATTAAGAACTTGAATATTAAATTCTAAATTTTACATCGAAAACTAAATTTTAAATTATAAAATGGAAATATTTTAGATTCGTGGTATCAGAGAAGAAAAAGTTGTTCAAAAACCTCAGGTATTAAAAGTTTTTTTCTTGCTTTTCCTTTTTTATAGTTTTTTTTTTTATTAAAAAAAAAATATTTCTGTTTGGTTAGATTACAGATCTTGGCAGTGCTCTGTTACCAACTTATAATGTAAGTATTATTATTATTTTTTTAAAAAGAAAAAAAAATTAACATAGTCGATAGTTTATGTAAAATTTTATATAAAATAAAAAGTCATTTTTATGTCTTGATTAACTTAGTTAAATTAACAGGTGTTGTATTATTTCAAAAAAGATATTGTATTATTGTCATTTATATATTGTAGACTTGGCCAGGAAGGCGTGCAATTTCAGACCATAATATGACCATGCAAATAATATTTGATTTTAAAAATTTGACCACAACTGTTAACCCTTTGAGCGTGGAATAAAACTTAAACACCGTACGGAGAAACTGAACTAAAAAAAACAAAAAAAAAACAAAACAACTATTTTAAATTTTAGTTTTTTTTTTCTAGTTTTTAGAAGAATTTAAGAAATGCGATGTATTTAATTTATAGCTGTTGTGTGGTAATTTGAAAATCATCCAGGGCACAGTCCAACACAACATGACTGACACTGCCAACTGGTACGAACACGGGTTTGGTGCCCAGCTACACATTTTATTTTTTTTCCTGAACCAATTTTGACAAGGTTATGTCCATATAAAGGATTATTAATTGCTGTGTGTTGAGGAAGTGGATATGGTACAATTGTACTTCTTGCCGTTTCCATCTCCCTAGATGTTCGTCTTTTTGATACTACTTTTACTGGTTGATACCCTCCAGCTAAACTTTCCACAACTGCCATCATAAAACTTATTCTAGACATAGGCTTACGTTCAATAGTGTTAAGCTTATACAATAAGTAGCTGTTAAGAATAGCCCTGCCAAATAAAGAAAAGGCAACTTTTGTAGTCCACTTTATTGTCTTACGCTCTGACAGGTAAACGTAGAGCTGTGCATCTCCCAAATCTACCCCTCCCATGGTTCGATTATATAGGGCAACAACGTTTGGCTTCATAACTAAATTACCTCTTCTGTTGCGCAATTCAGTAAAACCTGCTTTGGCAACAGTAGACAGTAATACAGGTTTTTTTTTACCATCTTGATATGCCACACATAACAAAGGACCTTTTCTATATTGGCAAACTTCTTTATTTTTTAATTTTGTTTTAAGGCAGATTTCTGGCAGACCTTTTAAATAAATTTAAGTAAAAGTTGAAAACGGTCACGATTGAAATGAGTAACAAACCAGGGAGTGGAAGCACAAGGATGACTAATATCCCAATATAGTTTAATACTAGCTTTCTTGATTAGACCCATATTGATAACAACACCAAGGAATGCCTTTATTTCTAAAAGATTTGTTTTTCCTTGCTTTATCCATACATGACCTATCGACAATGGATGAGATCTCAAATGCTGTTGGTTACTTTGTATCCATGCATCAGCATACTGGTTGGTATAAGTTACTAACTTTTCCAAAAACTCTATAGTGAAAAATAATTCAACATAATCAATGGGCTTTGATTCTGGTGAAATAGTATGTTTGGGTCCTGGTACACCAGTAAAAGCAAAAACATTAGGGCCATTGACATCTCCTACAACAGGAAGCCACAAATCTAAAACATCATCAACACCAGCTTCGTCATCAGAACCGGAGTCTACATAAAAATAAAAACTTCAAATGCTTAGATTTGGTGATATATTTAAATTAAAAAAATTTGTATACAATTTTTATATTTAAATTAAATAAATTTGTAAACAATTTTTCAATAAAAAATATTGTGCCTTCATCAAATAAACTATCATCACTGCTACTTAAATATTCTTCGCTTGTACAACTTTCTTCTTCAGTAAAACTTTCTTCGCTGTCACTCATCTTTAATACAAAATATACACAAACAATATACCAAAAGATAGAAAAAAATGTGCTCTATTCAATGGTACCATTTTTAAATTATGAACAGCGGTATTTCTGTAGAAAAAGTCATAGTTCTGATGAACACTTTTAAAGCCACGATCGTGGCTCTACGTGCTCTGACGGTATAGCCACGATCGTGGCTCCCCGTGCTCAAAGGGTTAATATGTTTTGAAAATTTATACATTTTAAAATGTATACAAATTTTCAAAATCTTAATTTATCTATGAAGAAACTTAAAAAAAAACTTATCGTAAAAGAAGCAAATAAATCTTCGTAAAAAAGTTATGAAAAATAAAATAAAAATAACTTAACTAAAACTAGAATAAAAATAGTAAAATTAAAACGTAACTAAAATAAATATAAGATTATTTAAATTACATTTGGAATAAATAACTTTGAATCGTTTATCTTTACTATTGTTTTTATAACATAATATTATGCGAAATACTTTTTAAATAAAGTAGGAACTTAAATCTAACAATTGTTTAATAAATGTGTATATTTAAAAGTTATAAAAAAGATTCTTAGCAATTCCTTGCAACAGCGTAAACAAAAGAAAGAATAAAGTTTATTTAAAAAGTTGGTATAAATTTTTTTTTATTTAAAGACATTTATAATAAAAAATACCTATATAAATATAAAAAAAATTTATTATTTGATAATATTTTCATAAAAAATCATTAACAGTGATTACTTTATTTAAATGCGTTTCAATAATATAAAAACATAAGTAAAGATCAAAGTTATTTAATTCAAACAGCTTTCAAAAAAGTTTGTCTTTTTTTGAACAAAATTTTTCTACTTTTTGAGTGAGTTAACTTTAATGAGTTAATAAACTTTAATTTTTTTAAAGAGACCATTGCTGTTTAAAGTCGTCGCTTATAAAATTTAAATATTTTGTTTTTATAATTTTTACTTTTTTTTTTTTACTTAAAAAAAATTCTTATATAATTAATTAATATAAATAAATATTTACAACTATATATACAGCTTTCAATGATATTTACAAAATATATACAACTTTCAATGATACTTTATTTAAAATCATTAGCTACTTTATTTAAAAGCGTTTTGCTAATTAAAAAAAAGTTATTAAAGATAAATGTGTCAAAGTTATTTATTTTTAGCATAATTAAAAACCAATTTTTTCAGCGCATGTGTTAAAAACTGCAGTTAAATCGTCAAAACCAAAATTATTTGTGTGGTCATATAAATATTTGAAATCTTTATTACAGCAAATTTATTTAAGCAAATAGAAATTTGATTGGATCCATTATTATTGTGTTGAGAATAACATGAAAAATTATAAAATACGATAAGAAGCTTGAAATATATTTTTTGCGTGTGGTCAGTCATAATCTGTTTATCTTTCATGCTCGGTCAGTCCTCGTTAATTTGGGGAGAGAGAATTGAAATTAAATTTACAGCATTGACAGAATTTATGTTTTATAACTTACGTCTTCTATAAAACAACATACATTTGAAAACATTTATATAAAGTTGATAAAGGTACAACATTTAGATGAATTCAAAATGCATTAAAAAAATAAAGCTAATTATTTTTTTGTATAAAAATCTATAATAATTATTTACAAGTAAAAAGGTTTTTAAAAGTTTATCACCTTTATAAAAGTTATTTATGGTATTTAGTGAAACAATATATACTTATAAATTTACAATTTAATTTTAAGTTATTTTTTATTAAAGTTGTTTTTTTTTCCAGGAACCCCTTTACATAGTTGTTGACACCAACATTTTACTTGCACATTTAAAATTTGTTTCAGAACTAAAAGATTTTCCATTTCCAGGTATTTTATTATCATAAGTTTATATACACAAATTACATACATACACACATACATACACACATGCATATATATACACATACATACATATACATCGCTATTGAGAAATTAGAATGTTGTTTAAAACCAAGTTGAAAAACGTTGGCACGTTTACGCTTTCTCATCAAACTGTATAAAACCCCTAATAATCAAAGCTTACTCAGAACCTCAGCACTTTTTTAAAAGTTGTGTTGCAATCTGTTGGAATAAATTACTGCGTGATGTAGTTGATGTAAACTTTTTTAAAGTACTTTTATGACGCTACTTCGGCTGCAGCAATTTCATTTGTCATATGAAAGCCTGGTGTTGGTTTCCTTCATCAATATTAAACTTTTTATTTATAAGTTACATAGTTATTATAATAAATAGATAAAAACCTAAAATCTTTTAGTTTTCAGCTGCAGTCTCACTAGATGAAACATCTTGCTTTACAAGCTTTTGGATACCAGGTGTTCAATTCAGATTTCCGCTCTAAAACTAATTGCAAAACGACCACAGGAAATCACTGCTGCTCTAACACTGTTGCTTTATCTTCAACCAAAACCTCGCCCCATGATGAGCTGATGAATCATCTTGGTGATGAAATAGAATTTTTTACAAAACAAATGATGATTAAAAAATTCGCAATGAATCTAAATATGCAGTTTTTTTCATGAGTTCTCCAAACATAAGCTTGAAGTGAATATCTTTAACCTTGAGCTTTGTCATTCTATTTAACTTTCAATTTAATATTGGGATTGTAAAAACTGTTTTATTGAGATTCTCATTCATCTGGCTAAAAGATCAAGAACTCTAAAAATTAAAAAGTTTGAAATAGAAGACAACTTTATGGAAGATATTTTGCATCTCAGTAGTTTAAATTAGTCATCATTTTTCACTTCTGGAAACATATTAAGTTTTCTCAACTAAATATACTCAAACGGTTTATAGCTTATTTTCCAATATATACACATTCTAATTCTAATTTTTAACGTAATACCTGTCGCAGAAAGTGAACAACCTTTAAGTAAACTAAAATTGAATTAAAAAAAACAATTGTAGGGCCACTATAACAAAAGATTTAAGATCATCTATTAGACATAAATATTGAAAAGGAATTGGATACAACTCTGTCATAAGATGATATAATAATAATAATAATAACAATTTTTGCTTGTGAAAAAGCAAAAAAGGTTTTCAATATTTATTTCAAAGAATCTGTGTTATTTAATCCAGATAAGATATGAATGTAAGTTAAAATATGGATGTAAGTTAACATAACTTTAAATAAAAAAAAACAGACATTAACTTGCATAATTGTACATGTTCTCATTTTTAAAATATGCATGCTTAAAGAGGTGTCTAATTGCTACTATGCTCCAGGTGTCATGAAAATCTGGGTGGCCCTGATCATGCATGTGCATTTTTCTGCTAACCATTATTTGACGTTGTTTAAAGTATTGTTCTTGAAAAGTACTATTTTTAAGATATACTATTTATAACCTTCTTTTAAATAAATGCATTAAAACACATTACAAAATTTAAAGTTTACTTTATTAAGAGGCCAAAATATTTTTTTCACCCACCTTTGAAATGTTTAGCGCTGGGTCTGCACACATACATACATACACACATACATGCATACATACATGCATACAGACAAACATACATACATACATACATACATACATACATACATACATACATACATACATACATACATACATATATACATACATAGATACATACATACATACATATGTACATACATACATACATATATACATACATACATACATAGATACATACATACATGCATACATACATACATACATACATTTATATATACCAGGCTTTCACAGGAAGACGTACGATTTCATGTCTTTATATGACCACGCAAAAAAAAAATTTTTAATGATTTGACCACGGCATATTTTTAAAATTTAAAAACGCGCTACAAAAACTTACCTAAACTTATCTGAAAAAAAAATTTTTTTAAATAATAAATATTAACAAAAGAGAAAATAAAAAAAATACTTAGTTAAAGGAAAAACTCAAAAAAATAAATATATATATATATATATATATAACACAGTGGACCAGAGAGACCGCCAGGTTTTATGTCGTGTCAATTAAACGAAACTTTTTTTATTTAATTATATTTATTTTATTATAATAGAAAAAGTTATTTTTAAAATCTAAACCAAGTGCTAAGGGTCCCAAATGGGGCAAAATAGAGTGGTAGTTTTACACCCACCCATTTTTATGATTAATTATGATCAAAAATATTATACTGATTTGAAATCATATAAAAACATAGGTCTAAAAGTTTCTGGCAAATGGTCTATTTTGCATTTGAAATTAAAAATATATGTATTAAAATGTAAAAAACTAACATCTTTCTAAAAATTTTGCGCCTTTAACAATTTAACGGAACAAAGTAACTATTTATTGCGTTTGAAAGAACTGGTTTTTATTATAATTTCTAATTGCTGAAAAATGTTTGTCTTATTTTTATAAAAAAGATATTTAGAAGCTGATATTCTTTAAATGATGGAAATAATAGTAGACATAAATTTTTGTTTATAAAGAAACCTTAACTAACAATAACAAGTTAAGCAACACTAAAAATGTAATTCTTTTGCATAGCAAATAAAATCCAGGGTGCGTGATTATATAAAGAAGTTTAAATAATCGCAAAAAAGATGGCATAATTATTGATTTATATTTGGATATTGTGCTTCTATAAAATTTGTCATATAATATATGATAAATGTTATAAAAGTATATATATATATATATATATATATATATATATATATATATATATATATATATATATATATATATATATATATATACATATATATATATATACACACACATATATATATATATACATATATATATATATATATATATATATATACATATATATATATAAATATATATATATATACACACATTTATAAATATTTAGATGTATATTATATAATATAAATTAAATGATAAGTCCCTATAACTGATATAAAAAAATATATATATATAAATATATATATATATATAAATATATATATATATATAAATATATATATATATATATATATATATATATATATATATATATATATATATATATATATATATATATATATATATATATATATATGTTATGTATATGTATATATATTCAGATGATTAAAGAACTTCAAATAGTGTTAGAACTTTCCCTTAATAAAACAGGACTATTGATATCTACTCTTCGAAAAGGAATGGGAAGTAAGTTGTAGAAAACAACATTTTTGGAAAAATGAGTGACTTAAAAGAGTCTTTATCGCATTTTTATCAAGTAGAAAAGGTGGCAATTATATATCTTTTAGTATTGAAAATTAATCATATCATTAAAAGTTTTTCTAAAATTTATTGCTTTTTTTCAGGGCAACTTCTTTGATAGTACTGGTGGCACTTCTATAAAAGGCCTTGTTTTTGTTCTAGTTTTGTTCTTGATTTAATTATTCAACGTTGTCTTGATTTCCAGTCAGCATTTGTTTGTATTTCTATGGATGGAGGAGGTGGTTTGATGAAGGACATTGTAAATGCTTTCGATGTTAATGAAAGTACTACTTCAAATTTATACTTAAATAGTGGTGTACAACGATGTCAAATCCTCTCCATAGTTGAAGATGTGCAAGAATCTAACTTCCATTTAAGAATAATTTTAGAGAAACTCAATTTACAAGATGTTAAGTTTTCAGCAGCTTTTGATTTGAAATGTGCTAATGCAGTTTTTGGAATATCAAGCCATGCAGGTAAAAAAGCTTGTCTTTGGTGTGAATGAGACTCAAGTGAAGTTTGTGGTAAACTGCGAACGCTTGGAAGCCTTGACTATTGGTATCAAAGATAACAATAGTCATTGTAGAAAATAGTTCAAAGAAATCTAATATGAAATATTTTATGAACGTAATATATCCAAGAATTCTCTACCTCGACAAAGATCCAGATACACTAATCCAACATTTAGTACCTCCCCCTTAATTACATATCCTGATAGGAATAGTAACAACACTGGGATGTTTATTATTGGATCTTTGGCCAGGTTTTGATATTTTTTTAAAAAATAGTGGTGTTCTACAAAGAGGATATCAAGGTAGAGGTTGGGATGGGAATAATTCAAACCAGATACTAAAGTGTGTTGATGATTTGGAAAGAGTTGTTTTGTATGAATATCCTGATCTTCTGCCAGTTGTTCAATGTTTAAAAGACTTTAAGATTGTAAAAGATTCTTGCTTTGGTAGAACACTTGAGCTTGGATATCAGCAAGCCATTCTAAATTTTAAGAACTTCTTTTTATCTGCTCAAGAAATTGCAGATCTTCTTGGAAAAAAACTTTCAATTAGTTGGAAAGTACATATACTCTTGTGTCATGTGCAACCTTTTGTTGAGCACCACAAATGTGGTTTGTCTAAGTTTGCTGAACAATGCGGAGAATCAGTTCACTCAAAATTCAAACCAATGTGGAACAGGTTCAAATGACAAGTTGCAAACAAAGAATATGGTGGAAGACTCCTCTCTTATTGATTTTAACGGAAGAAGAGTTAGTAATGTTTAGGTGCTTTATGTTCCATATGTCAGTAGTATTTGTAAATATTAGTCATTTTATTATTTTAAATTTTATTCAATTCATTGAAATTAAAAAATAAAGATTGATAAATAAATAAAAAAATAAGAATTTAATTTTTTTTTTATATTAGATCTTGGGGGCACTAATGAAAGTGCTTGACTAATGAAAGATAATAAATTTTAAATAATTTTGCAAATCTAAACTTCTAAAACAAATTCAGTGAGAGAAAAAAAAATTAAAAATTAAAAAAAAAATCTTAAATGGGTTTGGGGCCCCTCAATCTTCCTTTTTGCTCTATTTGGGACCCTTAGCACTTAGATTTTAAAAACAACTTTTTCTATTATTATAAAATAAATACTAATAAATAAAAAAAGTTTTGTTTAGTGGACATGACACAAAACCTGGCGGTCTCTCTGGTCCACTGTGTATCCAAAGATATTGTTGCCTTAACATAGCCCAAAATATATTGGGGTAAAGAAATAATGTTTTTCCTTGTGGTCTGTCAGTTCACCAGATTTAAACAGTAAAAGTTATTGGGTTAAAATTAAGAGCAGAAGTTTATAAACTGATCCCTACCATGCATTCAGATCTGAGAGAAGCCATAAGGAAAGCATAGTAGTGTGATAGCAGTAGCTATAAAATAATACTCCACTGTTACGAGTCTCACTCCATATTGCCATAAAATAATAAATCACTGCATATTGCCATAAAATAATACTCCACTGTTATGAGTTTCACTCCAATGAATGAGTTGTAAAAGTTGTTCTAAAAGTTTAAGGATCAAAAGTGCTAAAAACTTGTTTTATACTATGACTTCCTTAATCTTGTATATTCATACATGTTTGTTTTATAAATTATTAATTTTAATAATAAATGTGGGCATTGTATAGAATATATGATATCTGCAATTTTATAAAATATAAAATGCATTTTTTTTTCTATTAAATTTTTTTTATTTTATTTTATTCTGATTCACTCCCAACAAGACTGCAAGCAACCACTATTAAGAGTTACTAGAAAAAAAAATTGAGTTATCAGGCTTGGTCAGGAAGGCGTGCGATTTCACGGCTTTATATGACCATGCAAATAATATTTTGTTTTGATGATTTGACCACAGTTTTAACATTTTAATAAAGTGCTGAAAACTTAACTTTGTTATAAAGAAATTAAAAAAACAAACTTATTTAAAAAAAAGAAATAAAATCTTCTTAAAAAAATAATAAAAAATAGAATAAAAATAGCTTATTAATAAATAACTTGAACAAAAAAAAAAGTAATAATAACAAAACCATATAAAATTATATTAATATTAAAAAATAAATAAATAAATAGTACTAATCGACAAAAAAATGTAACGCTTTTAAACAAATAAACACTTTTGTTTTTATAAAAAACTTAATTGCGCATTAGTGGTATTTTTTAAAAAAACGATCTAACTTAACAAGGACATTTTTTTAATGATGCTTTTCTTTTTTTTTTAAGGAGGGGGGGAGGGGACGCATTTCACAAAAATGACAACTGACTTATGAACAAAAATAAAATTTTTTTTCTTTATTATTAGACATAGCAAAACCCTTTTAAACAAAGTAACAACTTCCAACGATTTTTTAATAAATACGCACATTTAAAAGATAACAACAACAAAACAAACTTTACGATTCTTTGTAGTAAGGTAAACAAAAGAAAAATAATTAAATCTTTTCTTTTGTCAGAAAAAAATATCAGAAAGCAAACGAGTAAAAGTGAAGATGAACAAAACTATTCCTTTAATTTATAATTTGATTTAATTTGTTAATAATTTAATTTTTTTTTTTTTTTTAAGACTAAAGAAAAAAAATCATAAAAATTATAAAAATAAAATTATATTTATATATTTTTTTCATTTTGCATTCTTGCAAAAAAAATTAGTTACATTTTGAGTATATTAACTTTAATCGATAATTTTTTTATTTAAAAACGAAAGAAAAATACATTAATACTTCAATGTAAGAAAATCATTAGCAGTGAATTGTTACTTTATTTAAAAGAGTTTTAATAATATAAAAACATTAGTAAGGATTAAAGTTAAATTGTTAAATTTTAGCGTGGTCATAAAATGGCGTGTGATCGCATGCCTTTCTGACCAAGCCTGAGTTATAGATCAAGAAAACGGTTGACAGAAGACTTGAAAAGTTGTAGGATGTATGAGTCAATAAAACATGAAGGCAAGAGAGCTAATAAGAGATTTATAGAGGTAGAGAATGAAATCAGCATTGAGAAAATGGCGAGCACAATAAAGAGATGCAATCTTAGCAGATGATAATTTAGCAATTGATTGTATATATAGTTTCCATGAAAGGTCAGTAGTAAACAATAATCCAAGAATACTCAGTGAGAGGGTTGCCATTCATTAATATAGGAATGTCAACAGTATTTTGATAGTGGTTTGCAGTAAATAACTGAGTTTTGTTGGAGTTAAAACTTACAAGCAACTGCAAGTCCCAATCTATTACAGAAGTGAGATCAGATTCATGATTGCCTCCTTATTCTAAGCATTTGAAAAAAGAATACTTAAGACAGAAGCATAAAGTTGAGTCATCAGTAAAGAGAGCTACTTTAGATGTAAGATTGTTGGGAAAATTGTTAATGTAGACATAAAATAGGATCAAGGATAGAACCTTGAGGTATCCCAGAAGTTACTGGAAATGAAGAAGAGTATTTCGACCGTCGAGGATGACTTTATTAAAGCGGTTAGAAAGAAAAGATTTGGTTATGTCAAAAACTTTTTCAGATACACCATATGAAGCAAGCTTATGGAGAAAGCCAGCATGCCAAACTTTGTCAAATGCTTTAGTTATGTCAAGAGCAATAGCCCTAGCCTTATTGCCTCCATCTAATGCACGATAAAATCTTTCAGTCACAGCAGTTAGCAAGTCAGTCGTAGAGCGCGAGGATCGAAAACTGTATTGATTGTCTGACAGAATGTTATTTGACTCAAAATGGGATGTGAGAAATTTGTTAATCAAAGACTCAAAGACCTTGCTAATAACAGAAAAGACTAATTGGTTTATAATTGGAGGGGTCAGAATGTTCTCCAATTTTTAAAAATCGGAACAACAGATGCAAAACAAGACTCAGTCAAGCACTTGTTAAATAATTTAGAGAGAATTGAAGATAGTTCTGGGGAACAATTTTGTAAGACTATGGCAGGAATGTTATCTGGACCACAACCTGTAGAAGAGTTTAATTGAGATATGACTTTATTTGAAATATGACTATTTTGAGATTGTTGTTAATTTTAAAAATGACAAAAATGTGTGTGTGTGTGTGTGTGTGTGTGTGTGTGTGTGTGTGTGTGTGTGTGTGTGTGTGTAAACACACACAAACATGTATGTATGCACACATATATTTTATCTTTATATATCTTTAATGATTGTATATATGCACACATATATACAATCATTAAAGCTTCTATTAAATATTATCTATAAAATTTTATGCATTTATTCTTGATAACAATATTTAACTATTATTTTTTTAAATTTATAAACAAATGTTTGAGGGTCCTTAAAACACTTAAAATTTTGGTTGTTTGATGTTTTGCACCCCCTAATTGTGTTCTTGTATTAAATTATATCAAATGTTTTAACTTTTAAAACGCCTTAAAGATGCTTTTTACATATTTTGAAAAAAACGCATTTAAGAAATAAATAATAGCAGAAACTGTATGTAAAATGTTTTTTGTAACAATGATTTTCATTAATTTCTTTTTAACTCTTCAAAAAAATTTATTCAATAACTTTAACAATTAAATTCAATATAGGCTTCAATAAATATAAATAAACAATAAATATAAATAAACAATAAATATAAATAAACAATAATTATAAATAAACAATAAATATAAATAAACAATAAATATAAATAAACAATGAATATAAATAAACAATAAATATAAATATTCCATAAACTTCAATAAATAAATTCAATATAAGCATCTAAATTAGCTTATTTAAAAAAAAAGGTTTTATGCATGTTTGTATGTGTATATACACACAAAAAGAGGTGAAAAAAGAATCATTTATATTTTTTATAACAATTTTAAATATGTATATATGATTTAAAACAAAACTGTAGTTTTAAAGAGGGCGCTAATAAACCAGACCAGAAAAGGTTTAAAAACTTAAATAATTTTTTTTTTTCTTAAATGATAGACTGCCTGCCCTAACCAAACCCTCAGTCGCTGTAGGAGCAAGTTATAAGATAGTCGATGTAGCAGCACTCCATTGCAAGTCAGGCTATAAGATAGTCGATGTAGCAGCACTCGTGCAAGTCAGGCTATAAGATAGTTGATGTAGCAACACTTCCTTGTAGCAGCAGGCTATAAGATAGTTGATGCAGCAACACTCCGTGCATGTTTTAAAAAAAATGTTTTTAAAAAACAGAAACAAAAACACTTAAAATTAATTAAAAAACTTTCTAGTCATTATTAGTGTGGTTTTTTAAAAAATAATTAAACTTAATGTACTTCTGCTTTATTTTAATTGCTTTGACTTTATCTATATGTATATATATATATATATATATATATATATATATATATATATATATATATATATATATATTATATATATATATATACAGTGGTGTACACTGATATTTGAGATATTTGAGATGTTTGAGTTTTGATACTTACACGTATTGTACAAACTCTAAACTTTTGTATGTTCATACCTATGTCAAATGAGAATGTTTTGCAAAAAGTTGTGGTTTTTAGGGCAAAAAAACCCCTTTTTAGTTTTTATGACCCTACAAAGTTTACAGCCCCCTCAAATTGAGGGGGGTTAAAACTTTATATGGTCATAGTTTTCGAAAAAAAATAAATTATTGGATGAAATTTGAAATTTTTTGATGAATATAAACTTAAATAAAAATACTAAAGAAGTTATTTTATCAACTTGTTGCTCCCACATTAAGGGCTACGTGGGATCAAAAATTAGGGTTTTTTTGTCCCCAAGCTCTTATCACCGCAACTCTTTGCAAAACATTCTCATTTGACATAAGCATGAACATACAAAAGTTTGGAGTTTGCCCAATACCTGTACGTGTCAAAACTCAAACATCTAAAAGTCCAGTGTACACCACTGATATACATATATATATATATATATATATATATATATATATATATATATATATATATATATATATATATATATATATATATATATATATATATATATATATATATATATATATATATATATATATATGTATATATATATATATATATATATATATATATATATATATATATATATATATATATATATATATATATATATATATATATATATATATATATATATATATATATATATATATATATATGATAGAAATTATTATTTCTCTATCTGATTTAATATTTCCATTCTTCATTTTTTATGTCATTTGATAATATTTTGAAAAAGTTTGTACAAATAGTAATGACCCGCACATAAACCATTAAGGCAAGTGGCTTTTTCGACCACTTTTGAACTCATTCACTCCTAATGTACACATAAATATGTGTTAATATATGATAAATATCAGTTACAAGTCAAAAAGCATTTAGGAAATTTTATTTAGGGAAGTGATTTCAAATTTGTCTTTGTTTAATTTTGTTTATGTTTGTCTATCAGCAAATAAAATAACAACATATATATTTAGTTTCTTTTTTACTGGAGCAAAAAAAAAAATTATATCACTGAAAATCAAAAACTGTTGTTAATTCTTTGGGTTTAATTTATTTTCCAATTTTATTTTGAAAGGTGTTGGAACTCCAATTTTAATCATTCCATGGATGGTACTACAAGAATTAGACTCGCTTAAGGTATAATTATAATATTTTATTAAAAGTATCATAGTAGTATATTTTTATAGAATTATTTATTAATAAGCTATTTTTATTTTATTTTATTTTTTTTTAAGAAGATTTTATTTATTTTTTAAAAATAAGTTTGAATTTTTAGTTTCTTTATAACTAAGTTAAGTTTTCAGCGCTTTATTAAAATGTTAAAACTATGGTCAAATTGTCAAAACAAAATATTATATTATTTTTATATTTTACTAAATATTTTTATACTATTATTGCAGTATAATGCTACATATGTAAAATGTTTTAGTTAAATTTGAAATTTGCTGATAGATAATCTTCTGATATAGTTTAATATATTTATTTAATTCAAGGATGTTTACAAAATTTTTTATTTCTAAATGTTTTTAAACAGGATGCTGTTAACAGAACTCACACAGAAGAAAATGCTGATGCTGAGGTTTGTATGAACAATCTACTATACTGATAACTAATATTTTTAAATCTATATTTTAGTAGTAATAAAAACATTGCATAACCTTTTAACTCTTGCTAGATGTTTTTATATACTTATCATAACATCTATCTGGGTTTTTGAGTTTTATGGTTCATATGTTGTCTTATATTTAATTTTTGATATGAAAGTTATGGGTTTTAATGTTTTAGCAAACTCTTTAGGTACAAAAAACAAAGCTAAATATATTGGCAAGGCAAGCAATTCATTTTTTAAACAAATGTTTTGAAGGAGAACACCCTCGCGTGAAAGGTGAATCTGTTATAGAGGTATGCTTTTAGTTTTTGAGAATAATATATCATATAGAACATTTTTTATTTAATAATGTAGACCAGGTTTTAACTAAAAATTATAATCCTAATAACATTAATTTATATTAATTTATCTAATCCTAACAACATTAATTTATATTAGTTTATCTAATTCTAACAACATTAATTTATATTAATTTCATTTAACAACATTAATCTTAGGCTGGTTTGGCCATTGAAGGTTTTACTGAATTGACCAATGATGACAGTATCATTCACTGTGCTCTTGCTTTAAAGAAACAAGGTGTTTAGTAAAAGTAAAAAAAAAATGTATTAATATTATAAATAATTTCTTATTATATCTGATATCATTTAAGTAGAGGTGGTGCTTTTACTCCTTTTTTTTTTTTAGTTTTTTTTTAAACTTTATATTCAAGTAATCTATGGTTTTCAGGGCTTTTGGAAGCCAATGATTACTTAAAATGATAATGGGATGAATAAGTGGCCCTAAAAAGTATTTTTAATAAAACTATTTTTCTAATAACACATTGTGTTATAAAATGTTAGTACTCACAGTTCAAATGTTTTTAGAACAAAAAGTCCATAGTTCAAATATTTTTTATGAAGTAGAATAATACATTTCAAAAAAAAAAAAAAAATTCAAAAATTTAATTTTAACGTCCTGTTATATTCTAATTACTTGAATAAATTGGTTACTAACTTTAAAATAATCAAATAAATAAAAATTTCATCAAAAAGTAAGATTTAAAAACCAATTTATAACCTTAATAATATATATTATAATTATGTATAATTATAATATATATTTTATATATATATATATATATATATATATATATATATATATATATATATATATATATATTTAAGGTTATAAATTGGTTTTTCAATTCATTCAGTAATCAAAAAAATTTTTTAAATGGAAATTTAAATAGTTATAAAAGATTTGTATAAAAATTTAATTTTTATTCTGTTTGTAATTTAAAGTACAAATTTATATATAAAAATTGAAATAAATTAAGCTCAACTTTTTTTTTCCAGCCAATCAAAGTCATACAGTTATGCTTTCTAACGACAGAAATTTGTGTAATAAGGCAATGACAATGGGCATCAAATCATTTTCCCAACAGGTATAATTTTTTTTTTGAATAAAATCAAACTGGAATTAGTAAGAAATGGTTTTTTACTTTTTATTAGTTTTTACTACAGCTTAAAGCAAAACTAAGCAAGACAACCTAGAACAAAATTTCTAATAACTTTTGAAAACAACCATTTTTATGCTTTATTTTAACATTCAATTTATAAACAAGACCTAATTAATAATGATTTGGATTATAACTGATAAAACACTCTGTAAAAATATTTTTTGATAATAGTAATAATAATAATAATAATAACAATAATAATAATAATAATAGCAATAATAACTAAAATAATAATAATAATAACAGAGTCTTTTTTAATAGAGTATAATGCCTGGTCTTAGAAGTTTATTTGGTACGATAGTTGTAAAAAAAGAAAATTATAAAGGTAAGTGTTTTTTATTACTTTTTTAAATACAAAAAAACAATGCTTTAATACTAAATGCTGATTTCTAATTTATATTTTGAGATATTTTGTCTTTCATTTCCTTCAAAAAAAATCAACATATTGTTTCAGAGTTTTATGAACAACGCAAAATACAAGAAATAGTGACCAGAAGAAAAAAACAGGTAATTTTATTTCTTTAATTGTTAAATAAATATTTTTATTTTTAATTCACTTAATTTTTTAAATAATTAAATTTGTACTATATATCTAAGGTAAAAATTTTGCACAATTTTAAATTTTAAATATTTTCTTTTAACAGAATTACTTTTTTGTTTTTCTTACTTGATTATATTTTTATACTTTGTAATTATTTTAATTTCAAGGCCGATGAAATATCATGTGAACTTCAGTGCATTTTACGTGAAGCACTTGCAAGAGTTGTTGAAACTGAAATGAAAGCAGCATATGGTGACGATTTGTGGTAAATAGATTCATTTATCACTTTTTTTTATTAATTTAACTAGTGTTTAGATTTAACTAGTGTTTAGTTTTTAAAACACTATATGTTAATAGCTTGTTATTTCGGTATTCAGATTCTTGTTAAGGTATTGATTGCATTTTCTATCGTTCATACATTATTTTGTTATTTAATCAATAGAATTATGGCTTTTATGAATTTCGGTTTTATTAGGTTGAAAATTGTCAAAATTCAGCCTCCTTGGACATTAAATGACTTATTTATACTTTTGGAAAGGTAACAAATTTTGCAGTGTATTTTTTATTTCGATTGTAAGTAGAATTTTAAACCTGGTTTTTTGGTTTTGTAGACATTGGATTGCTGTTTTTGGTATGATACTCAAACGGTCATTAGAAAAAAACATAACTAATCTTAAGGAAATGTTTCAAACTTTAGAAGGTTTGTTATGAAGTATTTTTAAATATTCTGTTTATGTTTTCTTAATTGTTTATGGTATTTCTAGTTCTTTTTTAGTTTAATAATTATCTTATTTAACTTGCTTTAATTATTTTTTTAATTATTTTAATTATTTAATTATATAACTTGCTTTATTTATTTAAATACTATCTTATTTAAATAAAAATACAACACAAAAATAAAATACAAACAACTAAACTGTTTCCAACTTAACTAACTAAATCATCCTTAAATTTATTTAACAAAATAAATTTATATAACAAAACAAATTTATTTAACAAAATAAACAATTTAAAAAATCATCTTTAATTGATTAAAAACTTTCATCAAATTTAACAATAAGAATATTATTTGAATCAATGACATTTAAATATTTAAAGATTAAGTTTAAAGAATGTTATTTGAAGCAATGATATTTAAACAGAGATCAAGTTTTTTTTGCTTTTATAAGATCCCAGTCCTAATTTCTATTGAAAAGATTTTTATAACAGGAACCATTGAAAAGATCTTTATGGCAGGAAGTTTTTCAAAAATAAAATAAATGTGAATTAATTCATAAATATCAATGTTTGGTGGTGAATTCACAGCTTTTTTATTATATAGATCTTTATTTAAATTCAATGGTCTAAAAATTTAGAATACATACATACATATGTATATATATATATATATATATATATATATATATATATATATATATAATATATATATATATATACACACACACACACATATTATGGTAGTTAAGTTTGTAGTTACTTTGATTAACTAGTGCACAAGTTATGCTTCCCATCTCTTATAAGAAGCAATGTTTGTTAGGTAAAACTGTTTTTGTATGTTGTATTTGTAGTGGCTTGAACCTGAAGTTGATATTTTGTCTTGTTGTTATTTTAGAATTATTTTTTGCCTTTATGTGTAGCGTATGATTTGGGTTTCTTAGAATTTTTTTTAAGGATTTTTATACATATATTGTCAATGTATGTATCAGTGTTTTCAATGTTATATTTTGTTCTCACAATTTCTGGACTAATTCTTAAAGATTTTAGCGTTTTTAGATTTGCTGATTTTAGATGTATTTCGTGCTTTTTTTTGATACTGCTTGCACACAGATCAATTGAGTCAAATGTTTCAGTATATTGTTACTAGTATTTCGTTATGAAAGCCTACTTTTTTTAGACTTCTAATTAGGTACTGAGCTGAGGAAAATTTGGGCTTGATGTGCTGCCATTGTTGGTCGGTGTTTATTTTTATATTTAAATTCGATCCTTGGTAATTATATGATGTTACATGTTTGAGAGATTTGGAGTTGATGGAAACAATTGGTGGTGGGCATGTGTCAAGTTTGTTACTAGGTATGCTCATGATTTTGCATTTTGTTATGTTTAATAACATTTTGTTTTTGATCCAGTTATTAACTTTTTGCAAATTTCTTGTGGTAAGATTGAGTGGGCTAGGTCTCCAACAATGTATGCAAGGATATCATTTGCAAATTTGAATAGTTCAGTATTGCAGTCAAATATAGTGCTTATATCAGGTATGAAGAGTATAAAGAAAACGGATCCGTGTGCACTGCCTTGGATGACTCCAGCTTCCACATGTTGCCATTATGCTGCTATGCCGTCAGTATAAGTTCGCTGATATCTGGTCTGTAGGTACATTGCAATTGCGGAAATAAGCCATTTAGGGATGATAATTTGGTAAGAAGAAGCTCAGGATCAACTAAATCAAAGTTTTGCAAAGTCAAGGAATATTGCAATTAAATTTTTCTTTTTGTCTTTAGCAAGATGCCAGTCTTCTATGACATATCCGATTGCATCCATGATGCTTTTACCTGGTAGGAAGCCATATTGTTTGTTGTTTTCTAAAATGGTGTGAGTATGGTAGATAATAAATTTGGCAACAACTCTAATGTCTCGCAGAGATGGAATGTTAGAGAGATTGGACTGAAGTCAAACCAGTTTCTTGGGTTTGGTAATTTGGCAATAGGTGTTATGTTTGCAAGAGTCCATTGATAAGGCGTAAAAAAGTGAGACAAACGCTGGTTAAACAGAAGACTTAGAATATCAGAGATTTCAAGACAAACGCATTTGAGTAGTTTTGGGGAGATCTGGTTGGGTCCAGGTGATCCTTGTTTTAAATCTTTTTAAAGATTTGAAATGATGCCTGTAGTAAAAAGTAAGGGTACGTTTTGGTTGTTTGATTTTGTTTAAAGTGAGATATGTCCAGCTGCTCTGAACCATTCCAGACACTGTGAAAACCTTTGTTTAATTGCTTTGCTAAATCTGTGTCAATGGATTAGTTTTTGAGGCTTTTTTGATTTTATTTATTTTGTTCCACCTGGTGCTGGTTTTGTTAGTGAGGCCACTATAGAATTTTTTTTTGCGCTGCCATATTTTTGAGTTATTAATTTTACATGTTGTTTTCCATTTCTCAAGATTGCTACTGTGGTACTGTTTTTGTTGCATTCGGATCAGTTTCTTAATATCAGCTGTCATCCATGGTTTATCATTGACAATTTTTATTGTTTTTAGTGGTTGATGATAATTTTCTATCTGAATGTGTTGGTAAAATAAGTCTAATACTATCTGTCCATTGTCTTGGAAAAAGTTTAATAAATGACTTGGGATAATTTGTTTCCAATTTGTTTGTTTCAGAGGTTCTGCAGTGTCTGCAATATTACCTGATCTGTATGTTGCTTATATGGGTGCTGGTTTTAACTTGTAATAGAATGAATTTGATGGGAGAGTGTGGACTATATTGTGATCTGACTTCCCAAGCAGTGAAAGATTTATGCGTTTGTATACTGTTTTTTGGAGTGTTCATAATTGTTATATCTGAAACATGGTTTTGTCTAGTTGGTTGGTTATTCAATTGGTGAAGACTATGTGTGTTGGTTAAATTTTTGGTATTGGCACTGTTTAAGTCACCAATTACGTATATTAGAGGTTTGTTATTGCGTGTATTTCTAGAGATAATATTTTCGATTTGGTGTAGGAGCTGGGAGATTGATCATTTTTCCTTGTTGATTACCCACTCCGGTATGTATGCGCATGCTGCAATGCAGAATGAATAGCCTTATGGTTGCAGTTAGGTTCTTACTAGAGTTAGCACTAGCTTGCCAATTTTGTTGTGGTCTTTGACCCAAATTGGTAACTCCTTAACTTACTATGATATTCATTATTTTAAGAAAAATCATTTCCGCAAACACTGAATCTAAATTGTGGGGTTTTTGCATATTGTTTCTTATTTTATATATTAGTTTATCAGATGTGTGAAATAAAGCCCCTCTAGCGGAAATTTAATTTAGACTATGTTTATAACCATTAGGATAAATTGGAAATTTTGGTAGTGGTAAATCATTTCTCAGCTTAGTTTCTGTTATTCCAATAATACTGAATTTATTGATTTATAATTGATGTTAAAGTTATAATTTGAAAGTCTTAATGTCATATACAGAAACTATAAGGAATAAAATACAACTTGAAAATAATTTAGAAAAAAGCTTGAAAATTAATGAAATACTTTAGATTTTATTAGGCTTTAGTTCATAATAACTAGTTTTTCATTTTTTCCAAACTAAATACTAGTGACCATAATTACTTGAGGCATTTGTAAGACACACAAAAATTACTTGAGGCACACATTAATTAATTAATTAAAAAATTACTTGCACACAAAAAAAATCCTAATCCTACTAAAAATATCATGTAAAAAGAACATTAATTACTAGTGTTTAGATTAGCACTCAAAACAAATAAAAAAAACTAATGGCGTGCATGCCATTGTGTGATTTTTCTGAAAGTAGATTAGTCTATGTTTTTATTAGTTCACAATAGTTTTTTGGTTTGTGAAAACTTTTTGTAGTTTACCATTATTACCATATGGAAAAAAAACCAGATTATCTAAAAAATGAATGCAAAAAGTTTTATAAAAAATGGTGACAGGCACCACAAAATATTGGTGGGCAACCAACATTAGCTTAGTGATTACTTTCAGTCATCCTTCCTTCAATTAATTAAAAAATAGGAGTGTAAACCACTGTGTAAACAAACATTAATAAAAAATAATTGCTACCCCAAATCCTTAGTTGGTGTAGCTGCATTCACACACACGCGCACACACACACACACACACACACACATGCGTGTGTGTGTGTTTTATATATAAAACTTAATAATCTTTTTTATTAATGTTATTATTAGTTTTTAAATCTTCTTAATATTATAATTTTTAATTTTTTTTTTTCCTTAATAGTTGTCCTTAAAAGTTCATTGATTGTAACGCTATATTGTACTGTGTTCGTATATGTGAATGTGTCTGGAGGTTGTTGTGTCAATATTTAAGTTTTTTGTTTTGTTTCAGGAAAAGCTCAGGATTTCGAATCCATAAAAGTTCTCCTAAATGAAAGCCTTCTTATATTTGAGGAATTTTCAAATCATTCTGAGTATGATATATATTTTTTTATTATTTGGATTATCTTTTGGATAATTTAAATATGTTTAAGTTATTTGTTCAAATACATATAGGATAAAGAAATATAGTATATGTATATAATAATGCAGTAGTGTATAGCTAAATAGAGACATAGTTTTCACCACAATTCTCAACCTTCAAAATGGGTCAACTAAATTTAGTTTTTTTTTCTTTTCAACTGTAAAATAATAATAAAAACATTTGATTTAAAACACTATTTGCATTTATGCTATTTGTATTTATCTTAAACCTTTAATGCTGAAGTATATTTAATATATCAAGTATATTTTTACATAGGCTAAAGTAAACTCATAGATAAACTTAAAAATTATATACATATCATTATGATTTGTCATTATCATTATGAATTCTAAACAATGATAGTAGTAATATAATAAATTTTGTGTGTGTGTTTTCCGCTTTTATGTTTTCTAATAGTTTTTTTTTTTTACTCAGTTATGATGAAATGCTCATAAATGCTTTATCTGCTGTACATGTGCTTTTTGGGAAATATAATGATATTATCAAACATGAATACCCTGTCACACCACTTTATTCTCCTTTTCATAATGGTGAAATCCAGAGTTTGGGTGAAATTTCTGATGGAAATATGAAAGAAGTATTATTCTGTCAAAAATATTTTAAATGTCAACTATTGTGAAATAGTTATCTTATGTATTATTTATATTGTATTTTATATGTATTATGTATATTGTATATAAATATATATATATATATATATATATATATATATATATATATATATATATATATATATATATATATTATATATATATATATATATATTAGTGATGTACCGATGAAAAAGGTCGATTGTGGCTAATAACAAGGTTTGATATATGTATATACAGGCCTGTAGGAACAAAAATTATATTGGGGGGCATTGGTGGATTAAGGGGCCCTGAAATAGTTTTATAGACCTTTTTTTTTTTTAAAGTCCTTTTTTTAGTCAATTTTTCAAATATTAATTTGAAAAATTATTGGCCAATTCCAATTAATCAGCTTAACTATCAACCAATAATTGGCTGATTAATCAACCGATAGTTATACAGACTAATTAGCATTGGTCGAGGCATAGACATTAGCTAATTTGCCAAACCACTACTGGTGCATAGGCGCAGCATATATATGCAAATTATGTACCTAATATTGAAATTACATACCTAATATCTTTATATACATACATTAAACCCTATTATTATCCATGATCGGCCTTTTTTATAGGTTCATCACTAATATATATATATATATATATATATATATATATATATATATATATATATATATATATATATATATATATATATATATATATATATATATATATATATATATATATATATATATATATATATATATATACATATATATACATATATACATATACATATTCCTATATAGTTCTGATTTTTAGGGCCTTTTAGCAGTCAAGTGTAAAGAAGGGTCTGTAAGGTGCAAAGAACTGCTTTCCTCGTCAAATCTAACAGTCATGCAAACATTTGAGGCTATTTGGTTAACAGTTAAAAGATTTAGGTGCACAATTACAACACATTTATTTATGTAATATGTTCATGATTTTTTTAAACATTTATCTCTTAAAGTTTTTCTTATTTTTAGTGCATTGATCTTCTACAGTCTAGATTATCCGAGTCCATATTTAAAAGAACTAGATTCAAATGAACCAAAACCTTCGCAAAAAGAAGCTCTTGAATGTTTAAACACTCTCACTCCATGCTTATTACGTCTTGTAATGGCGATTCATAAGTACTTGTTTTTGTTATTATTAAGTTTTGTTTACTTTATTAAGTATCACTATAATATGCCACATGCTTTGATATAACTTTTTTTATCAGAATTTTTAGTGGGGGAAGAGGTTGTCAATAAATTTAATATCTTGTCAATAAATTTAAAAATTCATAAAGTGATTTGTAAAAGATTTGCTTTCTCACCTAGAACCTTAAACACTTGATAAAGCTCAAAAAGAGAATTGCATAAAAGCAGATTTTATGAAAATGTGGAATAATCTAGAAAACAAACTTTTGTGTTAATGCAACAATATTTTAGCAAAAAAAAATTTAAAAGGTACAAAAAGGCAATAGACTGTTCTTCTGGCACAGGACAAATTTGAGTACTTTTGTTTTTACTAATTCTGTTGTGTCATATTCTGATGACACAAAATGATAAATAGTTTTTTATGCTGTTGTTGCCATTTAAACAATTTTAGTTGAAACAAAGTCAAATTTTGGTTAATACAAATATGTCTATCTGGTTATTGTGTTCTTCTTTTTACTTTTAATGATTTTTTCGATTAATTTTGTACACTGGAATGTTTGGAATGTTGCATTATCATTTTACTCTTGTTCTATATTTTGTGTCTATACAGAGTTCTGTTATTTATATTTGTTCTGTTATATATATTCTGTATTTTGTTTTGCTTCTAAATCTGGCAAATAAATTGGTTCAACAGAGAGCGGGTGTAAAATTAGATGGGCTCACTAGAAGCATTTATCAAAGAAAAAAAAAAAACTATTTGTAAATAAAACTATGCTCACAAAATACCTATGGAATACAAAAGAAAAATTATAAGCAACACCCAATTTAACATGTTCAATTATAAAAAGAACTCCTGTTTACAGTAACATTACAAAATATATAAATATAATATTAATAATATACCAATTAAAAATTGTATTGTTATTTTATTTATTATAATGAAATTTGCATTCTGCATTTTTAACCAAAAAATGTTTATGTTTCATAAAAAATTGCTTATTTTTTACGAAATCCACATTGATTTTTTTTAAATCAAGTTAAAAGATAGAATTAAAAATTTTACTATTACGCAATCAGTGTTACGTGCAAAAAACCTGTTAAAGTTAGCATATTCAAATATATGGTAAAAATATGCTTAAGAGCATGTTTTATATTCATACCACAGACCTATATATCAATCAACATTTAAATCTATTAAAATAGTAGATGAAATATAATTCTGTTAAAATAATTAAAAAATAATGACAAACTGTAAACTATTTTTATAATCAATAAAAATATTTCTGAAACAAAAGTTTTATATTTGATGGCTGTTTACAAATAGTGCAGTATTACAAAAAACATTTTGCTGTATACAAACTTTTGTCTATTAATGTATGCTCTATTTGTTCCTTGCTCATTTTGCTGTACTTTTTTTTCTCAAACTTTTTTTCTCTCAAATTGATTTAATCTATGTTTTATTTGAGAGAAAAATACACTATGTATTAATTTTTTTTTAATAAATTAATTTTAGAAAATGTTATTTTTAAACATTTTATGAATTTTTACTAAATAAAATTGGTAGCTTTTTCGAGAAAACTTAGCTACAATACTTGTTTAATTTAGAGATTATTACCCCTCTGGCTCACATTAAAATCCCTGAGAGTGGATCAAATGGCAATATATAATTTGTTTGGTTTATTGTCCTATTGGATTGACACTTTGTGGATCAGATTTAGAAATAATTTTTGATAACAACTTGGGTTTTCTAGTTAGAATATTGACTAATTTATAATGGTTTTAATATTAGCTATCTTTTTTTTTATTTAGGAGGATAAGTTAAGTTTACAAATACAGTTGTGGCTTTACAAAACTTTATTTATTTTTTTTCTTAAAAGGAGATATTTACCAAAACATAAATACTACATTTAACTAAAGTATATACGTTTTATTTATATGTATCCCTTTAACTATAAATGCCTTGTTTTGTAGACTCAGATAGCTCTTCGCAAGACTTCATCGAAATTGACGTTGTGTTGTCCTACCTTTCATATTTTTCCAAACCTTAACATAAGATATTAAAGATTAATATTTTATATTAATATTTAATATTTTATGTAAAAAGGTTTTCCGTTATTTTTTAAAATATATACATACCAAACTTTCCTCCTTTCATTATAATAAAATCTTCAACATGATGCTCCACTATATGAACTTTAAGAGTAATGTTTGAGCCGAGATCTCTGAAACTTTGTGAAAATCTTTTAATATATTCAGAGTAGTTTCGATTTAATGTTTTCCCAAAACACCCATGAACAACATTGAACACACCAAAACACCCGTGAACAACATTGAACACACCAAAACACCCATGAACAACATTGAACACACCAAAACACCCGTGAACAACATTGAACACACCAAAACACCCATGAACAACATCGCTAAAGTCTTTCAAAGCTTTCATATATTTTCCACCAACAATATTGTGCTCATTCAAATAGATTTAAAAACAAGATTAAGAATAAAAAGACTGCATTATTATATACATATACTATATTTCTTTATCCTATATGTATTTGAACAAATAAATCAAGTTTTTTAAGAAACTTGTTGGATCCATTTCCTTCTAACCTGTGTTTACCTTGATAAGGTACTCTGGCAAGATTAATTGTCGACAAATAATTATTTACAAAATGAAATCCTTGATTATTATTCTCAAACAAGTTTTTTTCAATTAGTTTGAGAAGTTTGTCTATTATGCCTAACAAAATATGTAAGCCTGGTATATGGACAATATCTAAGATCTTCATTAAAAGATTTCCAGTCAATAAAGAAGGATAAACTACGCTACTAAAATATTTTGTTTTTGCAATGTTTCCTCCAGCCATTTGTTATACCTCTCACACAGAAGTTAGAGAATATGACTCAGCTCTCAGCATACTAGGTGATTCTGTTTTACAAAATGGACAAGGATGCTTTGCAGCTGCTGACTGCTTTTTAACCATCAGCAAAAAAACCTTTAGATCTTCTGAAATAGAGTAATCCAGAGAATTAAGTTTTAGTTTATCCAATAACATTTTTATGTTTGCATAATTTTCATCAATAGAGGGTAATACAGCCAAAGGTTTTGTGAACACTATTAAACTTGAAATTTTTACATCCATACCCATCAGAATATTTTACCCTTTTCTTTTCACTTGAATATGCATCAAACCCTGGCTTCAATGTAATTGATAAGGTAACTTTTAGATAGCCCTGCCCTTCATCTACCCTAATCTTAACACCTACATTATCGGGTTTAAGAGATCTATGTTGTAAAACTGTTGCAACAAACTCATCAACATTATTGCATATTACACTAAGAATAGCTCTTTTAATGCAATAAGTAATAATAAAACAACTTAAATTCAGAGGATGTTGATTTATTTTATATTATCAACTTAATCAAAATATAAAATTAATGTTGCATTAAATTTTATTTTATTATAATATATTTTATTTTTATAGAACTTTTTATTGGAGGTAAAATCAAAGTAAAACTATATATGCATATATTTAATTATACCACTTTTTTTTCTCTCCGATGTTTAGACTGAATCAGTATAAGCTCAGCATCAAACAAAGACAATAGATTTTTATTTTCATCTGTTAAATTTTTGGAAAAACAAGGTTTAACAGATTTTCTTCCTCCATTCACTCGTGTAAATGGGGCAATTGCTAACATCTTATAATCACAAGTAAATTGGATACAAATGTTAAAAACATTTTTTAAAATAATATATTTTTTTTGAATTCTGTAGTACACAATTTAAACCTTGTATGAAGTTTGCTTTGTAGTTGTTTCAGCTTTGAATAAGAAAAGTTTTTGGTTCAACTACTCCAGCAGAAACAAAAAATCTCTTAGGGCCAAAGATATTCAATTTTAAATCTGTGTCATTAGTTACTAAATTGTTGATTGTGGCAGATAAAACTTTTCCTTTAGTTACAGGATTGGATTGTACAATATGCGCCAAATTTTTTTGCTTAGCTAACTTTGTGCAAGGTTTAATACCTTTTCCTATAACTTATAGGAAAAGATATTAAACATCCTTGCAATCCTTGTTTTCAACTTATAATATAAGTTGAAAACAACTTCTGCAAAAAACAAAGTTTTCATTGGTTGTGGAAATATTAACATTATGGCAAATGTGATCTATATCTTTATTAGTCTCACATGAAATCATTGGTGGAAGAGTTGCCATTTTAGTACCATTTGTACGCTCATTAATACAAATAAAACATTCGTATTTCCCACCTCGAATAACTCTAATATTAAGACCTAAAAGTAATAAGAAATTAGTTTTTTTTTAATGCTAACACTGTTGTTTATAAGCAAAATAATAATAATAATGAAAACAGTGACAGGTTTTAATTGGCCTATTTTTATTAGAAAAAACTTACCTTCGTACCTATGTCTAGCGTTGAATATAAAGCTTTTTAAATCTGCTAAACTCAATAGATTTTTTCGACAATTTGAACATAAGATTTTAGGCATATAAGGGTTTTCAATAGAGTAATTTTCCCAAAAAAATCTCTTGATAAGATTTTTATAACTTTTTCGATGTTTTAGACATGAAATTTAGGTTTAAATGCATCTTAAATCATTTTTGAAACAGCATATACAAGAGCATTTTAAAAACTCGTTATGATCTTTAGCAAAGTATTTCTTTTCTTTTCTTGAGAAATTACAGAAAGTAAACAACTATAATGGCCGATGTAATATATAAAACTTCATGCTAAGTTCTCTAGAAAAGCTACCATAAAAGGATTTAAATGTAGATAGTTTTGAAATGTACAAATGGATTACTTTCAAAATAAATAAAAAATTTATGGGATTTGATATAAGGTCACCTTCAGGGTACTCGTGTCAAGTGATTGTCAAATTTACAATATTTTGGTTGTTTTTTTCAGCATTTTGTTGGTGAATACTGATTGCACAACTTCTGATACAGTTGTTTCCAATCTACAGCAATCCTTAAACAATTTTATGATAAAGGTATTTTTTTGTCATTATCAGTTTTCCCCAGCTTAATAACCTTTTTGTATTTTATTTGCATACAAAAACAAAACATGATCTTTTACAGGTTATGAAAAAAAAATGTTCTTTGACGTCTGAAGATCTTCTTAAATTTTGTAAAGAATCTAGTACAAGGTGCTTTTTTTTAATGTTTGCAAAAAACTTTTAGTTAAATGTTTTAAGAAAATATCAGCCATTATATGTTTCTTATATATGTGTATTTCAGGAGTGTTTTGGTTAGCCATTATAATATATGTTTATTATATATGTGTATTTCAGGAGTGTTTTAGTTAGCCATTATACTATATGTTTATTATATATTTGTATTTCAGGAGTGTTTTGGTTAAAGGTTTATCTCAATTAGATCATGCGTATGCTTTACTTCAACAATGCGTAGATTACAGAAATGGGTAGATAAGCAAACTTTGTATTTTCCCATTGAAATTTATTTCCCCAATTTTCCCATGAAAATGTTTCAATCTTAAAATCAGTAAACTTGATTCAACTAAAGTTTATCATATGCAGAGGATGTTACGCAACTTTAGAGAATGTTATCTTTGCAACTTTACTTGACATTTATGCTTTTGTATTTTTTGTATATTATTGTTTTGTGTTGTAAAAAAATGATATATTCAAGGAAAAGTGAATTTATTTTGGAGTATGTGTACAAGTTTGGTCAAAGACAGATTTTTTATATAATTATTACGTAGTTATTTTCTTAGGTAACTGCCTAGTGGAAACAAGACGTGTTTTAGACGTCTAAAACACGTAAGAAAACATATTAACACGTTTTTCAAACGTTTAACGTCACGTCTTGTGCCCACTGGGTGGTCCCAATAATTTTAAAAAGCTTAACATATTTACAAAATGGAAAGGAACAATTTTTTTTTCTTTTTCTTTTTTTTTTGGGGGAGGGAAAGGAGGGAGGGAGAATTTAGAAACAATAAAAACTTTCTTAGTACTTATAAATAAAGTTTTGAAAAAATATATATATTAACACTTATATTTTTATGTATTTTTACACTTATATTATCTTATATTAATATGTATATACTAATGGAAAAACTCTTAAAAGTTTCTTTTATCTAGAAATAGTGTTAAAATTACAAAGTTTTTTTCTTTCTTTTTTTTTTAAATTTGTAAGGTTTAAGTGAAACCAACATTCACTCACACGGTGCAGTAGTGGTTGGATACAAAATTTTTTTAAACTCTCGTCATAGTACGCAAAACATGAAATTCTTCCATTAGAAAATTATTACCATCAAATTTAAAATTGGAGCTCGTTCAAAGAATAAGAGTACTTTTGTTGTGTATTTCTTATCGATTTCTAAGATTAATGATTATTGCTTCTCAACAACATCTTGTTATATTTAACTATATGCAAAATTTTCTCATATTTAATCACATCATAAAAGAAAAAAAGTCTCACATTACACCAACTTTTGATACATGACATAAAAACTTTAAAAATTGTAAATACAATAACTATTACGCAACTTTTAAACATTTTTTAAAATTGTCAATTGTGTTTTTTGACTCATTTTTTAAATTTTAAAATAACAACAATAAAGAAAATAATAAAGTGCTTATGATATTTATGTCATTAACAAATTTTGACTTATTTTTCAAATAATAAAGTAATAATAATTATAATTTGAAAAATAAGTCAAAATTTGTTAATGACATAAATATCATAAGCAACCGTGGCACAGTGATTTGAGTTCTGGCTCAAAACCAAGTCCGACATGCGATACCGATGAAATACCTCCTTGCTTTGTTAAGCAAGGAGATACCTCCTTGCTTTGGTATGCAAGGAGGCGTCCTTGCTTCCCAAAATCTTATGTAACTTGTTAAATAAAATCTTATGTAACACCACCTCAATTTTACATCTTACTATTATCTGCAGAAAACAGTAAGATGTAAAGTTTTCAATTTAGATACTTAAAGATTTAAAATAATACATAAATAAAAGAGTAAGTGTACAGTTGCATTCTTTAAAGAATAAAAAATAAAACTACTTAGAAAAAACTGAGTTATTCAGAGTTAAAAATGTGTTTTTTTGTTTGAAACTTGAATGAGTTTAATGATTTTACCATATCTATTTTAGCTTTTTTTTTTTTTTTGAAAATAATTTCATATTTTAGGTCCTCGAAATGCTCTGTATATTTATTATACAGCTATTTTTAAACTCTCGCCATAGTACGCAAACATACAGCTCGTCTGTCAGTGGAAATAATGTTTCCGCACAACGCAACATCATAGGAGCAAGATTCGCTATAAATAGAGACTTACCCAAAAAAACGAAGGCAGAAACTGCCATATATTCGCACTCTATCTTTAAGCAAAACCAATCTAGTCGTACTTTTAAATCTGCTTACTAATCTTCATGGGCAATTTTAAAAAGGGTGTGTGTCACAACCCCTCCCCGAGTAACATGATTAACGTCACGCAACAGTAGTTATCTTGTAATTTAAAGCTGAATATTTTTTAAAATAGTGAGTAAATTAAAATATTGTTTCAATATTTTCTAAAATTCCAAAACTATATTTAATGTTGGTCAGGAAACCGGATATTTTATCAATTTTTGTTACGAGAAACACCAAAGTATTGAGAATTAAAAAAAAAAAATTAAAAAACCCTAAAGACTTTTGTTTAATAAATAGACTCGATATCCTGAAAAATAACAATTATTGAAAAAATCAACAAGTCTTAGTAAATCATTTGTAAATGAATCTTTTAAAACCTTTTTATGGGATTTACTATTTCCTTTGTAAAGTAAAAAATTTGGTACGTGTCCATGTAATTAAAAAAAATAAAAATGGGAACTTTTTTTTGTAATATATATATATATATATATATATATATATATATATATATATATATATATATATATATATATATATATATATATATATATATATATATATATATATATATATATAGTAATAAATAAGAGCATTCTGTAGGTTTAAAAAAATATTTCACGTGGTTTTTAGAGGTAAAATAAGTTTTACTGTGATTTTTGACTCATTTTACAGTTGCTTTTAAATTCTAATCGTTAACATTGGAAAGCATAATATCGTAGCAGGAAAGACTAAAGTTCTAGAAAGTTGACACTGTAAAAAAAGTTGATACTGACCAATAAGTTGACACTGTGCAAATATATGAAAAGCTTCTTTTTTGTTTCTATTTTTACTTAACTATGTTTTTATAGCAAGACAGGAACAAAGATTAATTCTTTTACGTTAAACTATGTTCATATACTACTTATGTTCATAAGTAGTAATACTTATGTTAATACTCATAGTAGTGGTTGACCACTACTAAGAGTACGACCCATAAATTATGAAAGCCGTTTTTTTAATACAATGCCCAGGTTCTAAATTTTTTGTCACTCCTTTTCTCTTTCAGTTTTTTGGCCGGTTAGTTCTAAAGAATTTTTTAAATTGAATGGCAAATTGAAAGTGCAATTATTTAAATTGAATGGCAGCAACAGGTTGTTTGCAACAACTGAATGGCATCAACATGTTGTTTGTAACAATTGAATGGCATCATCAGGTTGTTTGCAACAAACAGATACATTTTGATATGTACAAAAAACTCTTGAAAGAAAATTGAATAATTGCTTTTTGTTTAGATGTGATTTATTTTGTAAAATTTAAATGATTTAGATACATAAAAATTTTTTATATATCCAATTCAAATTGTTCATATATATTAGTGTACTTTAGGAATATGTATTATATATTTATATTGTATCCTCAATTAATTAAGGTATGAAACTTCCTGCTTTCCAAGTTGTATAGCTTATTTATGAATGCTATGTTACAGGATGATACATAGGGAAAAAATGTCATAAAATTTAGTATTCCGCAAATTTGGTACATCCAATGGACTACTCAAGCAACTATTACTTCTGGGTTGCTAACACAAAACGTTGCGTAGGTGCAAATATACCTTACAGGTTTTATCTAGAGATTGCTTTGTATATTGCCACGATGCCACACAACTCTAAAAGAGATCAGTCATCTTTAAGAGAATGTAGTAAGTAGGACAGCAAGAAAGATATTAAAGAGACAAATTACAGTTTTAGAGGTTCGGTTAAGGAGAAAAAGCCATATTTCTTTAATCAGAAAGACATCAACAATTTAATAGTTAGAGACCTAGATCTTACCAATTCAAATGCTGAAAATAAAATAATAAAATTAGTAGGATTAAAATGTGTAAGGCATAGAAAGCGTTACTAAATATTTTCCTATTTCTTTCTTCAGTCAGAAAGATAGATTGTGCTTCTGTAACAACAATGTGACCTGTCTTTTTTAATGGCTCGGTGCCTTGAAGTATAACGAAAACGTATGAGAAAATATTAAAGACTTCAAAATAGTGTCATTTCTTATGTCATTCCTTCAAGGCGTTTTGTAAAAGAAATGCCATAAGAAATAACACTATTTTGAAGTTTTTAATGTACTTAATGGCATCAAAATAACTTTTGTCAATTATTTTTGTAAAATTTCTATTTTTAATTTGAATTGTAAAAAACTCTTAGTATTTTGTAAGCACTATTTGGGGAAAAGGATTCTCAGTCTAACGGTACATTCTTTAAGAGTAATAACCCAAACTCTCTCTTTATTTGATTTAACAAGTTTTTTTGTAACTAGTTGAGCTTGCCAGTGTGAAAAACGTTCTTAATTGTTTACCTTTACAAACAGAGAAGAGGTATTTTTTTTAGCCGTTAGAAGTTATTTAATTTGTAACAATTAAATTTTGAATTATCATTAATTGTAAAAATTACAGATGCATCTGAAAAGTTATTAGTACAAACTTTAAAAACAACACTTTAAAGTTCATAAAATTGCGAATGAAATTTTTTTAAGAAAAAAAAAGAAACAAAACTTTTAAAGTTTTTCAATAAGAAAAAGGTCTGAGCCTAATACTATTACTGAAAGTAGCTAATGTAACAGTTGGAAGTAGCAAATGTACAGTTGGAAGTAGCAAATGTACAGTTGGAAGTAGCAAATGTAACAGTTGGAAATCACAATTCTAACTGTTGGAAGCAGAATGCAGAACAGTATGAATGAAGCAAATATAAACTTTTATTTAATTAGTTATTAATGAATATTTTAAATTCCATACTAAATAACTAATTCGATTTCATACTAAATAAGCATATGTTTTGTTTTTTATAAATATTCAGTATTTTATCGCATTCCTAATTAAAAACATTGCTTATGAAAGTCTTGAATATTATCAAGTAATACTAAATCATGAGCAGCAAATCAAAGTTAGAATTTAAAATTATTGATAACAAAATTTATAAAACTTTATCTCATGTAAAAAATTAGAAGCAGTGTATAAGCGTTTCTATATTTATATTGCCACTAATTGCTCGTTTATTTTAAAGACTTTTATATTATTTATTGAATATTTTAAATAAGAAGTTAAGACTAAATTAATCATATAATATATCAAAATTGTTTAATAACAACTTTAGCGTTAAATAACAAATTAACCACTATAATAAACCAGTTTTATAAAGAATTTTGCGTAAAATGTAAAAAAAAATTCCTATAAACGTTTTTATTCAAAATACAAATAATTATTTTTATACATATATGAGACAGATATAATTTATGTCTCTATTAATGGAAACTCATTAATGATCAATAGATGCTCAGAAAAGCAACAAAAGGAATTAACTTCCCAAAAATTTACTCTTGGTTTAAATATTTTAACTCCCCTGTTGATCAATTTTAAAATCAACCCCAGGATATAAAATAATTTAAAGTGTGACAAAATGACAAAATGAATGAACCGGGGACTTAAATTTAATAAAACCTCTACAGAAATAAATTAACCCCTTTTAATATACATACCATAGTTTAGCTATAATAAATAAAATATATATACATTTTTTTTAATTTCTTATAGCTAGTTTAGAAGTTTTCCGTTTTTTTATTTTTTAGTGATTTTATTTTTACTTTTTAATTATTATATACTTTTACTTTACGTCTTGTTTTTTTTTGTTTTTTGTTCTATCGACTGAATTTATTTTATTTATTTTAATTATTTTACGCAGTAAGTTATATACATCAGCTGATTTAATTAGTAAAGGCGCAACACTGTGTGCATAAATGTTGGATTTAACAACAATAACATTAATAGTAAAAAAAAATACTATTATCATAATAGTAAAAATTAAATTAATAGTAAGAGTGGAAAAAGTAATAATAACAACGATAACGCTAATAATATTATTAACAATAAGCATTAAAAATTTATTAGTAATTTAATAATACTAGTAATACACGTATATAAATACCCCCTCATCCTACCCACACACGTACATACACATATACATACACATATCTTTGGATATATTAATTGTATTTATCTTGGAAAGAGTGGAAAAAGTTGTTTTATAAAAACATGGTTAGAATGGAGAACTTTTAGGTCATAGGGAAGGTTATTCAAAGATTTTATACTTTGGTATTTTATGTTCATAAGTATCAAAACGGTGTTTTAGGACTGGTAGATTCAGATTATTAATGAATCGAAGAAAGTAACGTTTATTTGCACCTTTAGGGAAGAAGTTGTTAAATGTAAGAGATTTTTATGCTGGTGATTCCAGTGGCGAACTTTAGCCAGCATTTCAAGACTTTAAGATTGGATTTAAACAAAAGGTTCAACTTCATTTCCAAGATAATTGATTGAGTTTACATAGTTGCTTTATTTACCCACTTGATCTAAAATATAAGTTTTTATTGATTTTTGATTTATTGGATTTGAATATAGCTCGTTTAGTTTTGCTACGGTTGAGAAAAAGTTTATTTGAACGAAGCCACTGAACTAGATTGGCAGATCATGGTTATTGTGTTAGTTAATTTTTTTTGAAGGTTTGTTAATAATGAGCACGTTAGTATCATCATAAAAGTGGTAAACAGTTGTAAACTTAAAACTGTAAACGGAGTTATTAGGGTCGTTAATGTAAAGAAAAAAAAAAGTAATGGTCCTACTACTGAGCCTTAGGAGACACCATTGCAAGATTGTATTTGAACAGATTTTGAGTCATTAATGGCTAAAAAACTGCGATCTGTTGTGAAGATAGGAAGTAAACCATTTAAGAAATATTCTCTGATTCCGTAATATTCTAATTTTTTGAGTAGGATAGAAAAAAAAAAAAAAAAAAAAAAACTAAAAGAAGTTTCATACCTTTCTTTTAAACTGAAACTTTTTTTAGTTGTGAGAAGTGTGATTTTTAAAAATATAATTAAGAAAAGATTAAAAATAAAAAAACTGTTAAAAAAGAAAGAATCAACAAAATAATAATTAATGAAAGAATAGTGAACACTTTTATATTGTTTTGAAATACTATTTTTATTTATGTACCTAATATTCTTTTGTATTTATTTAGATTTGTATTCGTATTTTCAAACAATTTTCTAATATAAATTAATTTGTGAATGAATAATCAAAAAAAAAATTCAAATGGAAAATAGTACCTATAGCAAACTATTCCTTAAAAAGCGCTAGCTGCATTTTTATCGCAAAAAACCAATGGTCTGCAACTTTATATAAAGCGATAGCCGCATTTTTATCGCAAAAAGCCAATGGTCTGCAACTTTATATAAAGCGATAGCCGAATTCTTATCACAAAAAAACTAATGCTCTACATATCGCTGCTTTTTAGAAAAACATTTTTATTTTTCGCAAAACGATGAATAATGGTTATAAATATTAGCGGTGAATAATAGCGGTAACAAAAATTTTTGCTGATTTGTGTGTACGACGAAGACGAAGATTACTTTTAAAAATTAGTTTTATTTATTTAGTTAACTATTTACATAAACTTATATAAATATTATCACATAGCTATTGTGATTCTAATAACAGGGGGAAACGGGGCAAGATGGCTCGACAAAAAAAAAGTTTAAAAATTGGTTAAAGCAAAACTATAATTATATCTTGTATTTTAAAACCCCCCGGTTTTTTTAAATATTGATATAACTTTATACGCAAAAGTTTCTTTTTTGTGCTTAAAAAAATACCTTAATATATAAAAGGTTCTCTAAAATATATATATATATATATATATATATATATATATATATATATATATATATATATTTTTTTTTTTTTTTTTTGCCCTGGTCACGTGACCAGATTATAAATTTAAGTACTTTTCATTTTAATTTTTATTATAAAGTTTTCTACTTACAAACTAAAACTCATTTAGTCATTATGATAACACAGCTTCATGACAATTTTTTACTTTATCAGGTTGTGAAAGTAAAAATTGAGAAATTTAAACTTAACAAATTGTTTCTATACTACCCACTGCCGACGACACGCAGTGTTACGCTGAATATTAAATTCATGGCTTTTAGGTTCAATACTCATACTCTAGCCATAACGGCATTGCGTTACGAGATCTACTAAATTTTTTTGATTTTTCTTAACAACAATAATTTCTTTAAAAGAATACCCAGCATCCAATACGAGGTTGTTTCTTACTGTTATTATTATTATAAAAACAATTATTTTTTTGTCATTGTAAAAAGTCGCAGATCAAAAAAGTAAGCTTTATTCGTATTTTGAAATAATTCAAAAACAAATTTAAATCCCAGAACTACGTTTACCGAATTGAGTTCACCGAACAATAGCAATTGTAAAGTTGTTGTAAATTTCTAAAATTTTTTCATTGTAAACGTGAACATATCTTTTTTATTCGGTTGATTAACAATAAAAGTTTTATGCTTTTGGTTCCCTACGGCACCATCTATTAATTAAATATTATCGTTTTATTTGGTTGAAGATTTACGAAATCGTATGACTTAGCTTTTATCGGTTTGTCTATAACATGTATACATAAGTGCAATATATGTGAACTGTATGTTTCTTAAAATAGTTATTCAAGTTTTGTTGTTTATCTTAAAAATCGAATGTAAGTGATTTTTTTATAATTTTTGTTGATCAAGTGTTTTTAGTTGCTTGTTTGTTTTTACTTTTGTTTACAATTTTGGTAAAAGGTGTTTTATTTTGTTTTATTTTGAGTTTTTTAAAGTAATGAACTTTTGTTGTTAAACAAAAGTCCATTTTGTCTCTCAAAAACGCCGTTTAAGACTTTCGAGTCAATGAATAATATGTTGGTTGAGACTTCAGTAAGTGGCTAATATGCCGTTTGAGATATATAAATAAAAATTCTATGCTTAAATATCTTTTAGACTTTTTTTTAAAAAAAATATTTTTTAATTCTTATAAAGGTAACTCGTAAAATTTTGTTCAACTAAGAAAAGAACGAAGAGAAGTCCCCCTCTTATTCCTTTTAATTTGTCCCTTTTAATAAAAAGTTTAAAACCATTCAAATTGAATTTTTAAAAAAAATGCCTATTCAAAGGAATTAATCTTATTCCGTTTTAAAACAGTCTATTGCTCAAAACAGTTGGAACTTTTATTAAATAAATTTTGACCAAAAAAAACTATATTTTGTTTTATAAAAACGTGCTTTCAAATCATGTTTTATTTTAGGCTCAAAAGATATGATCATGAAGAACTTGCTAACTATCTTTTACTCGCTGTTATAATAGCATTTATTGTTTTGACGACGGTGGCGTACTTATTAACAGATGGACTACCGCATTTTTCTAAAATACTACCTAATTATCTCCTAAAATTAATTATCACCGAAAAATTACGGCACGACGTTACAAATATTTAAACTGTTTTAAAGAGTCAATCAATTTTTAGAGTCTTAAAAAGTTTTAAAGAGTCAACCAGAGTCAACCAACTAATCGAGTCTAAACTATGAAGGAGAAGCGCGTTAAACTAAAAAAAGTTACAGTTTACTAATTCATTTCGCAAAACAAACAAACAAAAAAGTTTTACAATGTTAACCAATGAGATTTAAAGATACAGAAAAAAACTTTTTTCAATTTAATAGAGATATTTGTTCTAATTAGCTTGCGTAACGGAAGATTAGTTCCTAGTCATTGATTAGATTTTAAATAAGGAATATTTTCTTTAGGAAATTGCGTCGTTTGCACAATCGCAAATTTCTATAAATATTTTTATAACGACTAACAGTATGTAACTGTCATTCAAGCTTTATCGTAAACTTAAATTTTACCGTGGTTTTATCTTACAAACAGTGAACAAAAAGTAATCGTTTTTTATACGCCGTTAAATACTGATTTTAAATTATATTTATATCTAAAATGATAATTGAGTAGATCATAATTTATATTAAATGTCGACAACATATTATTGAATAATATGATGGCGATTAAACTATTTATATAAAAAATTGTATATTTTTGTGATTTATTATATTTACTTAAATATTTAATTTACCAATTAACTTGACTATAATATAAAATATTTAATGTTTTGTTTAATAAAATTTTTATGTTTTTTGAATTAGTGTTTCAGAAGTAAAATGTTTAAAAAGTTAAATGGAATGAAAAATAATTTTATTATTTGTCTTTACCCTATTTAATTAAGTTTTATAAAATCCATTCTAATTTTCACATTGCCACGTATACATATCTTTATCTTGTACTGCAACGACTTAGCGAGTAAAACTCAAGCAGTTAAACTTTGTTTAAAACTTTGACTTAACGAGTAAAAATATCCGCAAGTAGTGGAACTTGAGATTAGAAACTTAAAAAATTTAACTTCCACGTGTGTGAAGAATTAAAAAACTCTGTTGAAAAGTTGAATTCAAAAGCTCCCTACTTTTTGCATCTTCATATTATTATTAAAAATAAAAAGGCCGCAATAAAATATTTTTTCTTAAAATCTTAATGATCTCCAGCGAGCACTGACGGTTATGACGGGTTCGAGTGAATAAAAACTCGATAGCATGTACTTAATTTTTAACTAAAATCGTGGATTATGATGATTGTGATTTTCAACCGATGGCTTTTGCGACTTTCTACAACAACCAACTGTATTTTTAATCGAACAAATTTCTTATCTATTGCACTTTTGATCAACTGATTTTTCGGTCGACTTAAATCACTACGTTTATTTTAGTTTTTAATTTTTGAAAGAGTTTTTTTTTTGAAAAAAATAGTGCCAGCGACACCAGAGGGAGGGGAGGGGGATCCGACTACACGTGCTCCTATAGAGGTCGTTTTTTAGAAATCGACGATTCTGCTTTTTCCATTCGAAACTCGTGTTGTCGATGATTTTGATGATTTTGACTAATTTAATCATAGGCGCACAATCCGCTGCGTTTATGTGACTCAGTCAATTTTGCAGAATCCGCTGTGTCTATATGACTAAATCAGTCAATTTTTGTAGAACCCACGTCTATGGAACAAAATATTAAAAAAAACGTTTAAAATACAGATTACTCGATTGAAACGAAAGTCACCTATAATCTATTGTTGAAAACTAAATTATCTGATATTGGTTAAATATGAAAATTTCGGTCGAAAATCTTGGTCAAAAATGGAAATGTCATAAAAAAATCGTTTTTCAAAAAAGCAAAAAACGATTTTTTAATTTTTTAAATTTCCTGTTATTCATTTTTTAGTTTTTGCATTTTTTTATTAATATCTTGCATTTTAAACGATTTACATTGAATATAAAGTGCTTACTTAATTCAAGTTGTACTTTGAAACATCAAAAACAACAATTACATGGTAATCCAAAAAAATAGGATAGGAGATAATCTTGCCTCTAGCTTTTCAATGAAGTCATTAAAACAACATCAGAAAAGAAAATATTTGTGGTAAAATAAATCGTATTCTTATTAATTTTTATAATAACATATGCTATGCTATCAAAAATTATAACGATTACGCTATTATATACGATTTAATGCTTTACCACAAATATTTTCTGTTTCATTAATTGAGTAACTTTATTTTTTTCTAATTGTTATCAACTTAATAATTGTTAAACGTTTAAAAAATAATCAAGCTTTTTAAATATTTTGCATTAATTATGACGAGTCGTTAACAAAACATAATTGACACATTTTAAATAAAATTTTGAAACGAAAATCAAAAAAGTAAAAAAAGAACTTTTTTTGCATATGAATTTACGCAATTTTAAATTTCATATCGCACCACGACTGCGATATGAACCCAATTAAAGAGCAAGTGTGTTAAAATGAGTTATTTTTCACTCATTTTAACACACTTGCTCTTTAATTGGGTTCATATCGCAGTCGTGGTGCAGAGGCGCAGTGGTCAAGTGCTTGCATTAAAAACATAAGATATTCAGGGTTCAATGCAAGCTCTGAGCATACATGGATTATCTGTAAAGAAGGAGGTGTAAGCTAGTTAAATGCTCTTCCGCGGTGCTCTGTGGTAAGATCGTTAGGTTTTCTTGGAAAACTTGCCTTTGAGTATCCGTGGTGCATTGGTTAGAGAGCTTTCTTTAGAAACAAGAGATCCAGGATTTGAAGCAAGCTCTAGGCATGTTTTTCTTCATCGGTTGGGAAGGTTCGTGAACTTCCAAGTTAAATGATTTTCTGCGCATTGTGACAAGACCGTTAAGTTTTCTTGGGGCACCTAAAACAAACAAAAAACAAAAAAATAAGAATAAAAAATTAGGAGACTAAGCGGAAAAGAACAATTAAACCATTTATTAATCACTTTTGATTAATAAATTAAAAAGTTTGCTTAACTTAACCTTTATTTTGTAAGGAACTCTGATAATATGATAAAAGTTATCTAGTAGCAAATGGTTGGGAGGCCCCAAAAAAACTTGTCATTAAGGACCCATAATCTTACAAATATTTCAACTATAATATACCCAGTAGGTACGGGACGTAAAAAATATTTCAACTATAATATACCCAGTGGGTACGGGACGTAAAAAAGATGACTTTCAAACGTATTTTAAACGTTTTGAACGTCTTTAGAACGTTTTTGATTGCTAACCAGCAAAAACCAATAAAAGCTCTATTGGAAAAATTTTTGCGCCAGGTTTTAGGCTAGAAATGAATATCTTCGCCTAAAAAGCTTATTTTCTTAACATTTTTAATTCTGAATAAATCCTTAATTTTCAAAATATTTTTGCTTAATTTTAGCATAGAAAGTGCACTGGGTACTGAGCAAAGAAAGAAACCGAGAGCCATAATGAATGCATCTTCAGATAAAGAAAATAAAAATGAAACTATACCAGCTTTTGAAGCTTATTTAATAATATTTTTTCATTATTTTTTTAGTTTCAACAGATTTTTTACTTTCAGTGGTTTCTGCTTTTATATATTTACATATTTTTTTTTATATTTAATATATCTACAATATTTTGGTCTAGTAGTCCGATGATTTGAAATTTTTTGAATATAATTTTAGTGGTATCATAATGAAGTTGGAGCAGAACCAAGACAACATTTTCAAAAGTTTAAATTTTATAGATCTTAACTTACACCCCACTAATTAACTTTCAAATAATCTTTTGAATACTTGGTTCACTTTTGTAAAACAAGTAGAAGTAGAAACTTCAATTTCAGAAAAAGTAGAAGCTTCAACACAAGTGCAAATAATTAATAATAATGACCGAAAACTTTAAATTTATAAAGCGAGCCTTTCTTCTTTGATCACAGTTTTAGATTTTGTCATTTTAGTAAAAATATATTTGTAAATATATATTTTTATCAAAATTTGTAATAAAAATTTTTAACTTTATTTTATTAGGAATGGCTTGGTAATTTGTTTAAGTTAACTCAAAACGGCATATGAAATAATTTTTGGAAGTATGAACCTTTTTATGAAGACCTAGAAATTGCAAAACCAGTTACCACAGATCAGAGGCGTAGCAAGGGTTAATGCCACCCGAGGCGGAACCTAATTTTCACTACCCCCATAAAAAGAATAATAATTATATTTATCAAAACGATTATTTAGATAAAGGATTATATATCTAGCAAAAATTGACTTTGTTACAACATTTTAAAGGTTTATTTTTCTGGCTTTTTTGTAAGTAAAGTTATTAGTGAGACTTTCAAAGTCAATTTATTACTCAGCTTCTATTCTCAATGAATTGTATGACAAGGTTTTTTGAGCGTAGGGTATGCATTGTAGATTTAAGAAAACCTTTTATTAATTTTAGTTTTGAAAAACCTGTCTCACAACTATCCACACTTACAGCAACTAACTATGTAACTATATTAAGAACGGAGCTTTCAAGACTATAATTTATAATAAACTACAAAGGTTCAAGTGGACCACCATCATGTTTTTTTTTTTTGTCTTGTGATGCGGCGGCATAAAACTTTTAAGCTTTTTCTTTTCAAGGAGGAACTTTTCTTTATTAATGTCATCATGGTCACCCAGAATTTAAAATTCGTATTTATTAATCAAAAGATTATAATTTTTTTCAGCAATAACATAAAACTGTTCAAATTTTGTTACAGTTTTTTATATCACTCTGTCAAGGGGCAAAAACATTTCTCTTCTAGGCTCATTATCAATAAAAAATAATCAAACTTCCTTTTTTTCCAAAAATTTCATAACTAATAAAAATGAATAACATTTTTTAATTGAAATAAATAATAATTGTTTGAGCTATGAGTTCTATGAATCTGAAAAATACGCGTAAACGTAAAAGAAAATATATATAACGCGCGTGTTTGAAAATGGTAGATCTAATAACAAAATTTTTTATTCGTTTAATGAAAAAAAAGTTTAATTGCTTTTTTTTTATTATTCGTTATCATTAAGCTTTTGAAGTAATGTAAAGTAAAATCTTTTATAATATTGTAAGTAAGCGTCAACAGAAAAGAAAAGGGAAATGGTGTTGCATTGTGTACTCTTGCCAAATTTAAGTTTAAAGTAAAAATAAATTCAGTAAGTCGAACTAGCATAATGAAGCTTTGTTTATAGAAATTTTAAATAAAACCGGTAATCCCATTATATCGACCGCCATCCTATGATTTTTATATATATATATATTTAAATGCCGCCATGCGACAGTGAGTTAGAACACCAAGCTGCTTTCTGAATTACTTTAGAATTATCACTTTGCTCTGAATTACTTTAGAATTATCACGTTAGAAATGGAGCCAACAAAATAAGCATGTTTTTATTTGGCGGTCATTTATGAAAAGTTTAAAAATGTAAAATACTATTTTCGATGGATTAATTGAATAATAATAACATTAAAATGCAGCCGTGGCGCAGCCGTGAGCAGCCGTGGCGCAGTGGTTAGAGTTCTGGCTCAGAACCTAGAGGTCCGAGGTTTGACGCCATCTCTAGCCCAACAAGCGACATTGGTACGGAAGGAGGCGTGAACTTCCTGTTAAATGCTCTCCCGCGGTGCTCTATGATAAGAACGCAAGGACTTCTGGGAGCACCTAAATACATACAAAAAATAAAAAATAATAATAAAATAAAATAAAATCGCCATTGACAATATTTTAATAAACAATTTTTTAAATGAAAACTAAAATTCTCACATTTTTAGTCTGATTTTTTTTTTGATCATCTTCCTAATTTTCATATTGCTTGTAAAGTCTTACCAAATAATGAAAATAAATAATGACTATGCTCTGTAACTAATTCTAGCATTAAAGATTGTTCAGCCTAATAAAATTTTTGATGCATTTCTGGGGGAAAAGAACTGCAGTATATCTAATGTAAAAATAACTAAACTCGAGTTTATCGAACTTTAACGTAATAAGTCATGATGTTACAATGACATCATAAATGACATCTCTGTAATGGACAGAAAAAACCTTTTTGATTTCCTTTAAAGAATGTTTTTTTTGATTTATTAGATCAGCTAAAATTAATTCAATTTCTGAAAATATGAATCCTTTACTGTTTTTATTTTCAAAAATATTTAAAGGGTAATTTACAAATACAATTGTTAATTTAATTTAAAATACTTCCTTTTTTTTTTCTCGAACTTTTCAATAAAATTTTAAAACAAGTAGAATTTTAACTTGTAAAATTTCTTTTTTTGAGAGAAAATGGCCAATCAAGTTACAAATTTAGTCTCTCATTGTGTGAGTAAACAGAATTCTCATATTTTAAGATGGGTAAATTATTTTCTAAAATGTATTTTAGTGAGGTTTATATTTTTACAACGCAATTCTCAGTACAAAGTTTTGGAAGTTTTCGAGAAATTTTGTCTCATTTGTGGAAACAATGGAAAAAAGTTTTTGTTTTAGTTGAATAAAAAATAAAAAATAGCATTTTTAAAGCCTTATAAGAATAGGATTTTTATCATCAGCAAACTGAAATAATACTGTAATACACTAAAAGATTTATTTAAATCATTAATAAATATTAAATAATTTATTTAAATGATTAATAAATATTTGTGGGACACCACAAGTTATATTCATATAATTCGTTGGTGAAACACCACAAGTTATATTCATATAATTTGAAAACAATAACTTTACTCTAGGATTATTTATTGACCTATCAAAAGCATTTGATACGGTTGATCACCTCATTCTTTTAGAAAAAAATCAACACTACGGAGTAATAAATAAAATCTATGATTGGTTAAAAAGCTACCTCACTCAAAGAAAACAATATGTTATTAATAAGGAATCAGGTGAACTAAAAATTATGTGTGGAGTTCCACAAGGGTCAATTCTTGGTCCCTTGCTGTTCTTGATCTATGTAAACGATTTACATAATGCTTCAGTAAAACTTAACGCGAAAATGTTTGCTGACAACACAAACCTTTTCTTATCTAACAGTGACATTAGGCAACTTTACTCTACATGAATTATGAATTAAGGAATGTTAATGAATGGTTTAAGGCTAATAAACTGTCATTTAATGTAGATAAAACAAAGTATACTCTATTCCATAAAAAATTAGAAAAACCTTCTCTAAAAACTAATTGGAAAAAATGAGTCAATACATTTCTTAGAATCCTTATTGATGAAAATTTATCATGGCTTCCTCACATAAATTATATCCAATCAAAAATTAGTAAAACAATTGGTTCGATGTACCGTATTCGCCCATATGTAACTTCAGAAAATCTGAAACTAGTACATTTTGGCCTAATACATTGTTTTATTTACTATTCTAATATTACATGGGCTAGTACTCAACCAACAAAACTTAAAAAAATATTTTCTCTACAAAAACATGCATGCAGACTAATATATAAGAAAAAAAAATATGAACATGCAAAACCACTAATGAAAGACATGCAAATGATGAGTATATATGAAATTAATATTTACAAACACTTAATTTTTATGTATAAATATAATAACAGCCTGATTCCGAAAACCTTTAATAATAAATTTACAAAAAACGTTAACAATAATTACTCTTATAGAATAAACCAATGAAATACTTATAAATTGCCTAGAATTAGGAGCAAGTATTCTGATTATGGAATAGCATACCGTGGACTGAAACTATGAAATACATTTCAAAAAACCAAACATTTAAATACGGTAAAATCATTAAACTCCTTTAAGTTTCTAATAAAAAATAAAATTTTCAAATATTATAAATAATTTTGCAGTTTTTCTAAATAAACATCGAATTCCATTATTCTTACTTTGAAAAAAAAAATTGTCTTTTTTTTAATATTTAAAACATTGTCAGTATTTTTAAAATGACTATTGTTAAAATTATATTAATACTATTTCCTTTCTTTCTTTAAATGTAAATATTTTTTTATTATATTGGAATTGTACAATTGTATTTTTAACAATCTTAATCTATTTTAAACTTGTAAAGCCCACATAGAGCTCTATGAAAAGATTGTGGTGACTTTAGTCATCCGTATCTTCTTTGAGCCCTTGCCTGTTTTTATAAATCAACTTTTTTTGGTATGTAAATGTTTCTTTGTAATTATATTTTCTTATTATATAAGCAGCAAATATATTTAAACTAAAAAAAAAAAAAAAAAAAAAAAAATTATTTTCATTAAATAAATGTTGTTTATATCTAAATAATCGCACAACCTTCTACTCATAATCTAATTACTTAGAAATATACTATAAGTTTAAATCTCCATACTACTATGTATAATGGAGATAAGTTTTTAATTTTAGACACAAGTTTCATTTATCAATCTTTCTAAAGTATTTGATATTGTTGATCACAATATTTATTTTCAAAACTTTTTCAGTTTTCCAGGCTGATTTAAATGGATAGAAACCTATCTTTGTAACGATTATCAGTACCTTATGGTGAAGAAGTCAAGAGCACCATCAACTTGTACTACTGAAATGTGATATCTTATTTTAGTTTTTGAAAAAAAAAAGACTTGTTATCACAAAAAAATGCTGAAATTAGGGCACTTTTAATAAATACTAATCTTTCTCAACAAGAAATTGCCAGAAAATGTGGTATTTTGCAGGTTTCTGTACAAAATATACACAAAAAATGGCTAATATGGAGAACTTGATGTCTAAGAGGGTTGGTCAATGTGGAAAGAAGAGAATACTAACACTACGCGGGAAAAGAATACTTACCAAGATTGTTCTAAAAATAGACAGGCCACCAACAATGAAATAACTAGTAAGCTGGACCAATCTGGAGTCAAAATGTCAAAGAGAACGGTTACACGTCGTCTACACGATCTTGGTTACATTTAAGTCTAAATTGACACCAAAAATGATATAAAAAATGCTGGAGTGGGCAAAAAAGTATAGGAATTTAACAGAAGATGATTGGAAATTGGTCAAATTAGTTTTGATGTATTTAAAATATCTAATTTCTTACACCAAACTTTAAATATTAACTTAACATCCTTGTATAATATTTAAAGGTATGCTTTAGCGACGAGAGTACTTTCCAAGTGTTAACAAAGAAGGCTCAATATGTAAAAAGAAAAAAGTGGAAAAAATACTTATTGGACTGCATCATTCAAACTGTTAAACACCCCACCTCTGTGGTGATCTGGTTAGTGATATGTAGAAGTGGAATGGGAAGGCTCTATAATGTAGAGGGAATAATGAATCAGTTACAGTATAAAAAGTCCTGGAACAAAGATTGTTGCCACAATTGGTAGAATGGTTAGTCCAGGTGAAAAAAAACCTTAATGCAGGATAAGGCACCATGTCACACGGCTAAATCAGTTAAAAGATATCTATCAGAACAAAATATTCCATTACTTGATTGACCAGGAAACTCTCCTGACCTAAATCCTAAAGAAAATGTTTAGGCGCTCCTAAAGAAGCAAATATCTAAAGAAAATATTACAAATAAAGTGTATTTGATAAAAAGAATTATTCACCATTGGAACCATAATAAAGAACTGAAAGAATTGGCTGAAATATACATCAAAAGTATGTAAAAAAGGGTTCTTGGAATTATAGAGGCAAAATGAGGAATCACCAAATATTGATCTTGAATATATTTGTAATATTTGAATAATGAAATTTATTAACAATTTGTTAAATGTTTTTTATTTGTCAAAAAAATACCCATTTCTTAAATAAAAATTACTTTTGAGTACATAAATCACAAAATAACATTAAAATAATAGACTTTGAAATTTGAGAATGTAAAAAATTGTGGGTGGCCATAATAAATTGTCACACGACAAGTTATTACTCTGGTTTTGATAATGAAGAAGAAATTGAATTGTGAAATTTAAGTTAATTTTTCACTTTTTGATATTTAATTTGCGAAAAAGTGACATTCCCTTTGCTTCCCTTGCATCTTTCATTTAGACTTAATATCTAGGGGTACTTTGCATAGTTTATTTTATCTTTTGGCATGTTTTTTTTTTGAGAATCAAAATTTTATTATATTTAAGTAATTTTAATTTTTTATTTTTTATTTTTTTTTTTTTTAATATTTGTTTTAAGTGTTTCAAGAAGACGGTCTTTTCACATAGCACCGCTGAAGAGCATTTAACTAGTAATTTCACGTCTCCTTTCGATGGCGTAAAATATGCCCAGAGCTCGCATAAAACACTGAATCTCTTGCTTATAAAACCAGGGATCTAACCATTAGACCATGTCCGCTTATTAATACTACTTTAAATTAAATTTGTTTCAAAATTCACGACTTAAATTATAAATTATTATTTTTTGTTAATTTTCATTAATAATAAATTAAACTTATTTAGTTTTTTTTTTTTTTCTAAAGTACAAATAGGTTATAACTATTCTATTCCCACATGCGTGACTAACCCTATTTTTAATATCAGTTTAGATTTACATTTTTGTTCCGTCATTATTGTTATATCGCAGTTTTTTAATGATTTTTGTTATTATGTTTGATAACGTTTTTATATTCATTCGAATGTCATAGTATGTCATCCAAGATGCAAGATTAGGGATCGTCCATAAATTACGCAATGCAAAACTTATTTAAAAAATATAAGTAGGAGATCATTTTGCTCTTTTGCGCGGCGTTTTTCGCTGGACTTTAAAGGCTATTTATAGACTTGGTTTAATTGATCTTTAATTAAACTTTTAATCCTTTGTCTTTTGTCTATAGGTTTTTCTTTTTTTTTTTTTAATTTTTATTCAGGTGTCCTAAGATGTCTTTACGGTCTTATCACAGAGCACCGCGGATGAGCATTTAATTTGAAGTTCACGCATCCTTTCTAACCGATGTCGCAAAACTTGCCCAGAGGTTAGGTTTGAACCACGAATCTGTTTCCAATATGTATATATATAACGGGGTGCGCATATCCTTCAAAAGTCAGCCAACCTAAGTACTGCGTTAGTACTCCACTGCGCTAATTTAATTTCAAAGGTAAAAACCAATAATAATAAATCTAATTCCATTTAAATTTGATGATTTTTACCTTTTTTTTAATTAAACTTGCGAATAGACGATAATTAAATTTAGTCTATTCGCTCGTGAAAAACGTGCGAACAGACACTTCGTTTTTTCAATACAGAAATTTAAAAAAAAATTAACTTTTATAAAATATTGTGTAGTCTTTTTTTCATATTTCATAAATCGTATCATTTAAATAATGTCCTTTTTATACGATTACATTTTTATAGATGCCTTATTGATGAAAATCATAAAATCCAATATTTCTTTTCCCTTTTATATCCATATAAACATACCGAGCAAGCAAAAAAAGCATCAAATACTGATGTTGCTTTATTTAAGCTTAAACACGACTAAAAAAAAAAGACTTTTAAAAAAAATTGTATTATATAGAGAATAAAACCTTGATTTCTATTATCCGTTATTTTTACTCTCTAAGGAATACTCATTACGGTTTTCATTCGAGACCATGATAAACCTAAGAACAGTTAAATTAATGTTTTTTTTTTAAAAAACCTCGTTGTACTTAAGATCTGTAAAATACGAAGTTGTCGAAAATTAATATTTTACCAGATCCAAACAAAGTTTTTCGTATTTTTCAAGGCATCTGATCAAAATAACTCCTTTTAAATATTCCACTGGTAGAAATTTGAGTAAAATTTTACTCAAATTTCTACCAGTGGAATATTTAAAAGGAGTTATTTTGATCAGATGCGTTGAAAAATATTTTTAGATTTTGAAAAATTTTGTTGAAAAATTTTTTTTAGATTTTTATTTTAAAATAAAAATCTAAAAAAAAAATTTAATATTTGAATTTGTACGAGATGTTTTTAAAATTGTTTGTATTTGTTTGTTATTTACCTTTTAAAAAAATCGATCTTTACTAGAGGTTAGAACATCGTTGATATTAAAACATGCTATTTTATACGTCGACAGCTACATATTTTATTACGACGCGTCGACAGCTATTATTGTAGCTTTTTAGTTATCAACATAACTGTTTTAAAAAAGTTTAAATCACAAGCAAAATATGAAAAAAAAAAGGTAAGAATAAATAGAAATCCGATGTATCAAATTATATGTGGTATCAAGTTGGCAAAACATCTTAAAACAAAATCTGCAAATGAGAAAATATATAAAGATTACAAATATTTTTTTTTAAAAGTTTGTAAAAGTATGAAGAAAAAAAATTAGTACTCAGGCCTTTTACTCCTAAATTCAAAAGTAACTCAAAACACACTTAGCAAATAATGAAATAAAAAATTGGCAGATAAAAAAGATGCTCAGGTTTCCTTTCCCAATTAGTTGTAGTAGTTAAAAAAGTGTATTTAAATCAAGAGCTCATGAATTTAATAAAATAATAGGTGGTCACTAAAAATCCGGACTGACTTTCAAACAAAAGTACTCCCTTAGTTAGCTAGAGATTAAATAAAAATATCTTTAAATGGAGTTTTTAGTTCTTTATTTATTTGAATTAATTTTGTTTTTAACAACCCGTTTCTTCAGATTTAGCGATCTCCAAGACGAGTTGACGCACAAAGTAAAAATACAAAGTTAAATCTTTTTTCAGACAACGCTTCTCTATGGTTTTATTGTTGCTTTACATATTTTGTTCTCAAGTTATACACCAGACAAACATCTTGAATTGAACAGCCATGGTGCAGTGGTTAGACTGCTTGCTCGAGAAGCATAAGATCCAGGGTTCAAAGGAGCTTTAGGCATATTTTGCGGTAAACATTTTACCTAGCAATTTTTCATTCAAATAGATCTCATAAATTCCTTTTCTTATCTCTTCTTTAAAAATTAAGAGAAAAAATAATGGCAACATTACGTAATAAAGGGTTAATTTTTATTACTTATCTAAAAACAAGAACTCATAGATTAAGTAAACTTAAAAATGCATACACGCATGAAAGTGTTTGATTCTAAATTGTTTTAGATTACAAAAAAGATTACAAACTCAGTTACAAAAAAAACTTATAACTTTTTTGTAACTGAGGCTAAAAAAAATGGGGTTAATTTAGCTCACTACATGGAATAAAGTCACTAAGAGTTGTAAAAAAAACTGTTATCAAACAACTTTTATGATTATTTGTAAGTATTTGTTGTAATTACAAAAGTATAAATTTTGTATTATATTACAATACCAAACTCATATCAATGCTCTTATTAAACTGTTAAATCAGAATAATTGTGAAATTCCAGTTATTAATTTAAATTTGCCTAAAAATTATAAACCAAATTATTGAAGCAGAAATATGTTACACCTATACTTTAAAACAGGTACACCATAACGCATTAAAAGTCTCAAAAACGGTTGATTTAGCTAAAGACAAGGAACTTCAAAATAAAAAATATCCAGATTAATATTAAAACTAAGAATAAACACGCACATCTCAAAAAGCATAATGGCTAACCATTATTTACATCTACAGAAAAAAATATTTGAAGACTAAAAATATTTTGAATTTGGCTTTTCCTGTGGAATCATATGACTTACTATTGTAAAAGAGTGTATTGTAAAAGAGTATTTGGAAATTCTTGTGAAATCGTATTTTTTTGTTTTAGTAGGGGAAGTGGGGGCATAACCACCCCCGTAACGTTTGAATAAATGTTATATGAAAATAAAAACAAAATGTGTTTTTTTAGCAGTTTAATTTAATAGCCGCATCATTAAGCTTTAAATCGATGCATTTAAGAAAAAAATTGAACGGGTTTTGAAAATGTTATTACACAAAAATTACACTTAGTGAAAAAAACGGTTTTGCCCCCATTGTGAGGCACAACCGCACCCTCACAAAAATCTTTGGGGGTTCACTGTTCTAGGTACATTTTCTTTACAATTGTCATAGCTCAGATTATTTGCTGATTTTGTTGCACGTTTGTATACTGTGTAGGCATTCTTTGTACTTACAATCTCAGTTTTCTTATTCGATATACTCTTAGCTTTATTTTAATTCAAAAACTCATTTATAAAAATTAAATAAAAAAATACAAAATCTAATTTCTAACATTTCAAAACAAAACTTTTAGAAATTGCTATTTTCTAATATCTTTTCTAACAAAAAACAGAACTTTTTCTAATAAAAAACAAACTTTTCTAACAAAGTCTTTTAAAAAAAACTTTTCTAACAAATAACAAAACTTTTCTAACAACTTTTTTTCAAAACAAAACTTTTCTAACATCTTTTCTAACAAAAAACAAAACTTTTTTAACAAAACTTTTCTTTCAAAACTTTTCGGACAAAACTTTTCTAACAAAAAAACTTTTCTAACATCTTTTTCTCAAAAGAAAACTTTTCTAACATCTTAAACAACTTTTCTATCATCTCAAAGCAAAACTATTCAAGTTTATACATGAACGCATTCAAATGTGACGATTGTAATTGTTGTTATTTGTAATTACATAACTTTGATAAATAATAAAAGTATGTGGTTGTGCCTCCTGTGCGTCTATGCGGTTCTGCCCCAGTGGAGAGTTTTTAGAAAGAATTCAGTTTCATAGCTTGCTTATTAGGTTATGTTGATATCAAAAATGGTTTTTACTTGATGAAATAACGCTGATAACACATATCTTTAACACTAAAATCAAATATTGCTTTATCCTCAAAAAAAGGTCTTTAAAAATATGATGTAAATATAATATTTTTATCAAAATATACATTATTATGCACAACTTCTCAGAAACATAGCAGGCACTCTTTTTGACATAAGAAAAATGAAGAAAACTGTTTTAATGTGTGGTAGTTTTTTTGCCAGATTAGATAATATTTTTCAAAGAGAAATGTTAAAAAACGGTAGTGCTTCCATATGCGGTTATGCTCCCACTTCCCCTGCCTAAATTTTGATTTAGGTATGAAAGAACCTAAATCAAAAAATAACAAAGTTTAAACTTTTTATCTTTGTCACAAAATTTTTTTAACTTTTTTTTTAAAAAGCTTTTTTTAATTTATATTTTTTGTACATAAACATTCCTAAATAGTAAAAAATACTGGCACAATATTGTTTACAAATAATATATATGTAAATCATATAAACAATATTGCGCAAATTTTGTTTGCTACTTGGGTTGCTGTTTTTACTAATTCAATGCATCTTCTAGTCCTTTTTTTTTACTGGGACCAAAATTAAAGTTAACCATTTAAATCACCAAAAAAGTACTTTAAGTAATAAATTTTCAATTGTGAGACAATTTTCATTCAAAGCAAACATTTACATATTTTTATTTTTTAATGATGCAAATGAAAAAACTTAATTATTAATGATATAATATAAAGACTTCTAATTTTAAAAATATTTCATATAGAATTAAGGTTATCTAAGTCATTTGAAATCATACAAATATTTAATTTATAATTTATTTGTTATTGAAGAATTGTTTACTTTGTAAAGTGAAATTTTCTAAATTAATAAAATTAATTAAAGTTTTAAACTTCAATTTAAAGTCTTACTTCATTTGATTATTTACATATGAGTTTAATACAATGTTATAGCTTAAAGAATCATTTACGAACATTGTTTATGGTGTAATAAAGTGTCAAAGAATATGGTTCCTTGATCAAAACAAATGTCAATGTTGGAAGATTTTTGAACAAACGTCAATGTTGGAAGACTTTCATTCTAGCAATGAGCTAAATGCTAATTGAATAATACATCTTACTGACAAATTTAGATACATTAAGTTTTAAATGTTTTTTTGAACAATATAAACTGATAATCAAAAATGCAAACTAAGCGAATCAAAAATTAATTAAATCTTTGTCACAAAAGACATTTTCATAAACTTATAACATTATCTTTTTGTATTTTGTGTGTGTGTTTTTATAAATAAAACTACATACTTTTTACAACTATTAGTTTCATGCTAAATGCAATCATCAGGTAAAGGATCTATTTCGCTCTCTCTCTCTCTCTCTCTCTCTCTCTCTCTCTCTCTCTCTCTCTCTATATATATATATATATATATATATATATATATATATATATATATATATATATATATATATATATATATATATATATATATATATATATATAGATATATATATATATATATATATATATATATATATATATATATATATATATATATATATATATATATATATATATATATATATATATATATATATATATATATATATATATATATATATATATATATATATATATATATATTAGGGGTATGACTAAAAAAATTTTTTAAGAATTTTAAATTCTTCATGCCTCCATGAGTGGAGAAATTATATTTATAAACCGAAAATATAAGTTATTAATGTTAATTTTTGAAAAAGATCACCCCCAAACTGAAAATAATTATTCCTTTTTAGTGTTATCCTAATGAGTTATAAATAACATAATAGACATAAAAAATGGCTAAAAATGGTCTTGCTTCAGAAAAGAATAAGAAAGTTTGGGAATCAAATTTAGTGAGATTTGAAAAGCTTAGACTTCAAAAAGAAGTGTTATTGTTAAAAATATTGGTAAAATGAATAAAATGCCAACAGAACAGCATACGATTGATCAATTCAAAAGTTTGTCATCAAATGTAAAAAGCAGAAAAGAGATAGTTTCAATTTTGGCTAAAGAAACTGAACTACTATGAAGAAAGCTGAGTATTTCAATTCCACAAGGAAAATCAGCATCAGAAAGAAAAAATATATTGAAAAAACTTGACAAAGATAGTCAAAAACCCAGAACTCAAAATTTTACCCAATTGTTTAACATAACTGATGAAAAAGATAAATGGTTGTGTCAGGAAGATAAAGAATTCTACTGTCTGCAAATGTCAACAAATGGAAGAGTTGGATATTGTACCACAATTGAAGATACTGAAGGTATTCATCCAAGAAAACTAGTGTTGATAAGGAAACAAACTTCCTTCAGCCAAGACCAAGATTTCAATGAACCAGCTAGTGAAGGAGGTCATTCAGAAACTGAAGAGCAGTGTTCCAGCAGTGATACTGAAGCTTAAGATGTGGAAAGTTTATCAACATCATCTAAAAGACAAAAAACAAATTTGGTTGTAAATTTATCGATTTCTGCAAAGATTAGTAACAAAAAAGCACATAGAGTCTTCAAAGCTTTATCAAAAGGTGGAACTTCTATTCCTACTCCAACTCAAAGTGGTGTCTACAAAGGTGTCATGAAAGAAGGAGAAAAGCTGAAAACAAATTATAAGATTATAAGGAGAATTTAAAAAATGAAAAGTGGTCTTTACACTTTGATGGAAAGGACATAAAGAAAATGGAGCATTAAGTAGTTGTTTTGAAAAATGAAAAGAGAGAGGTTAGACTTGCTGTTCTCAAGCTGATGAATGGAAAAGGTGAAAACAATATTTAATGGAATAAAGTTTGTGCTGAATGAATATGAGCTGTGGCCAGCCATAAAAATGGTTGTATCTGATACAGCATCTACAAATACCGGAATAAGAATTGGTGTAGTAACACTGTTACAAAAACATTTCAAAACTATTGGACTAGAGAAACCTACTTTTTTAGGATTCCAACACCATATATTAAATACTCTTTTAAAACATATCACGAATGATTTTTTTGAAAGTTCAACATCATTACCAAATCTTCATTACCCTTTTGTGACAAGATTATTCAAAGACTACGAGAACTTGAAGTTATTATTTCAGAATACTGGAGATCTTTTGACAAAAGTGAATTGAACACGCTGGCGAGATGACATGGACTTCCTGCACCACTTAATATCTTGTTATAGAAAGTTTAAAAGCACAGGTACCTTTCCAAAAATGAATTTTAAAGCACTTCCTGCAATAAGCAATGCAAGATTGCATTTTAATGTAAGACTATCAAGAATCGAAATATGTTCAAGCAGCATGCAACTTCATCTGTGGTTCATGGAGTAATATATGGTTTGATAATCACTACTTCAATTCTTCAGATTTTGTTAATTTATTAGAAGCATGCAATGAGCATCCAAAAGCATTAAAATCGTTGAAAACATTTTGGTCCACAGAGCCATCATCAATTTCAACACAACGGCTAAACATATGTCCAGAACGTGCAGTAAAAGTGATGCAAAATTTAGTGCCTTTCTGCCATAGTATAAAAAAACTTAATATGTTTGTTAGTATTCTATACATAATATTGTTAGTTTTCTATACTATAACATCTGTTACAAAATAACATTTCTTATATTCTATTAATCTTGTTTTTAAACGGAAGGGGAGGGGGGGGTGAACTTTTTTGAGATAAACAAATATTTGCATATTGCAAAAGATTATCATTTCAGTTATAAGTACTTTTACAAAAGTATTTTAATTATTCTTAGTTGCTCATAAAAGTGCAGCTTTTGTAAAAGATATATTTAAAATAGACATTTACAAATGTCTAAATTCCATGTTTGATTTTCAAAAAATGCCTATATGATTTCTATTGTTCTTTAAATTTACAAAAAAACAGCTTGCTTCACATTTTTCTTATTATTATTTTAATACGAGACTTATTTTTTACGTCAACCGGTGGAAATGGGAAGTAGTATTTGCAACGACAATGACAACAATTCAAGCACGTTTTTTTCTTTTTTGTCAATAAATTGTTTACTAACTGCACGACATTTACAGTTGTAGACGCATAAACGTCATCTATTAAAAAGTTGAAATTAGCAATTTCTAACGCTTTACTATAGTTTCCTATTGCGTCAATGCAAAAAACAAAAATTTCTTATTTATAACACTATTTCTTTAACATAATAGAAGCGCAAGCATCAAAAGTTTTAAGTTATAATAAAAAATCTCAATTTTTAATGTATTTATATATTCAATTTATGTCTTCTGTAAAAAAAAAAAAAAAAAAATTGATTACTTTGTTTTTATAGAAGTCCATTAGCTTTTTTGTTTTTCTTGCTTCCATTGTGTTTCCTTCTTTTCTGCAGTTTATTTTTAAAATCGGGAGAATTTTTCTGCCGTTTATTTTTAAAATCGGGAGAGTTTTTCTCTCTCTCTCTCAAAAAACGGCAAATATTAAATAAAATTTGACATAAAGCGTAAATAACTAATATTATATATCAAAATAATAGTTTTTGGGTCAAAGATTTCAAGTTTGTTAACAAACATTTTTTTACGCGCAGCTTCGACGCGTATAAAGCGCGCGTACGCGCGTTAAAAGAACAAAGTTTTCTTTATTTTACAGAATCTTCAAGACAAACAAATTATTTTAATATTTCACTATACTTGATATTTTTATAAAAATGTTTTTTAAAGGATGTTGATACATAGAGAAAAAAAAACTGTATTTTATTATATTTATTTTATTATTTACATTACAATTAATTTAATAACTTCCCAGCCGGCACAACTCAGAAAATAGTTACGCTTGGTTTCTGTTGCGTTTTTAAAACCTTCTAAAACAAAAAGAATAACACGTATCCCAAATGGTTTTTATTCCGTGAAATTAACTATTACTATTTACCATAAATATCAATTAAAGTATTAATGGTTTCACCGTTATGGAAACGTAGTATTATATTTTAATAACTTTCCGTAAGGAATGTGAAACCACTGATAAAAACATGCAACATTTAAATTTGACTTTAAAACCTCAAAAAACACGTGTTAAACTCTAGTAAAACTGCCCGTAATAAACACGTGCTTTTGGTTTACGCCTGGATTGTGAAAAACACGTGCCTATATAGGTTTTATTTCCGAAAAAGAAACTAGATGTGCCGATAGGGTTCATCTGGTAACGATTTTCCTAATTAGCTCTTATGTTTTCTAAAAGATATGCTTGATAGTTTTGGATCTGATCTTACTAGAGTGCATCTGGTTCATTACTGTGTTTAACCTTTATATTTTTGCATATTTTTAGATAGTGCATCTGATTCATTACTGTGTTTATTTTTGATATTTTTAGAATATCCACAAGATATAGTTATGAGAATATTATGCAATCTTTCAATTATATCACATTTAATTTTAGTAATTTCAGAAAAAACTTCATTATTTTTAAATGCTCTTCTGGCAGTATTGCCGTCATTGGTATTTCCATACCCAGTTTTAGGCATGTCAACATATAGGCTTAACCGTTCTCTGAAGAGTACCTGAATCTCTCTTTTTTTAAGTCTACAGATATTTTTTCCTCAATTGTTTTTGGCTTATACTTTTTAATTTCAATTTTATAACTTGAATGAAGAATAAATTCCAAGCATTTTATCCAGCAATGCAAAGCTGAAATTCCGAGCCCCAAGGCTAACTCATTCTCAGTTTTTGCTTTTAATAAATCAATATTGTTTATTTCATTGGGTTTAGCATTGCATACATTGCAGTATTGAGTGGATTTTGTCTCTGTAAGTGCGTTATCTACTTTATTATCAAACATTGTAAGATCAATCCTATAGCTGATATTAAATATTTTTAATATCAGCTATAGGATCCAGCAATTTTAAAAACGTTGCAAAACGTATTTAAGGTATTTATTTGATTTTTTAGATCTGATTTTTCTTCTTTGGATAAATTTGGACTCTTTTTTATATTGTAGATGAAGAGGTCTACAAAAGTGACAACTTGAAGGATTTTCATTTTTCCAAATTTCGCCATCTTCTACTTTGAGCAAGAAAGGCACAAAAGCTGTACTGAAAAGATTTCATGCTTAACTTCTATACTTGCGTTGCTTGTATCGTGTTTCTGTTTATAAATACTTTGGCTTGATGCTCCATCAAAACCAATCTTTTGATACTAAACTCCAAATAATTCGTCACCTTGACCGCAAATAGGCATACCAATCATTTCAGTTATTCTGCTCACAGTGTGATCTAGGATGCTTTGAAGAGTACACTTTGCAGAAATTTTAGAAAAATGTATATACTCAGAATAGCATTTCAATTTTTCCACGAAAATATCGTGCAAGGTAGGATAAATATGTACATTGTGTACAAGAGCTGAGTTTCTGATCATTTGATATTGTTTATCGCTGAGATCAGTATTCATTTTTAATGCAAGAGCTTCCTCTACACTCATGTTAATGGGAAAGGTTTTATCCAAAGTTTCATCAACTTTTTCTATCTCCAAAACATTAGACATATTGTTTTTTTAAATAGATTATTTTCTTTCTCCAGCAGCATTTGCACTTTATGCAGAAGCTAAAAATAGAGCTTCATGATGTTCAATGGCTAGTTCTTTTTTTTTTTTCTTTTGCTTCGCTCTCCAAGAACACTCCATTGTTTATGAGGCCTTCCAGAACCAAAATGGCTATTTTTATTGTTCATAAGATTTCTTTTAAGCCAACGATTTTCTTTTTGTATAAATGTATCATAATTTCGTCCACATTGTTTTAGTTTTTTCTTCAACTTTGAAATAAATATAACAAAGCAACCTTTGCTTTATTAATGTTTTTTTTGCGAATTTTTTCATTATTTTTTTTTTCATTAAGTAAATCCTTCCATAATCTTAATTTATCATCTCCTAATTCATGTATATTTGGGATAAGATTTTTTCATTGTTATTGTTTTTAAGAACCATCAATATAATAAAACTAATATATCAGAAACATTTTAAATTATATATCTTTTTACTTTACACTGTTTAAAATTTTACTTTGTTATGGCTTTTAACAATTGTCACATTGTTAAATCCTGTAATAACACTATATTAATAATTTAACTTTATGTTACAGGAACTACTAAAATTGTTCAGTTAAGCTTTTTCAAACATGTTGTACTTATCGAATAATAAATCGTTCTTTAAAATTGTCAATAAATATTTTAAAAAACTTGTAAACAGTATATAATGACAAAAGCACGTTTTTTAAAACTATATTTAATATTTATGATTTAAAAACTATATTAGAACAAGTTTTACAAGCAAAATACTTAAATTTAAGTTTCCCGCCAATTTCATTTGTTTTGATATAATAAAATACTTAGAAAAATGGCGGAAAACAAGGTTTTTATGAATTTTAAAAGACATCATTAAAGAGTTTGAAATATAATTAAATTAAAACTTCTATTATTGACTTCTATTAAGGTCATCAACAATTGTTTTTCTTTAACAACTTCCAATACCGCAGTAATCTCTTTATATTCTTAAAGTAGAAATGTTAATTAACTGGAAAATATGTATATATATTTGTGGAACTCGGTGCAGTGGCGGAACTTCAAAATTTGGGCCCCCCCGCAAAAGAATGATTTTTTTGCGGAAAAGAGTTTTATAGTATAAATATTATTGAGAGTATAACTTTTTTTATATGAGGGCCACCTATAGCTGGCAGGCCCCCCCGCAACGCAGGGTCCTGCGTCCAGTAGTTCCGCCACTGACTCGGTGGAACATTTTTTTTAGCTGATATATAAACAAACAAAAAATACAATTATTTGCTAACTTTTTTTAGAGAAGTCTTTAGATTTAAACAAAAAAATCAGACTTTTTTTTTTCTTTTTAGTGTATTTGAAATTTATAGTCTAACGATTATTTAAAAAATAAATATACGCTTTTATTTAAATTTCAAATTCTCTGATTTAGTTGAATAAAAACCATTTTTCAGATTTGTTTAAAAATAATATCAAATTTTTTCACTAAAAGTTTTATGAAAAAATTATTTTTACTTTTGAAATAAAAAATCATTGTCATTTAATATTATTCAAAGAAGGGCACTTAATTTATAAAACAGTTGTGAGGGGTTTATTGCCATTTTTTGTTGCTTTGAGTCACTGTGCAGCGTCATAAAAACAGCTGAAACAAATGTGTTAAGTAGTTACATTCCAAAAATGTCTCTTTCATTCGAAAGTAAAAAGTCTCCTTGTTTACAGCATTAAAATATTCAATAAAAGACTAAAAACCTCTTATTTTATCTTTCCGTCAACAGTAAAAACGTTGAAATCGAAGTTTTCTCATTAGTTTTCACTCATTGCAATTTACTTCCATAATCTCTTTATAGTCGTTTGAATAAGTGTCTATACAATGTTTAACTTTTAATTTCAATACTTTTTGATTTAATATGATGTTTTTATAGCATAATTTTATTAAATAAATTAAAAGTTTAATTAATTTACAATGGCGGCTTTCATGTTTACGGATTATTATGTTTAGTGCAGTGAGTTTTCTTTTAGAGAGAACTATTTTTGTATATATGCATAATATGAAAATGATGACGTATTACATTTTGGAATATAATTTCACGAAAGTATTTAAGGGCATATTTCAATGTCACTCTATGCAACTGCATCTCAAATGGCAAATCTGTTTATTTAAAGGTGAAAAGCGAATAGAAAAAAGAAAAAAAAAAAAAAAAAAAAAGAATAAATTAAAAAGTTATTTTAAAGATTAAAAATTAAAAAAAGTAAAAGCAAAACAAGATTAAAATATATAAATAAATAAATGCTAAATCAAGCTAAGCCTTTAATAAATTTTTATAAATCCTTTGAGACTTTTTTCCTCTGACCTTTTAATATAAAGTTCTTCAAGTAGTAGATTAAGTAAGCCGTTTGTTCCAGGCAACTTCACTAACAATAGATGATGAAGTTATTTTAATTCAACAGCTAATATGCGATCTTGGCTGCATCCGCTCATCATGGAATAATATTTTGATTGAAGCGAAAGCTATTGCAGGTCCTCTCGGCTTTGAAACGGAGTTTTTAACAAAACAAAAGAAGAGTGCGAAATGGTATCACAATGAACTTGAAAATGCAGCTTTCTGCTATCAGAGCCCCAAGCATCAATTTGAGGAAAACATTTTTAACGTCGCTCTTGATCTTTTTATTTATCAAATTCAGTCAAGATATGACATAGGAAAGAGTGTTTTTTCAAGGTTCTGATTCATCTAGCTAAAAGACCAGGAACCAGATTCTCAAGAGATTAAAGCTCGTGAATTAGCACAGTTCTACGCTAATGATGTCAAAAAAGACGACTTCATACAAGAAATTTTGTATCTTAAATGTTTGAAGGAGTCTTTGTTTTTTATTCCTAGAAACTCATTGAGCCTTCTTAACCAAATACATTCAAAGAGTCTGGAGCCTATTTTTTCATATGTATGCATCTTAATTCAAATTTTTAATACAATGTCAGTTTCTGTTGCAGAGGGTGAACGATCCTTTAGTAAACTAAAATTGATAAAGAATTATTGTAGGGCCACTATGGGACAAGAGCGTCTTTCGGATCTCATGATGTTTTCAGTGAAAAACGAGTTGGCTAAGACTCTTTCATACGATGATACAATAATAAATTTTGCCAGTAAAAAAACAAGAGTGTTTTATATAGGCCATTTTTGGTTGTTTTAAAAAATGAACCAATAAAAACGCACACAAAATAAAACGGCATTTTTTTTAAAACGAAAGGGCCTAAACCCTATATTTTTCTTCAGATCTTTCCTTAACTACGCTGAGTAATAAAACTGATAGTCAAAACGGTGGTGGCAGAATGTAAAAGTTCGATTAGTTGTCATCAACAATCTTGTCAATAAACAATAAGTTTTTATAAACTGCTTGAAACAATAGTTTACAACTTTAAGTATTAAACTAATTACATAACTTTAAATAAAAAATTTTTGAACGCAACATTTAATGGAACATGCAATCTTAGACGTCAAAATGAGTATAAATTTTGCAGGTAGTACAAATTCGGTTTCTTCCAGTGACTTGTCCTTTAGTGTAAACTTAGAACTTCAAAAACTTGGCTCAGTGTTAACAGTGCTTTTAAATATCAGCAAAAAAAAACCAATATTGAAAGAAGACAATTTTCAAAACTTTCGTGCTTATCAATGAAAACTTATCTCGAAATTTTCTTATTAATACAATTAATACGAAAATATAGAAATTTTCAAACCTTATTTGTTTTCAAACAAAAATTTAAAATGGAAAAAGTTTCCACTAGTAGTAGATTGTTTAGATATTCTAAATAAATTAAAAAAAAGCTAATTTCTACACTAATAAACGTTTTGTGTAAAAAAAAAACATTTTGTGTGTATGATGATAAAATTAGACGTTGTCAAATCTATAGCGCTTTAAAGCGTCTACTTATCGCTTGCAACTTATTTTAAAGTAAATAGATATGTTAACTAAATATAATTACGAACGTATATAAAACCAAAAAAACAATTTTTTCATATAGGTTTTAATATAACTGTCCTTATAAAATTCAATAATATTTACAACCCTCGTAGATGTTTATTATTTATAACATTTGACTTACTTTTCTTTTTCCTCCAAGAACTTTTAATCTAGATTTTCGTAAATAATATCGGATATAAATTTATTTATATCTAATATTTATTTATATCGGATATAATTTATTTAAACGCTGATACTATATTCATTATTTCTAAATGATCCCATTAATTGCTCAATTTGCCCGACTTGTTTAGGTAATGATGCTGTCATTATGTATGGTCCATGCTCTGTAATCAGCACATCATCCTCAATACGAATTCCGATACCACGATACCTAAACAAAGCCATTCATTAAAACTACATCTAAACAACACAATAGATCGCTAATATTTATTATAATAAAAGAAATAATTATTATATATATATTTAATTTTTTAATAAATTAAAAAACTACAGCTCTATAAACAAAAAATTTAACGCATACTTTTTAGGAACGCTGAGATCATTTTCTGATACATAAAGACCAGGCTCCATGGTAATTACCATTCCAGGACGAAGAGGCAGTCCTCGATGAAGAAGTGGTGTATCGTGAGTATCCATACCAAGGTAATGACCCAAATGATGAGGGCAATACTGCGAAACTTGCTAAAAAAATAGAATAAAAGCAATTTTTAAAAACTTTTTTACATGCTTCGAAGATCATAAATTATGCTTCGAAGATCATAAATTATGCTTCGAAGATCATAAATTATGCTTCGAAGATCATAAATTATGCTTTAGAGAAAAATTAATAAATAAAATCAATTAAAGTTGGAACCGACCTTTTGAAGTTGAGCACTGGAAACATTTTCGGAAAAGAAACCCAATTCTACAATGTTTAAATGTTGAAAAAATGTTATTAACTGAGTAGTGACTTTCAGGGAATAAAGAATGAAAAAAGAATGATAAATTAATTTAGTAAACTTACTTTTTAATTCTGTTGCAAGCGAAACCATCATTGTATTATGAAGATGATCTAATGAAACATCTTCCTTGCATTCCTAGATACATAAAATATTTAATTTTTGCAACATATTGATTTAGTCGGAATGATCAAAAAACATTAATATACAAACTGCATGTTGATGTAGGCCAACTCTCAAAAAATTGCCCCTAATTACAAAAAAAGTCGAGGAGCTTGGGATCACCGCTACTCATGAGTCCCTAATACACGAAGGAGGGAGAGGCTGGGGGACGTTTATTAATTTTTGGAAAATTTTTCCACCCACCCCAAGCTTATTTAGACCCCCCCCCCCCCCGTTTAATAATTTTTACTTGCTATTTAAAAAAAAAAGAGGTGAAAATTGGCCTTAAAAATTAGAAAATATTTATCACAGTCACTAATAAAAACAAAATTTTTCAGTATAAACAGGCTTTAAAAATCACCAACCAAGTTATCGAAAATGAGCTTTTAATTCATTTCTCACCAAAGTATAAAACTTATTAAATCCTATTAAAATTATTATAAAACAGCTGTTAGAAAATGCGCATTTGACCGCAAGTCAAATAGTTTTATGCGTGTTTTGTAAAAAATATTAGTTAAGATTTATAAACTGAAATTAAAAAAAAAAAGTACTTAAATTGTAACATTTAAAAATTCTCCCTACCCCGTTCATTAAATCTGGACCCTCCCTTTTGTTCCCCCCCCCCCTTGAATAAAGGACTCGAGAGTAAATACATTGCGCATTTAGGTAGTCGGTAAAATGCGAACTGCGAACCGGTAAAATGCGAACTTTTTTGCGAACCAAGACATTATATTTTAATGACCAATACGGTTATGATATTTAAAAAAACTTTTGCTCGTCAATTTTTTAATTTAAATTAAATATAGTACAATTTGATATATTTTATTTAAATTAGTTTGTATTTCTTTTAAATTAAATATAATTTATGTTTCTGCTTGAAGTCCACAAAATGTATAGTAAAATAAACAATTTAACGGTAAACGGAAAGTAGAAAATATTACATCATTAACAATCAATAGAACTATGGTTCGCAAAAAAGTTCGCTTTTTACCGGTTCGCAGTTCTTGGTTTGCAGTTCGCATTTTACCGACTACCGCGCATTTAAACTAAGTACAAACGCATTTGAAAAACTTAAAACTGAATGTTTCTAATTTCAAAGCAATTTAGATTAATCTTAATTTATTCTCTCTAACAATAAAATGCTGTCAAAATTTTGCAGAAAATATTTTCACAACCCAGAAATAAAAAATATTTCCACAACGCAGAAATAAAAAAACTATAATAATATTTAATATATAAAACTTATAATTATAATATGTTATAAGCTTTACAGCTTCAAAATATATAAATTAAATAATAAATTAAATTTTAAAATATATTTTTAACTTACAAATTTCAATTATGAAAACGTTACTTATTTTTGTGCATTTTTTATCCCAAGTATTATTTGACATATTTACCTTCAAGCATGTTTCTTGCACGTGCAACACAAGCTCGTATAACTCTTTTTGTGCTTCACTAAACTTTCCATTAACTGGCCAAGTACGTGTGATATCGCTAACATAGCCATGGTACTCACAGCCCCCATCCATTAAAACTAATTCACCGTCTCTAAAATATTAACTTTTGAGTATTATTATGCGCGTGTGATAGGGGTTGCAAGACTAATGATTGTTGAAAGCAATAATGGTTACCTCAACAACTGGGTATTGTTTATGTAATGAAGTGTATTAGCGCTATTTCCACCAGCAACAACTGGTGGAAAAGAAAGAAACTGAGCTCCATCGATGCGACACTCATATTCCAAAAGAGCATGAAGGTTGGATTCAATCATGCCAGGTCGAGTACTTTTTATTACCTAAGCAATTCAATATTAATGAATAATTGCGATTAATAAATGAATGAAGAAAAATAAAACTTCCTAAACACACTTAGAAACCAACATACTTTAGAAAACGCTTTCGAAGCAATAGTTGCCGACTTTTTTAATAAGTTTATTTCAGACGCACTTTTTATCAAGCGAATCATCTGCAAGTTAAAACCAAGTTCTTGAATTGCTGAAAAAATTATTCAGTCATTCCAAAGTCTTTATAACAATGTAAAAAATTAATTTAAACATAATTTTAAAAATGTCAACATTAGTAATACAAAAAATGTATAAACCTTTTTTTTTGAAATTGGTATCATTTAACAAAGATAAGATGATCTGCTGGTTTCCTGCGTGACTGGTTCTTCGATTTTTATACCAAACACAATAGCCAGAGTTATTAAACTTTTCTTGCATCATAGACGTGAACGAATTTAATGGAAAAGACTATATATATATATATATATATATATATATATATATATATATATATATATATATATATATATATATATATATATATATATATATATATATATATATACACGTTAATATGTATGCGTGTGCGTGTGTGCAGTAAACAAAAAATACATTACAACAATATTTACAAAATATGTAAGAAAAAAAAACAAAAAATACTTCATCCGCATTAAAATAATCAACAGCAGCTTGTTGTCCTATAACAGCTCCATCCCATAACTCTCTCTTTGGATCTTTTGGTTTCACAAATAACAAAAACTTTAGGCGAGATGACACACGGTTAAAATCTAGCCAATAGCATTGTATTTAAATAAAATTAAAATTAGTCAGTGTCACAGTTTGCAATCAAACTACAAAAAACGTGCAGAAACTAACCTAGAACTAAAATTGCGTCTGGCTCATTAACTCCAGACAAATAGAGGAAATCTGTGTCTTGATGAAACGGATAACTGAAGGTGTTCAATGAAAATCTTTGTATTTTTTTACAAACACGTCCTTGTTTTTAAAAAATCAGTGCAAAAAATACAAAAGAAAAGATTGACATTAGAAACTAAATTGCACTCACGGGATATCATTTGTCATAATTTTTAAATCTGCAGCAGATAATATAAAAAGATGTTTGTCGTAGTTTCGACCAACATGATCCTCTGCTAAAACGCTATGATATATTTAACACATAAAATACAACAGCATCAATAAACAAAAATATTTACTAATTGAAAAAAAAACTCATACTGCATCAGCTGACGTCTGCGCCATGCGTATTCTTTTCGTGATATTCCAGGCGTAACTAAGTATCAATTAAAATTTTGTAATCAAATTTAAAAAAAATTAAAATTAACGGTATTTAATAAAAATTTACCAAATTTTTTATCTGAAAAATCACTATGGCTGGAATTATACCAATTGAGGATGTTAAATGTTTCAAGCAGTTCATATTGATAATAAAAAGCAAGTAATATTAAAAAAATACTTAAAATTCCAAAAAGAACTTTATATAAAAAGAAACGTTTCATAACACCGTTAAGCCATTTTTCAGTACTAAAATAAACGCATTAAAACTAAAACTTAGTTAAAGTTGTGTATTCGGGACAATAAAATGGCAACAAAAGCCGGATAAACAACAGGTTTCATTCACAAAAAAAGTGCTCAAAAAAAGAAGAAAAAAAAAATGTTTATAGAAAACAAAAACAAAAACAACAACAACAACAACAAAAAACGCTCCAATGTAGAATGGTTTGGAAGTTTGAGTATTAATACATTAGCGTATTAACGCTAATCTATTAATATTCAAACTTCCGAAAATTTAGAAAATTTAGAAATTTAAATTAATCTACTAGAAGAATAACCTAAATTTTCAAAACTCTTTCAAACTAGCAAAAGTATTGCATTAGCAATACTTTTGCTATAGGTTATTATATATATAAGACTAACCTAAATTTTCAAAACTCTATTTTTATTTAAGATTATATATGTATAATCTAATAATAAGTATGAACTTATTTGGCTGATCTTTGGTGATACTTAGATGATCTTTATTGTAAGATATAGCCTAGCAACAAAGATCACCATAGATACAATATCTTTCGTAAATGAGTTTATATTAGTCAAAAAGTCATATATAATTCTACTGGATTTTCGACAGGATAAGTTAACCTACCTAGTTGAAATAAAAAATAATTATTAAATAAAAATACTGATTACTCGTTTTAATAATTTTTTAAAATTGAAACAAAAACCCTTATTTATTTTAACTTAATATAAAAACTTAAATGTAAAAAATCACACATCTTTATTTTTAAATAACTTACTTTCATGGATGCTTTCAAACAAATGAGTATGCGAAAACGCTGTAGGTTGCCCAATATTAATTTTTTCAGATAAGTTGGGCTTACTTTCTATAAAAAATGTTTTGTAAGTCCAGTTATTATTTAGTATAACATTTAAATACTTAAATTGCTAATAAGAACAATAATAAAGAGGAAATATTACGGGGGAAAAAAAAAATTAATTTTTTTTTATTTTATTTTATTTTTGTTTCAGCAAAAGTAAACTAAAAAATATAATGGAGGGAAACAAAAATACAAAATTGAGGTTGATTTTTTCACACAGTTTATTAAAGCTGACAAAATCAAATTCAAAGTAAAATAATCCATTAAAGAAATCTTAAAAACTTTGAATTATTATTTAATTCACAAAAGTTTACCAATGTGTGCAAAAAAGCATGCAAACACTATAAATGTCTTAAAGAGAAACATTGCAAGAAAAATAGATACATATTTATACTTTCACAAGCATCAAAAGATATTATTTATAGAAAGTTATTTGGTTAATTCCTATATAGAGTTTAATGCTAATCAGTTATTTGGTTACTTCTTATATAGAGTTTAATGCTAACCAGTTATTTAGTTACCTCTTATATAGAGTTTAATGCTAACCAGTTATTTGGTTACCTCTTATATAGAGTTTAATGCTAACCAGTTATTTGGTTACTTCTTATATAGAGTTTAAAGCTAACCAGTTATTTGGTTACCTCTTATATAGAGTTTAATGCTAACCAGTTATTTGGTTACCTCTTATATAGAGTTTAATGCTAACCAGTTATTTGGTTACTTCTTATATAGAGTTTAAAGCTAACCAGTTATTTAGTTCCCTCTTATAGAGTTTAATGCTAACCAGTTATTTGGTTACCTCTTATATAGAGTTTAATGCTAACCAGTTATTTGGTTACTTCTTATATAGAGTTTAAAGCTAACCAGTTATTTGGTTACCTCTTATAGAGTTTAATGCTAACCAGTTATTTGGTTACCTCTTATACAGAGTTTAATGCTAACCAGTTATTTGGTTACTTCTTATATAGAGTTTAAAGCTAACCAGTTATTTGGTTACTTCTTATATAGAGTTTAAAGCTAACCAGTTATTTGGTTACCTCTTATATAGAGTTTAATGCTAACCAGTTATTTGGTTACCTCTTATATAGAGTTTAGTGCTAACCAGTTATTTGGTTACTTCTTATATAGAGTTTAAAGCTAACCAGTTATTTAGTTACCTCTTATAGAGTTTAATGCTAACCAGTTATTTGGTTACCTCTTATATAGAGTTTAATGCTAACCAGTTATTTGGTTACTTCTTATATAGAGTTTAAAGCTAACCAGTTATTTAGTTACCTCTTATAGAGTTTAATGCTAACCAGTTATTTGGTTACCTCTTATACAGAGTTTAATGCTAACCAGTTATTTGGTTACTTCTTATATAGAGTTTAAAGCTAACCAGTTATTTGGTTACTTCTTATATAGAGTTTAATGCTAACCAGTTATTTGGTTACTTCTTATATAGAGTTTAATGCTAACCAGTTATTTGGTTACTTCTTATATAGAGTTTAATGCTAACCAGTTATTTGGTTACTTCTTATATAGAGTTTAATGCTAACCAGTTATTTGGTTACTTCTTATAGAGTTTAATGCTAACCAGTTATTTGGTTACCTCTTATATAGAGTTTAATGCTAACCAGTTATTTGGTTACTTCTTATATAGAGTTTAAAGCTAACCAGTTATTTAGTTACCTCTTATAGAGTTTAATGCTAACCAGTTATTTGGTTACCTCTTATATAGAGTTTAATGCTAACCAGTTATTTGGTTACTTCTTATATAGAGTTTAATGCTAACCAGTTATTTGGTTACCTCTTATATAGAGTTTAATGCTAACCAGTTATTTGGTTACTTCTTATATAGAGTTTAATGCTAACCAGTTATTTGGTTACTTCTTATATAGAGTTTAATGCTAACCAGTTATTTGGTTACTTCTTATAGAGTTTAATGCTAACCAGTTATTTGGTTACCTCTTATATAGAGTTTAATGCTAACCAGTTATTTGGTTACTTCTTATATAGAGTTAAAATAACGAGTTTTGCTCGTGTTGGAATTGCTCTTTTTACAAAACATATGAAAACAATGAAACCTTTGAAAAGAAAACAATAGATACCTTTGAAAAGAAAACAATAGATACCTTTGAAAAGAAAACAATAGATACCTTTGAAAAGAAAACAATAGATACCTTTGAAATAAAAACAATAGATACCTTTGAAATGAAAACAATAGATACCTTTGAAATGAAAACAATAGATACCTTTGAAAAGAAAACAATAGATACCTTTGAAAAGAAAACAATAGATACTTTTGAAAAGAAAACAATAGATACCTTTGAAATGAAAACAATAGATACCTTTGAAATGAAAACAATAGATACCTTTGAAATGAAAACAATAGATACCTTTGAAATGAAAACAATAGATACCTTTGAAATAAAAACAATAGATACCTTTGAAATGAAAACAATAGATACCTTTGAAATGAAAACAATAGATACCTTTGAATATAATTAAAGATCCTTTTATTCCAGAAGATGCTAATCAAATGTGTTTTAAGGATGGCTGTAATGGAGCAGGGCAGCAAGCGCCAATGAAATCAAAAGAAATGTTTGAAAATATATCAAATGTATTAATACAAACTTATTTTCTTGAAACTAATATGCAATCAAGGAATGTTTTGTTTGTTTAGCAAAAATTGAAGTAAAAATTCATCTCTGCAACCACAGTCCATCACCACTCAGTTAAATTAATTCTTAATGATGAATATGGCCTTGGTAATTTATCTGAAGAAAGCCTAAATGCTTCTCTCTCATAAGACATATCAGACCTAGTACAACTTACAAATGTGAAGAGTGGTCTCTTAGAGAGATCTAATCCTGGTGTTTTAAAGCAAATTATTCATTATAATCCTCAAAGTTATGTCAAAATTGTAGCTCAAATAAGTGCAATATTTGAAAAAATTTGAAAAATCTTAATTATGATTAGTTATTATGTTTTTACTTCAAATACCTACCTTCATATACCTCCAAATATATCTTTATATATCAATTTTTTTTTTAAACATTTTTTATCATAACAAAATGATTTAAAATCAAAATTTGACCAAATGATAGTTTTGATAGATAAACATTAATAAAAATGGATAAACATTAATAAAATTCAGATTATTAAAAATATGAATTCCAAACTGGTATTAAATTAATTACTTGATACCAGGCCTTGTATCAAATGTAGACTTGAATGTTGAAAATACAATTGCATTTAAAGTTACAAAAAATCAAAAATAGTATTTAATAATAGAATATTAAAAAACATAAATTTATATATATAGTTAAATTTATTAGCAGTTACTCATAACTAAATGACAATATAGCTATTGCTTGTCTTTTTTTTTAATATTCTCTAAAACATTTTTTATAATACAAAATGTTCAGATAATTATCTTTTGTTGAGATTTTGACTCTTAAAGAGTCAAATAAATCAATAAAAGCATTCTTTTAACTTTCTTTTTTTAACAAAATTTAAAATATTTTATTAATTATTAATAAATTATTAAAAATTTAAAAAATAATTTAAAATTAAAATCCTTTACCATTTAAAATTTGCATTTAGCAAATTTAATCACAATTTTAAATGGTAAAAGAAAACACATTTTTTTCTATAATAATCTCACAAAGTTTGTTTTTTACAATAAAATACTGTATTGTATGTATTTATGTCTGTATGTAGGGGGGATAAAAATAAAAACTTAGGGCAAAAATAAAACTGTTGGTATTTGGAATTACCTTACATACGTGGGGGTGTTTTCAACACACTGTGGGGCAATCACTAACACTATTGTGTAATAACAAATAAAATGCTAATTGTAATAATTAAGTGCAAAAGTTATATTATGCAGCAACAACAACAAAAGGAGTGGTTTTATTTTCATAGTAGCAACAACCGGTATGATCTGCGGTAGTGGTGTAGTGGTAGAGCGCTCGCTTTATAAATGAGTGGTTCCGAGTTTGATACCCACCACGTCCCTGGTAGTATCGCGCTCAACTCGTTTCTCCCCACAGCGGCCTTGTTTGCCAAGGTTCGTGTTTCGGAGTTATAGAGTTGAGAGAGGGTTATAGCCATAAAATAAGTAGCCTCCTCGTCTGTAGTGGCCTTCTTGGCCTTGAGGAGGTGAAGTAAAATTAAAAACAAAAAACAAAAACGGAATGTTACTGAAGAAAAAAGTTGCATGAAATCATCAGAAAAAGTTAGGATCAAATTATTGTATACAACAATCACAGCTTTATTACACGTCTGGAACTGAGCTTTTTAACTAACTGAACTTTTTAAACTCATTCACCTCCTTTAGGCCAAGAAGGTCACTACAGTCGAGGAGGCTATTTTGTTGTGGTTACAAAACTCTCTCTACTCCTTAACTTCAAAACACGAGCCTTGACAAACAAGGCGGCAGCTTGGAGAAACAAGTTGAGCCCAGTACTATCTGAGGTGGTGGGGATTGAACTCTGAAATTCTTGTTTATGAAGTGAGCTCTATTGCTACATTACTATCGCCTACCAATGCCACTACTGCCTGTCTGAAATATTTGTAAAAAATAGATTTAAACATTTTGGTTCTAATGATGGTTTTTTTAATTGTATTTTTTGGGTACTTTATTCATGTTTTTAATAACTAGCGAACATGAATCAAAGATATTACAGACACCCCAAGCAATAAGCTATGCAGTTGTTTCATTCCTGCTTATCAACACAAAGTTGTAACAAAGAGCACTTTATGTTTTTTTCAACAATGCACTTTAAAAGCACTAACAAGAACACCTTTAATTAGAGGTTGCTTGCTAACTTGTTGGGAATAAATGTGTAACAGAATCTAATATATCATATATTAGATTACTTAAACAATAAAAAATCAATAAATAAATGATTATTTATTAATTTGTGATAATTTTGCTTGAAATGCATGAAAAAATTATTTTACAATCTTAAACATCAAAATATTTTATATTGTTTGCAAAAAATATATAAACATTTTTATAAATCTACAATTGAAATAAATAAAATGAGGTTTATAAATATAAAGGTTCATAACTAAATATGAAGTTTAAACATACCAATTTCAAACTGAACTTTATTTGTACCACTTAAGTACCTTGTAACTCCAGAGTAAAAATCTAAAGAAAACAAATTTTACTGAAGGTTTGGGATAACACAAAATGTCTAAAACTTGAACTATAAATTTAACTATGGGCATGTTGACAAGAAATTTTCAAGAACATCTCAAACAATGTTACATTTTCATTTTTACAAGTCATATAATATTTTTATGGTCATGGTTAATAACTTAGTTTAATTTTATTATTATTCGTCTTATGAGGTCCAGCTGATAATTTTGTGAATATAGATATTTTGGTTTTTAAATGTGCTATTATTATTTTTACCCATTTTTTATGAACTTTTTTATTAAAAGATGACAATTAAAGTATGAAGAAAAAAAAAAAAAGAAACAAAAAAAAAGACTGCTGCCCTATGCCAAACCCTCAGTTGATGTAGGGGCACTTCTTTGCAGCAGCAGGATACAAGTTAGTCAATGTATGTACTAAAGCCTCCCACAGCAGGCTATATCAATGTTACCCGCAGCAGACATCAGTTTTATCCTCAGCAGGCTATACCAGTGTTACTTTTGAGTATTCAGATCTGCATTTCGTCAGCAAAAGAGCTGACTGTATGGTTTTTTTGGAAAAAGGAGGAAACAAAAAATAAGTAAAAAAATAATTGCTGCCCTAACCCAAACCCTTAGTCGATGTAGCAGCACCCCCTTGCATGTTCAACATAGATAGTCAGTTGATATATATACTGAAATCCTCACAACTCCTACTTTTGCATGAGGTATTTTAAAATAATTAAAGTTTTTAAACACCCCCAATATTTCTAAAAGATATATAATATACATAATATATACAACTAACTTAATATAAATACTATAATTAAAAACATTTACTCCATGTTCCACTGTAAAGGTTTAGAACCTTCTTTAAGTTTTTTAATGAAGAAGCCATCAAATTATGCCATCAAAAACTTTGTTTTTTTGTTAATTAAATTTGCAAAACTTTAAAAATACCACTGAACAATTTTGCTATTAAAAAGACAAATACACAATGAATAAATGCTCTTTTATAGTAAACAATTCTTTAGATGTAAGAAATACAAAACAAATTTACTCTAACTTATTTTTTCATTATACCATCATACATCATGCATATAAATCATACTTTAAATATCTTTTTTTAACATGATGATAAAATAAAAGAATAACAATTAATGCGAGTAAAAAAAAAATTAAATACAAAAATTGAGCAAAATAAAAGTAACAAAGTATAAACAAATTTTTACAATAATGCATAAAAAAAACAACTATCGAAATTCATCTTTTAAACACCAATTCCCAGGACCGTTTAAAGACTTTTCAAAGATGCAAACTTGTTTTAGCAACTCTTTAAATATAACATTTTGTTCCTTATCAATACGATTTTGAAAAAAGGTTGTAATTTCATCAGTACTTACAACATTACTCTGCCTTTGCAACATAAATGTTTGAATATCTTTCAGTAAAGTAAGTTCTGTAGATTCATTGACAATGCTAGAGTTTTGAGATGGTTCAATATTTAAACTTCTACTTTTCATGCGAGCTAATAAGGCACTAGAAGAAATATCAACAGAGTTGTTGGTTATACCAACAGAACCTTTATCTACTGAGGCTGTAGTCTCTTTATTAGAGGTGATATGGTTAACTTTTTTCCCAAATAATGTCTTTTTTTTATTATTCGTCTTCTGTATACAGCCCCCTGTCCAAGTTGGTATTGCAAGCCCATTTTTTTTGCATTCTTTTCTTGATGCTCTTAGAGCATCAACAGCTTTTTTAGCAATGTTTTCTGCTTCCTTTTCAATTAACAAGTAATCACTAGTACTGCTTAGCTCTATTTTATCATGTTTTATAGCACTGTGAATGCCTGAAGTCCGAAACAAATCTAGTAAGATATCATCTTCATTTAATAGTTGTTTCTTTTCAGTGTCTGGTAAAGATTTTTTTTTTAAAACTTCTTTTTTATCAACATGATCCACACAAAAACCGTCCACTATAAATTTTTCTTTTTTATAATTTTTCTTTTTCTTTGAACTATGTAAACTTTTTGCAAAATTTTTATCAGGAACAAGTGAAAAATTACCTTGATTGTTTTGATTAGAAATAAATTGATGTGTTTTATTATTTTTGTCATAATTTTTTGATTTCAGATCAGATGTTTTATCTACTGATTTTTCTACAACATCTTTAATAACTTTTGGTACTTCTGATTTTAATCGATTACGTTTTCTTATTTTAATTTCTGAACCAGTGCCAGCAAATAATGACCCTGTCTCTGTTGATTCTAGTGGTCCAACATCACCTAGAGTAAAAAGTTCATGCAAATCATTGTTTTTAAAAAAGCGTCGCTGGTATGGATTGGTCAACACACGATTGGTTAAAAACTGTTTGAAAATTTGCCTAAAAAAACCATTTTAAAACATAATATTCTTAAAAGCATTATATTTTTAATAATATAAAATAAATAATACAATAATAAAATAAAAAAAGGTAATATAATAATACAATTATTATTTTTTATGTATTTTTTATGTTGTTCAAGTTTCTTTAGTTACATAATAATAATACAATTATAAGTATATACAAATATGTTAAGCATTTTTTATATCCTAATTAAAATATATTGAAATTAAGAATATTAATCATGTAATTAGCAACATGAGTTAGCTGAGTGCGGTGCTATCAACATGTAGTTCTACACTCAGCCCAATTCTCTGTAAACTGTATTGTCTGCCAATGTTTGTGTATTTAAAAAATAATAGAATATGATCGTCTCCCCAACTAAAGCAGTTCATATCATCTAAAAATTGAGAAAAGGTTTGTATTTATGTTGTAAAAGATTTTTATGTTATTTCTAATATAAAAACAACTTAATGTCAGCTTTACAAGTATATTACTTTTCTATATATTTTTTAAAATATTGTGTAAAGTTCATTACATATGTAAGTGTATTTCCCTTAGGAAAGTGGCAATATTAGCAAGTCAAGTATTTATTCAAATGTATGTGTACAAAAAACAAGCTTTTGTTTATTATATTAGATGATCTGCTTTGATAAAAACCTTTTAAACAAAACTATTGTAATTTTAATTTTACTAATCCCCTACCCCAAAACCTTTAATTGAATAAAAAAACCTGTGATATATTTTTTCTTCAATTGTCCCAGTAGTTAGAAGGCGATAAATAGTAACATCCTTTAACTGGCCGATTCTCCATGACCGTTCTCTTGCTTGACTATCCACACTCGGGTTCCAGTCTGGATCATATATAATAACTCGATTGGCTGCAATCAAATTTAAACCTAGACCTCCAACCCGAGTTGTCAACAAAAACACGAAAATATTTTTGCTCTAAAATAAAAGTTTTATTTTTATTGTAAAAAAACAAAAACATTGTTAAATTGTTTTGAAAAAAATTATTTGTCTTAAATGTTTCAATACTTAAAGCATTCACAGAAATAAAAAAAACTGTTTACAAATTTAGATAAGTTATATATATTACAACACTAAACTAAAAGTTACTACACATTATAAAAGTTTAAATGAGAAAGTAATTACTACTACATTTATAATGTAGTATAAGATATATGAAAATCAATATTCAGCAATGACTTTGATTATTTTAAAATAAGTAACCAAGCCGTTTAAGCTAATAATACGTGAAACTTTTTTTGGCACTTTTAGAGACCCTTCACCCTCTCTCTTATGTGATATATTGTAGTGTTGTTAAGAATATCCCCTACCCTACCCTCATGTGTGATGTGACAATGACAAAAATTTAGAATTTTTATAAATACATATTTAATTTGTAACAGTTCATGTTTTTAAAAAAATACAATTGACAAATTTTTGTTCAAGACCTAGATTTGTTCGCAAAATAAACTTTGACCTTTAAGTATTGGAGTATTATGTTCTTCAATAATTATTGAAGGTCACTTGAGGTCAGAGGAATCAACACCGACCTGATCATACCACTTGATTGTTTCATTGTCCAAATTTAAAAAGTCACACATGAGATTAGATAGTTGTTTAAGGTTTAACTTTTTGAATCTCATTTAATGATACAATAACTGAGCAAAATATTTTGTGTTGATTTATTGAATTGATAGTGGAAAAATATAGACTGCAATTGATACAAATTCTTTTTGGTAAGGAACTTTGAATGCTTGGGCATGATTAGTCATATGGCAATCTTTTGGAAAGTTTTTTTGTAACTGTCTTGAGAAATAATTGTTTTGCTAAGTGATAATTTAAAAATAAGCTGGAAAAGTTGTTCTTTGTATTATTGCACTAAAGGCCAACTTCTCCATGACTAGAGAAATTGGTAGAGAAAGAAAACCATTTAGAATAAGATAAAACAGTGAGCTGCAACGATGACCAAAGCAGTTTTGATCATTACATATTACAATTTGAAGTAAGTAATGACTTTCTGACGTGCTTAGCATCCCACTCTGCTCCAAACTGCTTTAACTGTACACATTTTTCACTGTTCAGTTCTTTTACTTTTCCATAACTTTGTCTGCTGTTTCTCCTCTTGTGATGGCTTAAAAAAATTTGTAAAAAAATTAAATGGAAATATAATTCCTGCTAGGTCATGATTTAGCATGAGTCATTCTTTTCTCTACCCTGTTAAAAGTATTTTTTTCAGAAGCATTGGTGGCCAACATGCCATCAAGGTCATGCTCTTTAAAATAAATCTTGGAAAAATGAATTATTTTCATAGATTTTTGTCTGCCCCACCATCAACAGTTATAACCATAACTGCTTTGCTAACTCAATCTTCAGTGAATAAGCTGCTTTCAAGATTGACTTTGTTTATGTCTTATAAGTGACTAAGTGCTGTTGATGAATCATAAGTGCAAAATATGATTTAGTGCTCCTATTAAGCTATTAGGTACAGCTTTAACATGTTTTTTTCTTTCTGTGCTCAATGATCTGGTTGAAAGTAATCTTAAGTAAACTCTTAAAAGTAAAATCTTAAGAGATTGTAACCATGGAGAGGTTGTAACCATGTTTTTTCAATACTTCAACCAAGTCATTTAATGTTTCTACAGTTGGAACAATTTCAGTTCTTCTTCTATCATCAGTCCTTTCATGGCAATATCTAGAATTGTTTTAATTATGTGGTAGTGGTGTAGTTGTAGAGTGCTTGCTTCATAAGCGAGAGGTTCCGAGTTCGATCCCCACCACATCCCTGGTAGTACCGCGCTCAACTTGTTCCTCCGTGCAGCGACCTTGTTCGTCAAGGTTCGTGTTTCGGAGTTATAGAGTTGAGAGAAGGTTATAACCACAATTAAGTAGCTTCATCGTCTGCAGTGGCCTTCTCGGGCTTGGGAAGGTGAATTAACAACAAAAAAAAAATTAAAGCGTCCTGATCACAGGCTAGTGGTCAACCTTTTAATACTGTATTTTTAATTCCACACAACTTTTATCTAATATCTAGATCTAAAACTTCTATTGCTTTTTTTCTTTTTAGACTGGTTACTGTTTAAAGTTTAGTGGCTTTTTGACGAAGTAAAAAATCTTAGTTTTTTTGAAAGAATTATGCAGTGATCAAAATTTTATATTAAAATGTTTTTTGTCACAACACATTGTAGCAAACCCCCCCTCCCAATGTGATATTCGGTGACACTTTCCAGTAATTAAAACAACAAAATAAAAATAATTTACTTGGTATAATAACTTTGGTTGGATAAAAACTTATTTGATTTTAGTTGGATAATAACTTATTTGATTTTGGTTAGATTATAGCTTATTTGATTTTAATTGGACAATAAATTTTTCGATTAAAGCAAATTTTAATCGTGGTTGGATAATAACATATTTGATTTTGGTTGGATAAAAACATATTTGATTTTGGCTAGATAATAACTTATTTGAATTTGGTTTGATAATAACCTATTTGATTTTGATCTGATGATAACTTATTTGAGTTTGGTTGGATAATAGGCTGGATAATAACCTATTTGTTTTTGGTCTGATAACTTATTTGAATTTGGTTGGATAATAGGTTATTTGATTTTAATTAAATAAAACATTTATTTAAAAACATGAAGCCTTGATCTAATTTTTAAACTAAGTTTAAAAATTAGATCAAGGCTTAAACTAACTTTAAAGTTTAAGCAATAATAAAACTAAAAATTAAACTAACTTTAAAGTTTAAACAACTTGAACATGTGACAAAATAACTTAATTTTATGTCAGATATTAAATAACATTTATTTTTTTTGTATTGATTTTTCAATTTTCTAATCTATTTCTCACTTTTTTTATCCTAATATATCCTATAACTAATATCTAATATCTTATAACTATTTTTTTATCCTACATTATGATAATAACTATATGTTAATAAACTAAACTCTATAAATGACTGAGAATTTTTAACAGCTTTAAATCTTTAATAAAGATATGCTTTTTATATTATATATGTTTTAACATTACATAGTTTGAAGTTTACATAAGTTAGTTATTTGCATTTCGTTCACATTTTCTTATTAAAAAAAGTACTGCAACTCTTTCTCGCCATTACTTCGGTTGCAATGGCTGCCATGTCAATATTATAATAGCATTTTTAATAATATTGTTAAAACATGTTTAACAACAAAATGACTTTCTTATTATATGGTAATAAAACTGCTTTTAAAAGCGGATCTAAATACAACAAATAAATACCGAAAATATTTGATAACTGTTATTTATGTTTTATATGAAATGACTTTAGAAAAAAATTTTAATCAAGTTTTATCGATTTCTTAGTTTTCCATACAAAAAGTTAACCAAAGAAATTTGCTAAAAGGGGTATGGAAAAAATTGATAGAATTAAGAAAATTCGAGTTATCTGAAGTTCGTCTTAACCAGAAAACTTTAAAAGTAATTAATTAGACAATATCAAGGGACCAAATAGAATAAATTGACTTACCAGGAATTAACTGTACAAAGTATCGAAAATTAAATGTATAAACAAAATAAAACTTTAAAAAAAAGTAACAGTATTTGTTTTTAACTATATATAACTTTAAGATATTAAAAAACTTTGTCATCCTAAAATTTCTTTAACACAAAAAGATATCATTGGAATACAATCAAATTTCCATTAACTCTGCAACTTTGTTATAAAAGAGTTCAAACTTTTTCCAAATACAATTCAAAGTAGTTAATTTTAAAAGTATGGTGTCCATTAAATTGTTATTAAGTATTAAATTATATTTTAAATGATATCTCAAACAGAGATCTAGTCATGATAGTAAAGACCAAAACCGAGACCAAGACCAAGACATCAAAAAGTCCCAAGACCAACACTTTGAAAGTTTTCACAAGAACAAGTTCAAAACTTCGATTCTTAGAAGTCCAACACAATAATGCTCACACATTATGTATACTGTTATGATTTTAGCTGATGTGTTATATTACCACTTATACAAATTACTATAAATAAAAAGTAATTATACATGTATAATATAATTGGATTAAAATATTGTGCAATGCAATCTTTAATAATACCAGAAAACTAACAGGTTTCTTATATTGTTAAAAAACAAAATAAAAAAAAACCAATAAAAAATGACAAAAAAATATCACATTGTGAAACTAAGAATAGCACTAGAGACCAAGACTTAAGTCTTGAAACCTCTGGTCTTAAATCTTGAGACATATATCTCTGGTCTAAAATAAAATTTTATTTTCTTCTTAACATACTTTTAACATAATTTTATATCTCTGTGCAAAATATTTTTTTACAAACTTTTTCAAAATTTCCGTTGCACTAAATGTAAAGGTTAAAAAAAAAAGTTTATCAAATAATAAAGAAGTTTAATTATATAATTCTGAATTATATAATCTTATTGTAAATATGAAAACTAGTTTAAAAAAGATATTATAAAAATTAAAAATTTACAAAAACAAATTGAGTTTAAAGGCTTACTTCATGAAACTTTTTAACTATACCATGTCTGCTTTTTACACTGGTGGTACCATCCATACGCATATAGGAATGTTCAGCAGCTTTCAAAAAACCTTCTAAAATATCCAACATCTGTATAATAAACAAATTCATTAAAACAAAACATGAGCCATTAACAGGTATTGACAAATTTAAATTAAATAATGGAAGATTTGTTTAGAGTTACGAAAGATTTATGTTTTATTTATTTCATCAAATATTTGAAAAATAATCAAACTATAAAGAATAAGATACAAAGCTGTAGTAGATACAAGCTATAGCTTATAGCTGCAATGATTAAGTAAAATAAAAGATTAAAATAATTAAGCAAACCAATGATGACTATTTTAATTTTAAATTATTAAATAAACTAACAAAAAAATTAATAATTTATGTGATAAAAAATAAACAATTTTATTAAATAGTTTTAGTAAAAAATATAACCTAATAAAATAAATTACCCAAAAAAAACTTATTTACCTAAATAAATGTTACCTGCTTTGACTGTGTAAATAAAAGGACGCGATGCCCTTGATGTTTCCACATTCTTAATAAATTTTCAACCACAATCATTTTCCCTGATCGTTTCCAAAAACCATAACAACTAGCATCATCTAAACTAGCTGGTTTCCCTTTTTCTACTTCAGCAGCTAATGATACCAAATCAGGATGATTACATATTTTTCTTAGTTTAATTAAACCCGGAAAAATCTAAAACAAACATTAAAAACCTGTTTAAATATATTGATATCAACTCCGAAGAAAACTTCTATGAATAAAAATAATTTTCTTTCATTTGAGTGTAATGAAGATCTATATACCAACAAAATTTGTGTTTAAAAAACTTTCCTTCAAACAAAGTAAATGGGTCCTACTTGGTGTATTTAGGCGATTTTAATAATATATTTGCTGACTACAACAATTTTGCGTTAAACGATCAGGTCTGTAAATCATGAAAAAACAAAAAAAAATTAAAGTGATTAATTTTACTGTAACATAAGATAAAAATGTTTGTAGCAAAAAAATCCAAACAGAAGATTTTAAAAAAAAAATCACGATTGCTTGTTTAAATTTGAACGAGATTTTTAAATAAATACACTTTTTAGGTGAAATATAGTTTTATAATATGATCTGTTCTGAATGTTGGCAATTTATCTTAAAAATAAGCTCTTTCTTGGTCAGAATTCTAATATTTTTAGCAAAAATTTATAAAAATCAAGTGTTTTGGCAATTATACTAAAATTAAGTTAACACTTTTGAGCAGAATTGATCTAAAGACTTTAAAATGGTATTGTTTAGATTCGTAATTAGGGGTAATAAAAAATTTTGAAAAATATAAAAAAATTAAAAAAGTTTCTTTAAACATAAAAAATTGATGCAAAAAAAAATTATAGCATCTAAAGCTGTTGTTTGGACATACTATGCTGACAAAATCATGCTAATTCTAAAAAAAAGAATTTGAATAATTTAAAAAACATTCTATCCTATTCATAATCCTATTCATATTACTCAGTGTAGTCTTAACTACACTGAGTAATATGAATAGGATTTCAAAAAATTTTAAAAACTAAATTTTCAAGTTAAAACTATTTTCAATATAAATTTGCAGAAAAATTAGGCAAACAAAATTTTGCAAAACAGCATGTACTAGTAGAAAATAAAAAGGCAAATAAAATTTTGAAGGAATTAAAATACTGTTAATTTTAAATGATTTCAAAAGATAAAGCTATATATTTTCTTTAAGAAACTCACAACAAACCCAAGTTAAAAATAAAACTTATATTTTTTAAAAAACTCACACCAAGTTAAAAATAAAACCTATATAAGCAATATTTTAAAACTTCTGATTATTTACCAGATTAATTACCAGATTTATTGATTATAAAAGTACTAAAAAATCACCAAATCTTCATATTTGTGGTTTAACAAATTTTAATGCATAGAAAATCATCAAATTTTATATTTAAAAAACAAATTGCTATATATTTATAACCCTTCACACTATCAAAATTTTAACCCATCACACTAACCAAATTTTAATAGGATTGCTTCCTTTAAAAAATAATTGAAAATATCAATTATTTCGAAATGTGGTTTTTAACTAGAATTGTATGTTGTTAGAATACACCGATTGAGCGAATTTAAAAAACGTCATTTTATAAGAGGTCTGGACTCTAATAGGAAGGGTAAAATGATACTTCCGTTATTCATAATATACTTGAGAAAACGAAGTATAAACATCTAACTAACACTGTTAAAACAAATATTTACTATAAAAATAATTATGGATTACGATATGATTTCAAAAATGAAAGTTGAAGAGTTAAAGAACTATCTGAAGTTAAGGGGATTAAAGTTAAATGGTAAAAAAGAAGAGCTAGTGGCTCGTGTATTTGCTGCAATGGAAAACAATGTTCTACCGATAAAAGCAGCAGTAGAAGTTGAAGCAGATTTACAAAAAGAATATAAATTGAAATTAGATTTATTAAATTAGAAAATTAGATGATATGCAGATACCTGATCCGTTTAAAATTCTTGATGGCTGGATGGACAAACAAGAGGGTATACCATCAGAACTCGGAAGTTTAACCCATCAGAACTCGGAAGTAAAGATATACAGTTACTATAAATCTTCTTGGCTTCAGCCTCTTAAGTATCTTAGTTTACCAGACAGTAATTACTGTATATTTAAATCCGAGTGTCGAAGATCAAAATCTATTAATGATACATATCATAATCATAAACTGTGGTTGGTATTGTACATGCATGGCTGGCATGGGTCAAACTTGTAATCATGTTGCTGCACCAATGTATAGAGTAGAAGCTGCTGTAAGAAATGGTCTAACAATTCCTGCATGTACAAGCACTTCAAATGAATGTCTGCCATCTCAAAAAGAAGTCGCACCTTCTAAAATCAAAGACCTTGACTTTATTCATGAAGATTTTGGCGAAAGAGGTAAAAAAAAAAAAGAAAATTGGTAGATACACAAAAAAATAAGTATAATCCTTTATCCAATAATACTGTACAATTATTAAATATCAATGATGTAGGCTCTGCTCTTGAGAAAATTGTTCCAACAATTTTGTTTACTGCTGTTCTAAAGCCCAAAATAGACTTTATTCGTGAAGTTTTAACAAAAATTGATATGCCACCATTTAATTTACCGAGCATTAACAATGTAATTTCTACCTCTTCATCTTGCGCTGAATTTTTTACAAGATTAAAAGTAAACATGTCAGTTGAGAATATAAATCGAATTGAAGTATTAACACGGGGTCAAAATGAAAATGAACATTGGTATTTTTATCGAAAAGGTGTTAAAGCTGCCTCTAAGGCACACCAAGTAACAACAAATATGGAGAAAATTAAAAAAGCTGTTGATGGGTACCACAACTTTTGGTCACTCAACCAAAAAATATCAGGACTGACCTTTACTAACCAATATTCCAGCCTTTAAATATGGTCGTACAATGGAAGTTGAAGCAGTGAATGCGTTTTATGTAAAAACAAAAAGACAACATAAAAATCTTACTTTAAATGAATGCAGACTTTACCTGGATTATGAACATCCTTATATTGGAGCGAGTCCAGATCGGATAATGTCATGTGATTGCTGTCTTAAAGCTTGTATTGAGGTGAAATGCCCTTTTAAAAGAGGGTGTTGATGTAAAACTTAAAACCGACTATAGTTATTATACCCAATGTATGTAACAAAAGGCTGTTACTAAGTGTTGTGTTACATACTTTGTTGGATGGACCCCACATGGCAAAATTATAGATAAAATTAACTTTGATGTTTCTTTGTGGAATTTATTAAGGGAAAAACTTATTAATTATTATAAAGATTACTATTTAAACCAATATTTAGCACTTAATCTAAATATATGTCATTTTTTAAATACATACATATGTATTTTTCAAAACTGAGTTATTTTGTCTCACTTTTTGTTTTTTTAATAATTAAATTGTGTTTTTAAATAAAATGTATAATACTGTGATAGTTGTTAATCAGACTTTTATTGCTTAATTTTATAAAATTTATATTTTAATATTGGTGGATGAAATTTAAGTGGAAAACTTTACAAAATTTTTTTCGTGCTTGTTTAACCTAAATGTGCTGTTTGTATAATCGTACCTATATATATTAACTTTCACTGCCTTAACATATAATTTATGCTTTTATGGTCTTCGTTTTTATTGATTGATTATTATTTAGAAGTTTCGGCTATGATTTGTGAATATAGTAGCTATCTGGCATTTAAGGGGCTGTGATTTTGAGTTTTAAAGATTTTTTTTCTGTTAAAAAAGCAGTCAGTACTTTTTAAGAATTCGCCCTCTCCCCCTACCCCCATTCTTTTCCTATACTTGCTCCTTTTCCTGCGGGGTCTCGATTTTCTTATGCTGTCATAGTTTCACGAGGATAGGCAATATGCAAATCTAAACTACTTATTTTAAACTTATTTATTATAGATTTAAAATTTATACGATAAAAAGGTTAAACCTTCTAATAAAATTAAGTGTCACAAATTTGACTGATTTCAGAAAGTCCTAGGACAATGTTGAAAATTTGTAAAACGGAATAGATATAATTGCAGAAAACAATGGAAACACTCTACGTTGTTCTATTTTGACCACTATGTTGTTATATTTACATATAAATACCTTGTGTTGTCAAAACTTTTTAAAGTTTTGAAATCTTCAATAGAAGTTAGGAAAATGAGAAATAAGGCTTTAAGACTTTTTATTATTACAATTTGTTTAAAAATTTACGATGATATTTTGTTATTAGGGTTATTCCATAAATGATAATTTTGACATCTCGTCACTAAAAGTAAGACATAAGGGGTCGTTCATAAATAACGTACGCTTTTATTTCGACCCTCTCATATACCCATCCTGCATTTTGATGCACGCTTATTTGAGTAACGTCTACCTCCTGAAAGTACCTGTGCCTTTAGCCTACCTACCCAACATTTTATGATATTTTTTTTAATATAGCCTTCTTACTTTTATAATTGACCACCTGACCATTTTATGGACGATCCCTAAAGCATAAGAAAAGTAAGACCGCCTCACTCAAACAGTTAAAGCAATCGTTTGTGTCAAAGTTAGAGACAAAAAATTGATTTCTTTATTTCAAATATTTTCTTATTAGCTAGCTAATTGATTACAGTAAAGTAACTACAGTGGAGCTAGTTGCTCAACTGTAGTTACTTTACGTATGCCATAGGTGAAAAGTAAGAAATTCTTCTAAATTGTTTAATTTTATTTTATCAATACACTGATTGAGATTAGTAAGTAAATTATTCAAACTCTTATTAACCAATAAACCTTTATTATATTTATTGAGTTCCTTTGTTTCCACCTTTTTAAACATTTTTTTAATATTTATTGACTTCCTTTTTCAAAGTATGCGTTAAAAATATAGAAAAATACAAGTTACTTACCAAAAAAGTTTGAAAGTATTTCATAAAATCATAAAATACTTTTTGCATTACATAAAGATAATGCTAATATACCATATATCTTACACATAACTAATAATAAGATAGAAGTAAGCTATTAATATAAAAGATTTTATAAAATTAAAAAAAACTTCCTGCTAAGGTAAGAGTAGCTATACATCATCAAGACGATTAGACAATAATAATAAACCAAAAGGTACATTAAATAGTTACTATATATGTTTAAGTAATAATAAAATTAAAAAAAAACTTTAAACTTTTTACAAAAAACAAATGAAGTGAAACAAAGAATTTATTTAATTAGTAACAAATTTTGGTTTAGGGTCTGCTATAAGCATTGGTTTTAAATTACAGAGTACACCACACATTAATAAAATGTCATCTGCATGTTGTAGCATGCTGATTGACAGACTTCCATTTAGAATTCTGTACATTTTAATATGGTTAACAGCTCGCTCTACATGTATTCTTAAATTTGCAACATGTTTAGTTTTTTGAACTTCTTTAGTGGTTAATTGACTTTTCAAGCGGGCACCAGGTGGCACAACCAAAGTACAAAAATTTAAAATCAAATCTTCATGTATTTAAAAACCTCGGTCAGCCATCATCTTGCTCTAGTAGATCATATAAACCACTGTCTTTTGTTATAAACTTGTCACTTGCTTTTCCTCCATAACATAAAAAAAGAAATTTAATATACCCAGTTAGACTAACACCTATCAAGAACTTAAATATATTATAATGTTTATAGTCTGACCAGGTAGTTGATTGTTTATCAAGGGACTTTGAACGTTCTATAAACACTTCTGCACAATCAAGAATTACTCTGCATTTTTGATAACCAGCTTTCACAAAATCAGGTGGCAGATTGTTACGAATAGATTCTCGTGGAAGCCATACAACTAATGCTTTTCCTAAAACTTGACTTAACATTTTAATCCAAGTTGTAAATGTATGTTAACACAATGCTGGGGATATGCCAAAACTAAGTCTTGCTAAGTCTTGATTAAGAAGTCCTAATCTTAATCGCATTAAAACAAGTAAAAACTCATCTCTTTGTGATAGCTTTTTTGATTTTTTCAATGAAGCATGTTTTTTCTTATTTTTAGAATTAGTAAACTTTTTAGGACCAGACCAATAAACTAAATTTGTCAAATATGGTTTGATTAGTAAAAATAAACTCTCAAACAATTTGATTGTGGATAAACCAGTGTAAAAGTTAATTTTAGCATCAGTTTTAATTTTCCTCCATGTAAATACTGAACTTTTAACACTATCAAATAACTTTTGACGCTTTAATTTTTGACACAATAATGTTAATATGTTTACTTTACTGATTGATGATTTAATTAAATTGCTCTTATCGACACATACTTTGCAAATTTTTCTTGATTGTATTGAGCAATACGAATGATCAGATACTGATACATTAGCCATGGGTAAATTATTTTCTTTATCTAAATCTGTTGAAATATTATTAGAATGACTTGTTCAGTAGTAACTGCAGTTTGGTCAAGTTTCTGCTTTTTTAATGGTATAGAGTGTTTGATTAGGTTTCTTCTAGATTTTTTAGCTTCTATTTCATATGCAAGACATAAAGTAGGCATAGGGTTTGCAATTGAAGGAGTTCCATCAACAAAATATATGGAGCATACCCTATCACAATCTCTTGGCTCCCATAATGTCTTATTTATAGATTCTCTTCTTAAAGCTTTAATCCATAACTGCCTTTCTTTCTTTATTTTTTTCACTGCTGGAAATTTATATAATAAAAATGGCCTTTCACATAAAGAGCATTTCTCTCTGCCTAAATTTTGTTCATGTTTATGTTGCATACTTCTTTTTTCCATTTATTCAGTCTATATGTACTATTTGTACAACCTATTACGGCACAATTAACTTTAAGCATCTTTATATAACTTTTTCTTTTTTATAGTGTACTTTACAATTGATTAAATTTTATTTGAAAGCTTTTCATAGATGTTTATGCTTCGTTTTCTCAAGTTAAATAGCTGATTTAAATTGTTGTCTCTATTTTTACCCCTCCAGTAGGGTCTCGGATTCCCAAACCTTAGAATTTCATAATGGCGCATTACAAAGCTCAATCAGTGTATTTACATCAATGTAAACTTGAACATAATGATTTGCATTAAATTTATTTTTTTAATCTTGATTGAAGAAAAATTATTTTCATACATAGAAGTAACAACAATTACATGTAGGAGTAAACAACAATTCTTTTTGTTATTTAAAATAATAATCAACAACAATGAACAATACTTTGCTATTGAAATAATTTTTTTAAAGAAACTTTGAATTTGCATCACCTTCATGTCTCCATTTAATATGGAAGCAACATCACGAGAACTGATAAATTCTTTGTAGATTGCTTTCTGTTCTTCCGTCAATTTGCAAAACAAAATCTAAATTTTAGTACAATACATTAATTAATGTTTTCATTGACTATTTAACATCTTTTAAACCATTCCTTAAAATTTTAAATTGTAAAACTAGCAAATGTTGTTTAACATTTTTTTTTTTTGGATTTCTAATAAGCTTTACAATCCTCTGATAACCGAAATGTAACCGAAACATTTATTTAACATATGAATGGATTTTGATTCAGTTTATATTTTTTATATTATGTCTATGATATAATTTTTATTAAAAATAATGTTAATAACAAGAAGCAGTTAATACAATTTTTGAATTTATAAAAACGATGCAAATAATGTTAACATTTTAGAATTAGTTAAAATAAATTAAAAAAAAAACAAACTACTGCAACCTGTTCGCTTTTAGTAGGTAGAAAAAGTGTTTGTTGAACATCTTTTTTCATTCTTCTTATCATATAAGGAGTAATTGTATCCTTGAGTATGCAACAGCATTTATAAGCTGCTTGAACCTAAAGAAAATATCTATTATACATATAAAAAATCTGCTGTACACTTAAAAAAAATTTGCAACTAAATGGGGAAAAAAAAAATATGGTTGGGATTACTACAATTACAAATTTTACATTATATTTTTTTATTAATATAAAAAAACAGTTCACTAAGTTATTACAGAGTAATCTTCATAAAACAACAACTAAGCATAAAAGTGTCTGCACTCGTGCACCCCAGAAGTATATGCACCAATGCACCACAAAACCAAAGAAACCCAAAGAAAATACATATAAGTAAAAAAATTCAAGTCTGCATTTTAAACTATTTATATAAAAAAGGTATTTGATGCATAAATGTTTGCAAATTCATATTGATTTATCTTATATGCTGTATATATAAATCAAAACATTTGATTAAAGGATTGAAAAGGAGTGAAACAAGTTTCACTCCTTTAATCAAAGGAATAAAGTTTAAAAAGATATTAGAGTACTATACTATGCATTTATTATTTAGTTTAGTTTCTTTTTTTATTTTTCCAAATTGAAAGAAACTTCTAAAAACTCATAAAGTTTTTGAGGTGCACATGAGTTTATAGAACACTTCATTGTCAGTACATAAAAGTTTTCTTCAAAATAAGTTAGCAATAATACAATCGTCCTAAGAGCTGACTATCTTCTAAAATGTTAAAATCTCAACAACAACAACAACAACAACAACAACAACAACAACAACAACAACAAACCCCATACCTAACCAAAACATTTTATCTGTCCCTAAAAAGGTGCAGCCACCTGTATAGAAGTTAATTTTAATAATAGTTTAAAAAACGAAATTGTTCATAGTTATAATTATTTACAATTAAAATATTGCATAATATGATAAAAAATAAAAATATTAAACTTATAGAATCATTTATAAAATTAAAGATCATAGGGAATATGCTTAAAATACCTGAACCTAAAACAGATATAAAACATCTTTATGCTAACCATACTCACAGTGAATGTATTTAATTTGTGACTTTTTAACTCCAAAACAAGAGCCTTAAAAAGCAAGACTTAAAGAACAAGCAGAGAGTTGAGAGCAGTACTACTAGGGACATAGTGAGGATCCAGAACTTCTTGCTTGTGTATAAAGCATTCAAAAAAATATAATGAAAAATATAATTAAATGTTTAACATGCTAAAATTTAAAATAAAATAATAACAAAATTTTGCTAAAAAATTGCTACTTTTTTTAAATATGGATGACGATATGGAAAAGTTAAGCAATATTTTACAACCAGATGCATTTTCACCACTACTTACTCTATACTTTGGGACACCACTACAAGATCTCGGGTTTACATGCTCCTATCTCACAATTAAATATGGGGTTTAATTTCGGTATTTAGTTGTTTTTTTGTTTTTTTTTGTAAAAAATTATAGTTCAAATAAATAACTATGATTAAACAAAAAATTGTTCTAGGAACTAGAGTAAAACTGAAGAATTGTCACAAAGAAATCTATGTAAAACTATGTTATAATTAATCACATAATTTTTATTATTTTTCTAAGCATAACATATTGTGTTATAATTACATTGCACTATTTTTAGTGTCCTTTTGTAGAAGTTTTTTGTGTTCAAGATTACAGCCTTTTGTTTTTTCACTTTTTTAAAAAATTATTTTTAAATATTCTACATTACCTGATGAAGTGAATAATCAACTGATGAATTGAATAATTATGTAGAATAAAAAAATTAAGATTTTATGAAATAATGCCATACTTTAGTAAGCTAAAGTTTTTTTTACTTCATTATTCATATTACTTTAACGTTTATTACAACTAGCATCAACATTTATCTTTAGCATTATTATTATAGATTTTATGATTTTAAAAATTCGAAATTTTTTTCAGATTTAACCTCTATTGTTCCACACTTGTGTAGTGAGGACAAGTTTTCATAATGTCATATATTTAAATGTGACATAATAGAAAAGCTAACTTTTTAATATAAGATCTTGAAAAAGATTTATACTTACAATTTCTAGAAACAAGTTGCGCTAATAAAACTTAAAAACCAAATAAAATAAAAGCCAGAAAAGATATATATATAAATGTATATAAATGTATATAAATATATATATAAATGTATATAAATGTATATAAATATATATAAATATAAATAAATGTATATAAATTCATTTTTCTGGCTGTACTCAAGAAAATCAAAGGCATATATATATATATATATTATATATATATATATATATATATATATATATATATATATATATACATATATATATATATATACATATATATATATATATATATATATATATATATATATATATATATATATATATATATATATATATATATATATATATATAAAAAGAATTATTAATTTGTTGACAATCCTTTTGCTTTTAGGCATTCACTAATATGTTTTAGCATGGAGTTCACTAAATTCTAAGTAATGTCTTTTGGAACACTATTCAGTAATTTTGTTACTTATTCATTCAGCTGGTCCAGATCTTTTATTTCGATTTTACCAAGATTGTGGTTTAACCCAGACCATAAATTCTATGTAATTGAGGCTAGACTATTGGCAGGCCAAGACATGATTTTAATGTTGTTTTCTTCAAACAATTGCTTGCAAATCTTAGCAGTATGGAGCATTACCTCGGAAGATTTCCATGTCTTTTGGGAAAATTTTTAATTATTCAATATGTCTAAATATCTTTGAGATTCGAGCCTTGTATCAAATATTTTGAAACAACCGACACCTTCATAGTTCATGCAGGCCCAGATGCCTACACTACCACTACTGTGTTTTGTTCTATACGTAGAACAATTTGGGTTCATTTTTTAATCTGTTTTTCTTCTCAACATTACTTTATTTTTTTCTTAGATCAAACTCCACATTTATTTTAACTCTGAAAAAAACGTTGTGCCACATGTTCATTAACCATATTTTATAAGCTAAAAACCTTTATTTTTCTTGTTTTCTGATGTTTAATAAATAGATGTGGTTTTTCACAAGCAGCTTGCTACATGTAATTTTGTTTATGTACTCTTCTAATTGTTAGAGCACTGCACCAAAAGCTTTTTGTCCTTTTCAACTGAGATCAGTGGATGACAAACTTCTATTTTTTTTTTTTTTTTTATATTATGCGAATAAGTGAATATTGATTTCTTTTATTTGAAATGCTGGATATTCTAGGGCATGGAAGATTTTGAATTGTATTTTATCTTTAATATTGGATGATTATTCTACTAAAAGTGGCATGTGTTGTGTTAAAATGTTTTGCAGTTTCTTTCATCAAGATGTTTTCTTCATTCATTACTAAGGTTTTACATTTAGTTTTATTATCAATATTTTTTCCTGTCAACTTGATTGTTTTATTGCTGAAATATTGTAGTTAATTAGATACTCATTTTTCTATTACATTTTATGGAAATTTTTTCAAATATTTATAACAATTTAAATAAAAATTCTCAAATAATTATAAAATATTATAAATATCACACAGTTTTTGACATTTTTTGACCTTCCCCACCATTGTAACCCATTCGTAACACTTTATTGACACACACACCCTCCCCCAAATATTAGGCAAAAAGTTGTATAAAGTTGTATAAATTAACATCGCATTCCTAAACATGATAACAATTTTAAAATCTATTCTTCTAATATATATTACATGCAAAATATTAAATATATAATATATAATAAATAATAACATATTATACATTAAAAAATATTACTTTATGAATAAAATTTTCTTAGAAACAGAACCATAAGCGTGGCCAAGTGGATTCTGCCTTTGGCTAGTAAACGGAGGGTTCCAGGTTCGTTTCTCGTTTTTCTTTTTTTTTTAGTTAGTGCACAAATATTGTTTTTTTGTTGCTGCACACTTTTGAGTCATATAAATTCAAAGCGCAGAGCGTGCACTGCACATAATGCCGTAACAGTCCGTTAACAGGCTGTAACTACTCGGAGTTAATGGAGTGTACATCGACTAAGTTAGATTTAGGCGTAGTTGATTTTACAATTAACATGTAGATACATCAACTGAGGGTTTTGGTTTAGTCAGATACACTTTTAATTAAAAGAAAGTCTTAAAAAAGTCTCTTAAAAAAAAAATATTCCGTCACAAAATTGAGACCCCCTCCTCTCCCTTGTAAAAAAAACTGTTGAAAAATTGCCTCCCCTTCCTCCCCTTCTCCTTAGCATGATGTAGTTTATGGACAACCCCTAAGACAAACAAAATTTTGAAGGAAGTTTGAATTACTAGAGTGGATTGTTAATTTTTGCCTTGACAATTTTTATAGATGATGAGGTATATGTCAAAAAAAGTATTATAATTAGCACATCAAATAACATTTTTATGAATATCTATATTCATTTAAAAGAAAATAGAATACTCACCAACATACACATTTTAGATTTAAGAAGAGTCAAACAATCATTGATTTAATATCAATCAAAGCCCAATGATATCAAAAAAAAATCATGATGGATTGTTATTAATGGCCAATAATGTATATACATATGTATGTATATATATCGAATGTATAAATATGCCATATATATATATATATATATATATATATGTATGTATATATATTGAATATATATATATATATGTATGTATATATATTGAATATATATATATATATATATATATATATATATATATATATATATATATATATATATATATATATATATATATATATATATATATATATATATATATATATATATATATGTATATATATATGTATATATATATCAAATGTATAAATATGCCATATATATATATATATATATATATATATATATATATATATATATATATATATATATATATATATATATATATATATATATATATATGGCATATTACACATTTGATATATATATACATACATATGCATATATACATTGATGGCCATGAATAACAATGAAGCATGTATATATATATAGGGCTGTACCGGATTTCGGCTCCGGCTCCTGCTCCGGCCATTTTTACAAATCCGGCCCAAATCCGGCTCTGGCAAAAATTTAGCAAATCTGGCATAATTTTAGCCGGAGTTTTGAATTTTGTCAAATATTTATTACATTTTTTTTGCCCATGTTTACATGTATACCTAATATTTTATTTATAAAAATCAATTTTTTTTGTAATTCTATATTTTATGAACCTCATATTTGTTTTGGTATTTGTATTTATATTTCTTTATAATTTAATAAGCTAAGTCTAATTTAAAACAACAACGCAACAAAAAATTCTGAAGGAAAGACACACGATATTCTAGAATGATGCAGGTATAAAGACTATGATGTCAACCCTAATCAAGTGATTGGATGAGCGTTTTAAAAGCATTGAAAAGAGAAACCTCTTTATATACTGACGAGGCTGGTTGACTCACAATTTAAAACTAAATTCTCCTCATTACAGGCAACACTGACAGCTGAAAAAACAAGATTGAAGTCAATCTGAGCATGCTGAACAGAAGATTGACAAAACTGAAGAATATCCACCAAAATAAGCCGGGCTTAATAATTTTTCTACATCATCATCATCATTACTCTGGCAATTTATTGATAAAATTATTCAGTCTACGTCCGCTGGTGGCAGGGCACATAAACAACAATTACTAAAAGGCATTGAAACTCAGCTAAGGAAATATCCGAAAGAACCAGAAATAAATAGACACAATGATCCAATGGCGGAGTGACAAAATCCCGGAAAAAAAGTTCAATAGAATTACTATAAACTTTTAAAACATATGGCCTATAGAATTTCTTTAGAATTTCTATTAATTTATATATAGAAATTGCTATAAAACTTTTTAAATAACAACAATGAAGTTTAACAGAAAACAGCAGTCACTTGGTATTCTGAATAGTCCACATTGTTAACCATGCTCAACACCAATTAGGGATGTACAGGATTTTGGCTCCTGTAGTTTTGTTTTGAAATCCGGCTCCGGCTCCGATTCCGGCCGGATCTGTCAGTAGAAATCCGGCAAATCCGGCTCCGGCCGGATTTGAAAAAATTAAATCCGGTACAGCCCTAATATATATATATATATATATATATATATATATATATATATATATATATATATATATATATATATATATATATATATATATACACATATATATACACACATGTATAAATATATATATATATATATATATATACACATATATATACACACATGTATAAATATATATATATATATATATATATATATATATATATATATATATATATATATATACAAATGAAAATTAATTATTTTCAAGCATAAACCATTCATACCTGTAAAGATGAAGCATTTGCATATCCACCCATTGTTATAGGAATAGAAAATTCAGCCATAAACACTGGAAGTGTTCCAAGTCTGCCAGGGTACACAAAATCAAATAAGGACCATAATTCTTTTAAACTATTTTGCATTGGTGTACCCGTCAAAATAAGTCTATGCGATGTATTGAACTAAAACAAAGAAAGATAATATATTTATAAATAATAAAGAATAAAATTTATTCTTTAATGATGCCCCTCTTCCTTTTAATAGTGGGGAAGTGACAGGTGCACTGTACTCTAATTCATAATGCTTCTTCAGATTCACTAGTGGATACAACTTTCGTTCCTCATGTTTTCTTGACTAATGTAATTTATAGCTTTCTTGCTATAACTCTTTTTTTTACTTTTAAATATTTCCTAACTTAAACAGTAGCTACTTCCAGCATTGTTTGAGGCTTTTTTAAAACAGCTACTTCCAGCCTTGTTGGTGGTAAATTTGTTAAAAAAATAAATTGCAAGATTAGGACTGTTTGTGTTTACCATAATATTAAGTTACCTTTTTTAATTATGTATAATTAAAGTTGAGTCTGGCCAATGCAGCCAATGATCCTTTACTTTTGACTATCAAACTACTTTTGACCTGCATCAAGTCAAAAGGTTTTAACACAAAAGTTTCACCACTACAACATAGAAACAAAGTTGAAAAAAAAATTGTTGAGCTCACACACTTTTAGGTCAGCAGTTAGGTCAACATTACTAAATGCCCTTATGACCCTTACTACCTCAATGACCCTAATTATGAGGATTGCCAATGTGATGTGACTAGCTCCTGTATTTCTGTAAGAACACTGTAAGTGTTCTTCTATCATTTTTATATATTTTAAACAGTTAAAAAGTAAACAACTGTGATCAAAACAGAAAGTAACCAGTCTTGTCAAAATAGTGAAAAAAAAAAAAAAAAAAGAATATAAAATTTGAACACTAAAGTATTTAATAATCTATTAAAATAAACAAATACTTCCTACTTGCTTACAAGCTAGGGTAATTAATGCATCGGGGTTTCGAATTTTGTGACCTTCATCAAGAATCACATACTGCCAGTTATGTTTATAAAGTTCTTTTTTGTGATTCAGTACACTATTATAAGTTGTAATTAAGATACCAGGATGTTTACTTATTGCTCTTATCAATGTCAACTATAAGAAATAAATACATATACATACATACATTTACAAATTCTACATATATTTACAAATTCTACATACATACATTTACATACATACATATACATACATACATTTACATATACATTACAAATACATATACATACATACATTTACAAATTCTTTTATAAAACTAGCAACAGATAGTTTAAAATTAAAAAAGAAAGAATAATTTAAAATAGAAATATTAAAAAACTTAGTAAGAAAAAATTACTAACATAAAAAATAGAAGTACTCACTTTTTAGAATAAAAAGAAAAACCTACTGGGCTTCCTATAAAAGTTCCAGAACTATGTAGAATTGCAACACGAAAATGAGGCCACCACATGTGGAACTCTGACACCCATTGGAACATTACTGTTGCAGGACAGACAATCAAAACAGATCCCAGACCAAACTTGCTAAAATATTTAAAAAAAAGAAAAAGTATTATATAATAAATGCTGCTTATATTTAGAGATTTTATGCTAAAATCATTTTTATTTCAACTTTTTGCATTGCTTATTCCAACACATTTACACAAAATAGAAACAGCTATAAATTATTTTTCATTTTTTAATAACAAGTTGTGCTGATATTTTTAAATATTTAAACTATTATTTATTATTTTATTTGTGTTTTTTTTTTTAATTGTATCTTTTATTTAGAGATTAATGTGGATTATTAGAATGGTAACACATTTTTTGCATTCAAAGTTGGTAAAGAAAAATCAAATTAAAATGTGTATGTTAAAAATGATATCAAATAAGAATATAACTGTAATTCGAACACAGGAACAAAAATATTTATAAAAATGCTCCTTTAACTCTGGATAAAGCAACTAGGCTTTAAATAAAAAACAATTCACTGTTAAATTTTATGAAAATTCAGAAACAAATTTCAAAATCTAATTACAAACTCAAAAGAAACACAAAATAAATTTTAAAACCAGAGATGCAGAGTCTTAAAAGAACTCCAGCTTTAAACCTCTAAACCTGCAGCTTTAAACCTCTAAACCTGGTCTCTGGTGCACAGGAGCAGTAAAAATTTTGACTTATGATCTGCAATAAGAAAAAAATTCATGAGATTTAATGACTTGGAAAGTGTTTTTTTTTAGCATGGAATCCTAAATTGTTTCTTTAACCTAAATTTTTCCCCCAAAAATAGTTCAGAAGATTTATTACTTTATTACATTTTTGGAAATCTTAGATACCAAAAAAACAGGAAGAAATTCTGTGACTTTCAAATCCAGAATCCTTTTTAGGACCCTAATCTCTGTTTAAAACCACCTTATTTTTAGGATGTTTTATAGTTTTATGAAATATCTTTAAAAATGAAAAACATCTTTTAATTAGTATATTCAATCAGCAAATCATCATTTAACAATAATTAAACTATTTTTGAATTACTGATTTATTTGAGCAAAACCTTCTTTGCAGTTAATAAGTTGGGTTTTGATATTTTTGAATTTTTCGAACATGACAACTTTTTTGAACTTGCAATTTACAAATTAATTGTAGATCCAAATAACATTTTCTGTTTAAAAATTTCAAACATATAATAAAAATTCAAAACTTTTAATAAAAATCTTTATGTAATACTCATTTAATGAAAAAATTTCACTATTTTCAAATAATTCGAAATTAGCAATTGCCAAAAATTTAAATCCTTTAATTTACAATAACTGAACCTGTCTCAAATAAATACTGATTTTAATGGCAAATAACCCAATAAAATTTTTGTTTTAAACTTTTAAACTAGTTTAAATCTAGGATATCATCATCAATGTTCTTATTTTTACAGTTTTTGACAGTTTTTTGAGAGCATAATGTCATTCACAAAGCAGTTTTTTAATTGATTGATAAAAGAGGATTCTAAATAAATTCATTGATTGATAAAAAAGGATTCTTAATAAATTCATTAAACAGTTTCTTTATTGATTGGTCAAAATGATTCTAAACAAATTAATCCTATATTAAAAATGTAAAATCTTTTATTTAGTAAACAAAAACCAACAAAAAAATTCTTAAAAAACATTTGCAGAAAAAAATACTATAGCTAAAAACCATTCAACCTTTTCAAACATTACATCATGTTTTAGTTTATAAACTTTATATGGGTCACATTAATTCGATTGTTTGGGTTCTTGAGGTGTAAGGAATATTTTTTCATGACAAAAACATTTAAATAAATGTAACTTTATATTTTTGTCACGAAAAATATTCCATAGGTTTGTGTGATAGAATTATCAAAATAATATGGAATCCAGTTAAATTTTTGAATGATTTTATATGGGATTACTAAAAAGTTAAAATATAAAGTTAAAAAAAAACATGTTCACAAGACATAAAAAAAACTTGCAAGAAAATAAAAAAAAGCATACACACTTATTATTTATATTATTGCCTTTTTTAGAATAAACAAGACCAGCAAGGAATGATATCACTTGAATAGTTTTCCCAAGTCCCATTTCATCTCCAACAATACCTCCAACCTCTTGTGCATGCAACTGCCATAACCATCTAACTCCAACTCTCTGGTACCTAAAAATATAAGACATTAAAATTAAAATGTATATTATATTATTAATAACAATATTAAAACAGTAATTTATTTAAATACAATTAAAGATCCAAGATAATTCATTGGTGTATTTAAATTCATAGATAATCAATTTAATAAAATAATTTCTATTTTTTATAAATTTAGATAAGACTTGAACTGATATTGACACATCCATTTGAAATAAACCATTATAGAAGTAATGATGTAATGAAAAATTAGAAAAAATTGTGGTTTAACTAGACTAAACAATAAAGTTTCACATCTGAAAATAACAAAAAACAGCTTGACTAAACAATAAATGAAGTTGTAATCACATCTGAAAATAACAAAAAGCGTGCAGCTGAACAATGACTTAACAATAACTGATAACAACAAATAAGAAAAAAAAATTCATTAAATAGTGTTGAACACTTTTAAAATGCTCAAAATTTTCAAACATAAACAACTCTAGTTGAAAGGGGGAAACTGTAATGATAAAAAACCCATTTAAATGTGTTACTAAGTAAAAAAAAATCACCCTTGTTTAGTTCTATGCAACTGCAGAAGCTTTAAAATATTGCAATTTTGGCAGTATAAGGGTTTATAAAACTTGTCAAAATATCACTACATAGATTCATTTACTTGTAAAGTTTATTCCAAAGTTTTCTGGGTAATAAAAACCCATCTTCGATTTCTGCATCATCATTAACATCATCATCTTCAGAAAAATCAAAGTTGTTACAGTCTTCTATTACTTCTCCAGCTTTTATGGCTTCCTTTAACCTGCTTTTTATTTTTAATTTTCTAAATAAAAATAAATAAAAATCAATAATAAAAAAATATCTAACAAAGAGTGGTGTTTTCAAAGAGATAAAAAATTAATATAATAAAGTAACAATCAAACATTAAATATAGAAATCATAAGAATTTCTAAAAAAATTGTAAAAACTTCTATAGCTCATGTTTCCAAAATTTACAAAAAATAATTGAAACTTCTTGTCTTGAAATACTTTTCCTTTTTATTTAAACATGGCAAACTAGATACGTTTTGATTTAGATAAGAAAAATTAAATTTAACAAATAATTTGCTACATAAATAATTTGAAGTGGAAAGAATTTTCAACAATTCAACAATTTAAGATAGAATTTATAAAATCATGTTTTTAAATTTTTTGTGAAGCATCTTGGTTCTGTGTTTTTGTAAACACAATAAAAAAATGTTAAATGCTCATGTTAATATTTACTCAAACAAAATTCTTTAAAAACTATTTAGTTAATTTTTTTACACTTAATGTCTTTGATACTATTGTTGATTGGATATATATATATATATATATATATATATATATATATATATATATATATATATATATATATATATATATATATATATCTTCTTTTTAACTAGATAAAATACTTTATGCATTTTATGAATTATGCATTTTCATTGGCTTGTACAAGATAACTTCTTCCTTGAAGAAATTTTTTAGGTTTAAAACTAACTTAATTTCTGTATAAAACTTTACAAAGTTTTAAAGAAAAGTGTGAAAAAGATTTTTAAAATATTTTTCAGAGATTTTCTTGATTTAAAGCTACTTAATCATTAAAGAAAAAAAGAAAAAAAAATTTTACAAAAAAAATAAAAATAAAAAAGTTGGCATACTTTATTCTCTCTTTATATGTATTAAAATCTCCATCATCTTTGACACATGTAGTCTTTTTCACTGAATCACAACACTTTTTTTTTGTGTTTGGTTTATTTAAAGATAATGACTTTACTTCATCAAAATCATCAATAGATTCATCACTAGATTCATCATCAAATAGAACAAATTCATCATCTGATGATCTTTTCCTTTTTATTTTCCCTTTCTCTAAATTTTTCTGCATATATTCTATTTGATGAATATCATTTTTCTCAAAGGAATCTTCTTGATCATCATTGGAGAAGTTTCTCATTAGAAGTAGAGAATCTTTTTTATTCTCATTAGAAATGTTTTTTTTCAAAGCATCAAATGGAGTTATTTGACCAAGTTCAACTTCTTTTAACATTTTGATAGAGAATAAAGAACTTCCAATAGTGGAGCTTGTGTTAATACTCATATCTAAAAATATATTAAACTAAAAATAAACACATAACAAAAGAGTGTTACATAAAATATTTTGTTAAAACAAATTGTATATAAATAAACCAACTATAATATATAAATAATATATTATATTGTACAAATAAATAAACCTGTTGATTCTTTAGGTTTTATTAGTTTTTCATACTCTTCCTCAGCAGCAACACATTGATTTTTTAGTTGCTTCAAGTATTGTTCCTAATAATAAAAATAAAATTTATAATGTGAACATATATATGTATATGGATATATATGTTTATATATATGTAAATATACGTATATATATATATATATATATATATATATATATATATATATATATATATATATATATATATATATATATATATATAGGGGAAAGTGGGGCAACATTGCGAATGTTTTGAAAGCCCTGAGTTATTGCAAAACTATCAGTCGTGAACCAATAATACTTTCTCAGTATGTTTATGTTAATAAAATAATTCATTGCCTACATGAATTTTTAGTTTGCAAATATAACAATTTGAAATAAATATTAAAATAAAAAGTTCATAAATTTGTCATCTGGTCACTAACTAAAGTAACACAAAATAAACACAAGTCGCAAAAAACTACTTCTAAAGAAGATAAACTTGAAGGACACCATCCATTATGAGAAACCGAAACAGGAATTTTTTTAAGCGCAAAAAGTAAACTTATGCGTATAAAAATGTGTTAATAATATTTAAAATACAAGATGCAAATACAGTTTCGTTTTCATACAAATTTAAGATTTTTTGTTGAGTTGCTATATGAAAACCCATCTTGCCCCATTGGCTATACAGGGCTTGAAATAGCTGCCGGACATCGGACATTGTCAGACACTGATCCGGTAAAAATCATCATAAATCGGTCATTTTGTCAGACTAATATTTTTTGTAAATTTTTCTTATAATCATTTTAGTTATTTAAAAGTTATTGAAATGTTAAGTATATTATATATAAACTTTCTTTTTTATTTTATTTTTACATTGTGAAGAAGTTCGTCATTCTTTGAGATGATTCAGAAAATGTGGAAACAATATTATGTCACAAGAATTTTATTTAGTGAGCAATGCTTTTATTTCTTATCTTATTCAACTTTGTGAACGGAACTTTTTAATTTATAAATTTAACAATAAGTATATTAATAAAATATTTGTAATGATAATGTCTTGTCATTATTCCAACCTAGGGCATGATATTAAAAAAAAAGGAAGCAGTTTGCTCAGTTTGTCGTGAAAGAAATACAAAGTATAAGTGCATGAGATGCGCTGTTTTTGTTTGCAATATTTTTGCAACTCCGGGAAAAACTGGCGACTTATCTTATGGTGAAGAAATTAAGAGATTTGCCTTATGTTTAAAGTGTTCAACATTTGAGCCACCAAAAAAAAAATTCAAAAAACTATATTTTCTTTGTTTAAACCACTTTTAGTCGCCTGCAGTCAAGTCCATATACAAAAAAAATGCCAAAGAAGAAACAAGTAAGATTACGGCAAATCCTCATAAAGTATCAGTATCGGTAGTAGAAACTTGGAAGTCGGAGCTCGCTGAGTATTCACTTAGCGAATGGCTATTTTATGACATTGATTCAAATGAAAAACTAAAAAACTTAAAATGCAAGTTTTGTACAAAGTTTAATGATACAATAAAAACTATGCCATACTATACAAATACATTCATAGTTGGATCAGCAAACGATAGAAAATCAAATATTCTTGATCATTGTAAGTCTCAACTGCACTTAAAAGCATACACTCTTTTTCTTAAAAAATCTAATAATTTTCTAAATGCATCTAAACCTTCATTGCCCTGTAAAAATAATGCAACAATCACTGATGGTTCGAAAAAAATGGAAAAAAAATGACCTTGAAAAAACCCTTAAACAATTTCAACTTTCTTACTTTATAGCGAAACAACAATCACCTCTTTCAAAGTTTGTTCCAACTGTTAAACTAGTTGAGCTTTTCGGTGTGAATATGGGCGAATCCTATATTTCAGATCGCCAATGCATTGTATTTATTGACTATATTGCAGGAAGTCTGCAAAATTCGTTACACGATAGCCTTAGAAATGCTAAATTTTATAGTGTATTGTGTGATGGTTCAACAGACAGTTTGGTAATTGAAAATTAAGTGGTGTATGCATTATATTTTGATATAAGCCAGTTGGTTCGGATGCGGTTGAAATTAGGACTGTTTTTAGACATAAAACATTTGGAATATGGAAATGCCCTAGGTGTTGTAAAGGTTTTAGAAGAATGATTTGTAAATTTGCTAACACCTATTAAACGCATTGGTTTTACTTCAGATGGGGCTGCACTAAATAGAGGCAATCAAAATAGTGTGAAAATCATTCTACGCGAAAGAAATCTGTGGCTTGTGTTTGGTGTGTTGCACACCGTTTAGAATTAGCAATTGCAGATGCTTTAAAAGATACAGAATTTGATCTTGTAGATGAAATTATATTATGAAGTTATTGTCTGTACCAAAAATCACCAAAAAAGTTCCGACAGCTTCGCGAGTTATATTATATAACTCATGAAGCTGTCGGAGCTTTTTTGGTGCTTTTTGGTATAACTTATATACTATTTTAAAAGACAGGATGGATATGCTTGATGAAAGTTGCAAGCCTAAAAAAGAATCTGGAACATGATGGATTTCTTATAAAGTTAATGCCATGAAGTCTTTCCTTGACAGATGGGATTTATACACAACCCATCTTGAACAATTAGCTGAAGGTCCATCGATTTTAGCTCCTGACAAAGCTAAAATGAAAGGTATCTCCTAAAATGGAAAAAAGGAAAATACTACTTCTATTTGCATTTTTCATTGATTTACTCGAGATTCCCTCAATTCTTTCAAAGTCAGGATGATTAAGTTGATTAAGTTCAAGTAATGAAGTGTCTTACAAAAGCAAAGGAAAGATGAGAATTATTTGAGAAAAAAAGTCTTGAAAATTTGCCTAGAGTTAAAGATTTTCTTTCACAAATCAAAAAAACAAACGACAAACATTATTATCATGACATTGAACTTAAAGACTTTGAGCGTGAGTTTAAAATTTTCAAAACAAAAACTGTGGAGTATTTAACAGTAGCCAGGGACTGCATTATACAACGTGTAAAAACGAAAAATGAAAAAGAAAGTTCTTTTAATTTAAAGTATGCATTCCAAGTATTAAATTAAAACGGTTGGCTTCGGGAGGTTATAGCTGAAAGCGGAATCATAACACGAAATTTAGATTTTGCCAATGAAGCTTTAAAATATATATGGAAACACTTTCAAGAGCCGTTATGCTTTGCTGCTGTTGTTTTTCCAGACATCTTAACTTAATGGAAAGAAATGCTAAGTTATGCTCAAGAGTTTTTATCCTCAGTTAAAACGCAATACCAAATTACATGGCGACGTATATTTGTATCACCTCGAGGTAAATCATGGACCTCTATTTTAACAGTTGTTCAGCTATTGTTTACTTTGCCAATTTCTAACACTAAACTGGAAAGAATGTTTTCAAAGATGAAAAGTGTCAAATCAAATTATCGAACCTCATTGATAGAATCTTGTGTTTCAAATATTTTGCACATTTTGGAAGATGGCCCATTGCTGAATAAATTCAATTTTCTTCCTGCAATTGAATTGTGGTGGAGTGATAAGGGAAGATGCCCAAACCAAAAACCAACAGGAATTTATAAAGATTGGGTACACAAAAAAAGAACAATTACTTCCCTTAGCGACAGTGAAAAAGATAGATTATTGTATGAAATTTAAAGTTTATTAATGAATACTAATTTAGTTAGGAATAGTCTGTATGTTAGTAAGATTGTCTAACATCGAAAAATGCTGGATCATGAAAATATAATGACAAAAACTTTACGCTAAAATTAAAAATTGTATAACTTTTTGAATTATATGAAGTTGAAAAGCTCAAATATTTCAAATTAATCAAGTTTTATTTAAAAGTTTTGAAGAAAAATCAGCAAAAAAAAAACAACAAAAAAGTTTATCATAAAAGTGCAAAAAAATTTAAATATTCTCAATATTTAAATTTTTTTGCATCCACGGTCATCCATAAAAAAAAATAAAAGTAATATGAATAAGCTTTTTTTTTAAAAAAAAAAAGATACCTTGGTTTTCTTTTTTTGAAGTAAAGAAAAAGAAACTTTTTTTGTGTCTTCATTATACCCCATTTTCGCATTTTCAAATATCTGTTCAATATCATCAAGCTCTTTAGACACAATTCTATAAAAAAAATATAATGTGCATTAAATTAATTGATTCTATAATAAAAATGTTTATTATGTGCGTTAAACTAATTCTACAATAAAAATAATTATTACGCGCATTAAAAACCAGCAAAAATGTTACTATATACATTATAAACCTAAAATAAAAATGAAATATTTATTAACATTAAAAAAGAAAAAGGAAAACAATTAAAATACAATTAAACAATACCATAAATGGTAACATTAAAGTAGGATAGTTTTAAAGTAAAAACTTAAATCTAGATTATTTTCCAGACAAAAAAACAAATTAATTTTAGATGTTTAATATTTTTCTATATTCAACTTGTTTAAATTTTTATATAAATTAAACTTCTATAAAATCATTTATTAAACATTAGAAAATTTTCAATCTAAAAACATTTTTTGTAATTTAATACCCCCTAATGCTTTACAACACTCGAAGACAGTTTTAGGAAATGTTGGTATATTCAAGTGAAGCATACATGGCCATCAAGGGAGCCATGGCCTGCCCACTTTTTTTTTGCGTGGACCTTTTGTTTTAGAAATATAGGCAATTATTTTAAAAATTATGGATTTTATTTTAGAAATTGAGGGGTTGACCCCCTCCACTTTGAAGGTGGTGTCGATACTATTAGCATAAGACTATTTAAATCACGCTTTAAGTAGAAAATCACTATTTTGATCTATAAAATGAAAACTGTACATGTACCGATAAAATAATTATAACAAAAATTGTTAGTATTACATGGTAGAACACTCATGTAACCGTTATTTTAAAAATAGTGACAGAATTTTAAAGTAATCAGTAAAGCTTTGAGGTATAAGTAGCAAAAAACTGACAAAACTTCAACTAAAACTGCAATAAATCCTACACCAATCATCCAATCAGGCTGAAATTTTGTCCAGAGTTTGGTGTGACTATTGGCTACATTTGCACCAATTTTTATCAAATTATATTGAATGGTTCAAATTCTACAAGTATTTTTATTGGCGCACTATAAAGTCAAAATTTGACTTAATTTGAACATTCAAATTAAATTATTTTCAGCTGACAAAATTAAATGATTTCAAAATTTGCATCACAGGGTACCTTGATGTGTACGCTAACTTTCCGTATAAGTGGCATTCTTGGGACAGCTAGGTAGGCATTATAAGGATCCATGCTAAGCGTGGATATTGATAAAATTATTATAGTAGATGGTACTATAATAGTTAGATGGAGCATTATTTTAATAGATGGTATGGGTTATATATTTTAATTAAATAATAATAATAACCCTGTCTAGCTTATACTACTATTTTATACACCAAGCAGAACAGTTTAGTTTGCCTGTTGGTCCAACCTTTTTGTTATAACAAATAGGTTAAACCAAAAAAGTGTTTTAGTTGGCTGTATGATGGTGTCATGTTGGCATATGATCAGTTGCCCAGCATTCTTGCATTGGCATCATTTTATCATTATAAAATATTTATAAATTATCCTTTATCTATTATATATTATTGCCAAACTTAATAGTAGTGTGCTTTTGAGCCTGTTTGACACAGTACCGTTGGCAGTCGTTGCAACGAAGGTATATGTATTCAATAATGTTTGTAGACATATAAACTAGCTTATTTTGTAAAAAAGTCAAAAATGATATTTTTAACCTTAAGGCATTTTGAAAAACGGTTGCAGTATGGATGATACAACGAATATGTTAAAATGAGATAATTTGACGCAAAATTTAAAAGCTCTTAACAAAAGCCACTAAACCAAAAAAATTAAAAATAATTGCTTAAATATTTTATTATAGTGAAAATTTTTACTTTAGTGAATATAGTAATTGTAGTTCAAAATTTTATTATAGCACTTAAAAATTTTATTTTAGTGCGTTGGTTTTTGCAAAGAAACTCTATATAAAATAATTTTTAATTTAAAATAAACTAATTATTTTTAAACTTTGTTGCGCTTAACCATATCTATATAAACAATGTATACATAAACATATATGCTATATGTTTATATATAATGTTTATAAAATGTAAAAAATTCACTTATATAATGTTTTATTCAGGATTGTATGTAATATAAGTAAACTTTTCTAATAATTACAAGTCTTTTTTGCTCAAGCTGTTTTGTTTTGGTTTTTTGTAGTTATGTTATTATATTTAAAAAAATTTACAAGATTAAAAAAACACAAAACATATTGTCACTTCCAAGTGGAAAATTTGAAACTTCAACTTTTGATTTGCTCCTCTCTCTATAATTTCTGATTTCTAAAGTTCGAAGACAGTTTTAGGAAATGTTGAATGTTAAATGTCATCTGCATCTTAGACCTTTAAAAATGATAGTCATAGAAATAAGATTTTATTTCAATTTTTTATAAAAACTCTATCTATTAAAGATATATGGAATAAATTTTATGGGATATATTCTAATAAAGGTAAAAGGGGCCATCCATAAAGAACATTATCCAAATAGGGAGGGGGAGAGGTTTGAGATAAAAAGGAAAAAAAAGAACAAGGGGAGGGGGAGTTTGTCAGAAAAAGACGTCACTTTATAGATTTTTTATTTTAGTTTAATTAATATGAAAAACTATGTAAATGTGTGTTTTTAAGAAGATTATGTATAAGAATATTTTTAATTTTATTTTTCAAAGGTGTAGCAGCAGATTCAAACATCATTGCGAGATGGTTTAACTATTTGGGGGTTTTAAATTGGGGGGGGGGCATGATTTTATGATGTTGTTTTCAAGGGGTATAGGGAAAAAGAACAACTAGTGACAAAGCGAAGGGGGGGGGGGGGGGTAGGGGTAAGGAGGGGGGTCAAAAATTGGCTAAAAAATGTTGACGTTTTTTATGGATGGCCCCAAAACTATTTATTTATTACTATTGTAATAAATAAAATCTTTTATCTGTGAAAATGATATATCTGCACCAGTTTTATATATTATAATTCATTTGTATGCAACAATAAAAATTAATAAAAAAATGTAAGATAAATGCAAAAAGAAACTTAATTTGGCACAAACTGACGTCTTCTTAATTTCATTTGTATAGCATTATGTACAAATTTATGTAACTTACATAAATTTGTATTACACTTACAGTAAGTGTAAATGTCTTAATGTTGAGTTTGCAGGCATTTTATGGAATAATTGCATATATATCTATATATCTATAAAATGAGAAAACTTGAAAATTTTATTTTAAATTTTAGAAATCTTTTTTTCTATATATATATATTTTTTTTTGCTATGAATTTATAAGCAAGATTTAAAAAATTTCAAAATTTATTATGCTAAGAGGAGGTTTTAAATTCTCCAAAACAACACTGATGACAGCGCATTTAACCACTGCGCTATCAATCAAATGCATTTAGCAGAAAAAGAAACCTAATTATAAGCCTCTTATAACCTCTACGTATTCGGAAAAGGTGCACATGTTAGGTTTTTTTCAGAATAAATTATTTTACTAAAAAATATTGAAATAAATAAGGAATAGGTATAGAAATTTTTGGCTACAAATAGATATGTAAATTGGTAAAGACCTGTATTTTATGGATCCAGAAAGCTAGAATATATAAGAAAAATATAGAAAAGTTTGGTTTGGAACAGATATACAAAGACCCATATTTTTGCGGGGCCGATCTAAGCTAGTATCTTATATTATCTTAAATATCAATAAAATAAATTGGTTAAAAAAAAAAATCTCCTTATTTTTTAAAATTTATACTTATTTAAACTATTTGTTTCTCAAAACATTCATAACACATAATATTATTATCTTATGTTTGCTTCCTCAAAACTTAGCTGTTTTTTTTTTAAAGTGGAGGCAATTGTTTATGGGTTAATTTTAACATTGATAACTAATCAACATTGATTCTATGATTAATCTAAAAAATTAATTATAATGAAAAAACTTTTGTTAAAAAGCAATTTCAAAACTACCTTTTCATAAATTTGTTAAATAAAATTTACAAAAAAAATTCTCTAAAATAATTTCAATAAAGAAAAAAATTCCTTTTGTGTTGATGTAGATTTTATTATTGAGAGTGCATCCCTAAGTTCTAATTTTTTTATTCTATAACCAGTTGTTTAAAAGATATTGCATTCTTTTCTTATTGTTTTAATTTGAACGTTTGATAATGCCATTCACATTCATCCAGTATTAATATCATTAAAGTGTCCTTAATTAAGAAAATTAATTGTTCTTGGAGAGATTTTTGTTTTTGTTATTATATTCAAATTCAGCTTTAGCATTAGAAAATCATGATTGCTCTCATCAATGTCTGTCATCATTACTCTCATCGCTGTCCATTTTCAAGCAATTTAGGATTGCTTTCTCAGTTTTATAAATTTCATCCTCTGGTGCAGACTTAAAAAAAGAAGAAGCAAGACCATCTTTGTCATCAGATCTTGGACTTTGGAAAAATTGAAAATACAATATTATTATCTCTTCTGATATTAATTACTTCCTTTATTTTCTGCAGAAATTCTTGACTTATTTTAGAATTAACTTCCTGTAAATTCCCAAAAAAATCCCTTCCACAGTTGATAGTGTGGAATCTTCTCAGCTTAAATTCTCAACGGTTAATAAAACCAGCTCGAAAACAATTAATGTTTCTCTGTTATATATGTTTTTCTTCATCATAACTGTAGGAGATTTTTTAAACTTTTTTACAATGATCTTTTTTTAATTTTATTTTTAATTTAAGCATTCAATTACAGCTCTTCCTGTTCCTGTACTTTAATTTAAGTATTCATATTCTTTAACAACTTTATATACTGCAACATCAGCATCATCTTCTGCATCATCAGTATCATCTACTGCATCATCAGTATCATTATCCCTTTTAACATTACATTTCTTTCTTTCAGTATAAAATATTTTTATAACTGCTAGATGCAAAGCATGGTTGTAACATTATGACGTATAAGCAGCAGACAAACTCCTGAATTTTTGCATAACAGACAAGTGATAAAAGCTATATCTTTGTTTAAGCAGAGATTAATGATTTTTCATATATCTCTTATTTTCAAGACTGGTCACTAATTCATTCATAGACACACTCAACTTTTTATGTTCCATTTTTAATTCTTTATATTTTATACTAGCTCCTCTTTCCTTAATATAATAAAATTCACCATTACTTGTACACCATAAGTATTCTGTGGTAGATTGAATCCTCCTTCAGCCATACTATGTCATATAAACTCACTTTTAGCCATTTTAAAAGAGAACCTATCTACAGCTGTGATTTGAAATGTAAATTCCTCCTTCGGATTTCCTAGTTTCGTTCCCAGTTTTACAAATGTTAAAACTGTTTGATTATTACTCAATTGCTATTTTACTTGTTGACGAGATGTCAATGGGAATGATGCGAACTTTTGACTCCTTCTTTCCTTTTGAATTTTGAATTTGTGAACACCATTTAGATAAAGGTGCAGGCCAATAGTTGACAAATTTTTTGACAATAGTTTTTTGCTGCAAATGTTTTATGTAGCATAATCTGGATGAGGTTCTTTCTTTTTAAACTAATATCACAAATCTTTATATATTTTTTAGGTTGTCAGGTTTACAAAATTTATTTTACCAAGTTATTTTAAAAATTACAGGGTTTTCACTATTAAAACTAAGGCTAAAATTAAGGATTTTAAGGAGATTTAAGGAGATATTTTCCTAATATTTAAGGAGATTTGGTCGCGAATGACATTTTTTTGAAAGAAAAAGTAAAAATAATTAAGGAGAAAACGATTACATTAAAAACATAATCTTATTTTTTTCAATAAATTTTAAATATTAACAGAGAAATTATTATTACTTTATATATATATATATATATATATATATATATATATATATATATATATATATATATATATATATATATATATATATATATATATATATATATATATATATTAATATACAAAAATAGGTTTGAAAACTATCAAAAATCTATATATTATCTTCTTTATTAACAAGTATAATCCATTCACTTTAAAAAATTTTTCTAGATAAATAAAAAAAAAAACAAGGAGAAATTAAGGAGAGCAGTCAAATTTTAACTTTTTTTAAGGTTATTTAAGGAGGTTTTTATTTTTTTAAGGATATTTAAGGTTTTTAAGGAGGTGTGGGAACCCTGAATTACTTAATTATTTAATGGTTTTCAATTGCAGAATTATTGATTATTAATATAAGATAATTGATATTTAATATTTATATTTGTAAAATCACACAAAATACTTATATTGTTACATTTAATTATATACCTAACTCTTTGGATACACCTATATATACATAAAATATAAAAAACTCCCTACTTATTACTCAAATTCTCTCCTGTGAATTCAAAAGATACTTATATGCACACTAACACCACAGACAACACAGCATAATTTTAATTAGAGAGATTGCTATTTGAACTTGGTGTTAATAAAGAACAAATACTAATTGCAATAAGTTATATTTAAAATAAAATATATTTTAATAAGTTATATTTAAAATAAAATATATTTTAATAAGTTAAAATTGAAAATAAATATATTTCAATAAGTTGTATTTGAAATATAATTTTAATTTTTTAATTTTTAAAAATGAAAAAAATAAACATGAAATTTTTCGAGAAATTTATGAGAGAATTCATGAATTCAGTGAATTTAGAATTTATTATATAAAACACATTATCAATGTGTTTTATATAACTTTTGTATAAATTAGTACATTTAAAGTGAAGCGCTTCATAGTTTATTAAGAACATTTCCTGCAATCTTCCTTGCTGACGAGGCTTTTAGGTTAGAGCAGGCAACAAACTGCAGGCTTTATAATTTTGAAGTCTGAACTGAAATGTCACCGCTAATTGAAATGAAAAATGAAAGGAAGCGTTTTTTGAACATAATAGATCTTTTTCATACATAGTTAGTGGTAAGGTAGCAACTATATGCATTTCTAGTATATAAAATATATAACAAATGGATTGTAGAAACTTTTCAAGTTATCTATTAATTTGAAATTGTTTTTGTTTAAAAAAACAAAAGCTTAGTATAAATTAATTATTCGAGTGTCCAACAAATTCCTCATGCTTAACTTAGAATAAAAAAAAGTTAAAAAAAATAAACACACTGCAAGAGCTTCAGTGCATACATCGAGTGATGCACATGCGAGAACATGCAAATGAGTTGCTGTTACATTAACTGAGGGTTTGGGTTGTGGCAGTGAAAAACTTTTTTATTATCTTTTAGCAAAATAACAAATGGATTAAGGTTAGCAAAAAGTAAATGCATATCAATATGCGCTATAGTAAAAATACTAGGTCTCTGAAACACATCTTAAAAAAATATCTGGACTCTAAGACAATGTTTTGCTGAAGGTGTTTTAGAAATAAAATACATATGATTTATGATGAGATAAGACAGATAAATATGACAGGGGCAATTCTCAAATTTGTGAAACCGACAGCTAATTTTTCAAACACACTTTTTTTACAAGTTTTTTGCATATTTTTACAATAAACTAATTAAATTCACATTTAGAAATGCAAATGCATTTAGACGTTTTTGA
>NC_061161.1:34650903-34663403 GCF_022113875.1 Hydra vulgaris | reverse complement strand
CATATTACAGTAGAGATAAAAACAATAACTTAATATTTAAACCAAAAATCTCATTACGTGAAGCTTTATGCGGTGGTCAAATTCCAGTCCCACTTATCAATGGTGATGTTAAAACTATCAGTTGGAATAAAGTTATTCAACCAGGTGAAAGGAACATTATTAGTGGTTGTGGTTTACCTAACCCAAAATGTAATGATAAATTTAGTGACTTAATAGTTGAATTTGACATTATATTTCCTACAGAACTTTCTAACAGTTCGAAACACACTATTAGAAACTTACTTCCTCAATAAAATTTATTTTTTATACTGTATTTTGTAAATATAGATTTTTAATGTAAATTAAGAAATTTTGTATGATATTTTGAATAAATATTTATTTTACAAGTTAATTTATAATTATTTTTTTTGTCTCCAATCACCGATGTTATTATATATAATTTTTTTATTATATGCTTGCTGTCAACTACAATGCAATACTTTTCTGAACCAGGGGTAGATTGCTTTAAGTATTTAAGCTAAAACTCCAAACCTTAGTGTGCTCATGTGTATACTATACAAAGCCTGGGAACTAAAATACCCTATGAATTAGTCATCAAAAAAAATATTTTTAGCTAGGCCAGATCAAAAGGGGAGGGGCAATTGCCTAACGAAATAACCCCCTCCCCCTCTCTCTTGCATGGTTTGAAAAACAATATTTTTTTGTAAATAATATTTAGTATTTGCATTTTTTATAAAAGAAGCATGCAATGCTAACTGAAACGTTAAAGTATTTTGAAGTTAAGCAGCCGTGGCGCAGTGGTAGCGCACTTGCCTCAGAAACGTAAGATCCGTGGTTCCAAACCCCACCTCTGGGCAAGTTTTGCGACATCGGTTGGGAAGGAGGCGTGAACTTCCCATTAAATGCTCTTCCGCGGTGCTTTGTGATAAGACCGTAAGGACTTCTTGGAGCACCTTAATCAACTTATAAAAAAAAGTTATTTCAGTTAATTGAAACGCTACTATTTGACAAATATTAGGGAGTTTAGTTAATGGGTTTAGGGCTAGATACTTAGCTTAGAGCTTAGTGTTACGATTCTCACCATGACATGGCCGCTTGATAGAACTAAACCATGAAGAGAAAAAGTTTTCTGATGGTATTACAAATTGATTTCTAATGTTGTTATTATTGAAATGATTACATATATTTTGTCTCAATATTTAAATATTTTGTTTTCTTTTTTATTTTCTATCATTCCTTTGATCATTAAGCGTTGAGTTATTCATTATCTCTTGTCACTTCATTAACTTTTTCCCTTTTTGCGTTATTAGTTAAGTTTTTTTTATTTTTAATTATGTTCTTTTTATTTTTTGGGTAACTATCTATATTATTACTTTTTGTTGTTTGTTGGTTGTTTTTTTTTTCTTTATTTGTTTATTTTATTAATGTGTCACTCCAATGACTTTTTTTTAACTATATGAATCTAATTTTGTAAAATTATAAATAAATCTGTAATTTTTTCAATTTTATGGTTAAAATAGATTTAGAAAAATACTCAAGTCACAAAGTAAATGTTTTGAGAATATATACTCTGCTCAGAGATAACAGTTTATTTTTTTTTAATTTTTTAATTGACCCACCGGTGGGTTGAGAGACATGACGCTTTGCTGACGTCAAAAAAATACTATTACAGAGTCATAAAGATATTGTCATAACTGTTGGGGGTGTTATTGATGAAGTTTTTAATTATTTCAATGTTTCTGATAAATGAATCTTTATTATAAACGACATGCTAAACTAACAACTGCTTTTACTTTCTAACTTTTATTCTGTAACTAACTGCTTTACACGGTGGCCACCGTGTTTCACAGAGTAAAAACAGTTGTTAGTTATATATATTTTTATATATATTAAAATAAAAAAGTGAAAAACGAAAATAGTAAAAATGATATGGTACACTAGAATTTAAATAGGTAAATAATCGCCATAAAAATAAATAATCGCCAAAGGATATGATTTGAGTTTTTATAAAGAGCGTTTTTCATTTTTAATTGTGTTACAAAAAATGTTTTTAATAATGTCTGTTCTACTTCAAAATCTGTAAATTAATCTGTAAATAAATCTGTATTCTTACCTGGTGATTTAAAAAAATTGATCTTATACAATAAATTAATGACATTGCGACGTCTGATTTTTTAAACTTATTTTCTTTTTATAATATTCGCCTTTTTATCACTTTGCCAACTAGAATTAATGACCACTCTGGTACAATTATTAATGACATTTTCTCTGATTTAAAAACTAATGAAATTATTTTAGGTAATTTGAAAACTTCTGTTTCTGATCACTTAACTTAATTTTGTATTTGTCCTAATTTCAATCAATTATTTGTTCCACGCAGATACAATTTATATAGCAGTATTTTTTAAAAACTTCTATAAAAAAAACTATAAACCTGATTTTTTCTAAAATACACTGGGATGATGTTTAAAGTTCAATCATACTAATTCATGTTTCCAAACGTTTATTACTAAAACAACATTGAGTATAGATCGTTATGCCCCGGAATACAAATAACACTACAAACGGAATTATAAAATCTAATTAAGTGCGGATTCTTTTCCAACAAAAAATGTTAAGATCTAAAGAGCTTATTATTTGAAATGTTAAGATCTAAGACCTTATTGTTTGAAAGTATTTTGAAAAGATATAAGTTTATGATAATTATATTAATTAAACTTAGTAAAAAAATTAATTATAAAAATTTTTTCTCCGAAAATGAAAAAATCTTCGCAATTGAATGCATTTGGAAATGTATTAACATTCTAATAAATGTCAAAAATTTTAATAAATTATCACCAAACCGCTTGCAAGAAAATAAAACTTATCTAACTAACCCAACTCTAATCTATGAATCATTAAACACTTTTTTACAAACGTTGCTCATAAACTTAAATCAGATATTCATTCATCTTACACAAATATTTATTCGTCTTGCGTTAACTATCAAAAATATCTTAAACATCCAAATTTACATTATTATCTCTAACAAATATTTCTGAAATTTTATCTTTTATATCTAAATTGAGTTCAAAAAAATCAATAAGTCCAAACAGCATTCCCACAAACATTCCTATAAATTTTAACTATGAATTTGCGAATATTCTTTTTAAATTACTTAATATCTCATTCATAAATGGAAAGTTGACTGATTTTTTGAAAGTATCTTGCGTTATTCCAATATTTAAAAATGACTCTTAACATTCATGCTCTAACTATATATCTAACATTAGTAAATTTCTTGAAAAACTTATGTATTCAAGAAAGTACTCTTTTCTAAACTCATTTAATTGTTTAAATGATTTTCAATTTTGTTTTTCGATCAAAGCATTCTACTTGCTTTGCATTAATAAGTGTAACAGAAAAAATCAGAAAAGCTCTTAATAATGGTCATTTCGATTGTGGTGTTTTTATCGATTTACAAAAAGCTATTGATACCGTAGATCATTCTATATTGATTTTTAAATTGAAACATCATGAAATTCGCGGTATTGTAAATAACTGCTTTTGATTTTATTTTTCAGATCGAAACAATTTTTAAGTATTAATGGTTTTAATTTTAGTAATAAATCAATTTTGTTTCTTTTACATTGATGAATTAAGCAAGAAACTAAGTACTAACTACTCTCGAGGTAATGGTATGCTAATTCGTCATTATGTCAACAAAGTTGCAGTTAAGAATATTTACAATGCATTATTTTCATCTCATCTTAACTATTCTTAACAAGTTTGGGGTCAAGTTTGGGGAAAACTATCACATTAACTTAAATTTATGCTTATAACTACCATTATAATATTTGTTATTATTATTTTTTTTCAATACTATTACTATAATTTGTATAAATTTTGTTATCTTATATTATTATTATATATTATTGTTATTATTGCTATTATTATTGTTGCTATTATTTTCATTCGATAAACATTGATTTTGAAATGAATGGCTGCAGCAAATAAAATTAACATTATATAAAATTAATTAGAAGCGATTTTGAATTAAAGATGGTGTAGCTCTTTCAATGTCCCGAAGTCTATCTTATGAGGTAGCATTCTTATGATATATATCCAAATTTTTCAGATCTTCTAATTTTACCTATGCGTACGAATAGTTAAATCGCAGACGGCACGCTGTCCTTCAACATGGTTGAGGTAAGCGAAAGATACTATGACTCAAAATGAGGTTTTGTTTTTTTTTAAAAACGAAGACCAGATATATTACTGATTTGAGGAGAAGTGTAGGAGAGTGCTGCTACATCGATTAATCTATACCTGTCTTAACCCAAACCCTCAGTCGATGTAGCAGCATTCCCTTGCATGCTATCCCTAAATTAGTCAATGTAGAAGCTTTCTCCTACATTTCTCCCCAATTCATTAATATATCTGGTCTTCGTTTTTTAAAAAATCAAAACCTCATTTTGAGTCATAGTATCTTTCGCTCACCCATGGTTGACGGCGAACTATTTATTCAATATAATTCCATGTTAAAACTCTATAACTGTGCACGTTTAATGTATTACTTTTATGAATGCTTTTTGTTTAATTTCTTAAAATTAAAGTTTCGATATATTTTTTAGCTATGTACAAATGATCTTTGAAGAATGTTTATCACAAAATTTTTAAGGAGCTGTTCTGTGGTTATTCAAAGTAAAGGTTCATTATGCAATATAGATAATGGTGTGAAGTTTTTATACCTTGAATCATTTCAAAAATCTTTTCCAAAACTACTTTTTAAAGAAGTTGGAGTTGTTAAAGAATTGCCACCAATAGGCAATGGTTTTATGGAAATTTATGATAAAAACCCATTTTTAGATATCAGTTTGCCTTCAACTGCTAATAATGTTTTAGAACTTCCTAACGCCGAAAAAATCAAAGGTCAATTAGAAAAAAATAGAGTTAATATAGAACAGTATAATCCGCATAGAAATAAAGGTAAACTAAGTTGTGTTACTCATGCAGGTATTTTGGAGATTCGAAGAAAAAAAATGAACAAGCATAAATTTAAAAAAAGAATAAAACGAGATCGTGCAAAAAGAAGAAAAATTTTGCATCTGCGATCAAAAAAAAAGAAACGCATTCATAGTGAAAAAAAGCAGTTACTAGAAGAAAAGGTTTCAGAAATTTTGAAAAAAGATCCCAAATCAACATACCATTTGAGACCATATGTTGTTTATAGGCTTAAAAATTGGTAGTTGTATTAGTTAGTAGTTAAAAAGAATCATAAAAAGTCTGTTTTTTATGAATCATAAATGTGAGTTTTTAAGATCTTGCAACTGTTGTTTTTAAATTGAAACTAAACTCTGTGTAAATGTTTTAGTTCTTTTTTTAAAACTTGTAACATTTTTAAAAATACAAAAATAAAAATAATTTTTCGAATTATTTATATTGGTATTATTTTGTCTAAAAGGTTCTTAGTACTTTTGAAACATGGTTGGAACAAGATGAGCTACTTGAAACATTGAAATTATAAATTTTATAACTGAAATTGGATTTTATATTGCAAATAAACTTTGTTTATTTATCTAATTTTGTATATTTAAAATATATTAGGTTAAAATATTTTACTGTTTTTTATGTTTTCAACTTTTATGCTGCCAAGTATCTTTAAATTTTGAAGTTTTTATAGATATAAAGAATTTAAAATGATTATTATTTGAAATTCTTATATAATTTCACTTCTTTTTAGACCCAAAAAAACATTTATCATTTTTGAAAAACTTTTTTTTTTTTAATTAGTATTAGAGAGCCATTAAATGTTAATGGGCACTTCAAAAAATATATTTTATTCAAAAAACTTATATATATATATATATATATATATATATATATATATATATATATATATATATATATATATATATATATATATATATGGTTATCTTTTTCTGGAATTCCCGATATTTTTCCGGATATTCAAAACATCTTCAATACATGCAAGTTGAGGTATACATTTTTGTAAATATTTGTTTTTAAAGCTTTTTTACTCATCATTCATAGAAAAGTAATGAACTGTCAAAAAAAAACAAAAAAAATTTAGCTAATAGCGAAATTAAAAAAAAAATAAGGGAAAACAAATTTTGGATTTTTTTTGTATATTTCATTCAAACAATTTTCCGAATTTTTAAAATATGACTAGGATGATCTATGATATATATATATATATATATATATATATATATATATATATATATATATATATATATATATATATATATATATATATATATATATATATATATACACACACACGCACACACACTCCCTAATATTATAAAAAATATTATAAAAGTCTTTTAAAAGTATGACATGTTAGGACTCAAAAAAAGTGAAATTATATAAAAATTTCAAAAATAACAATCATTTTATAAAAAAATCATTATTTCAAGTTTTTAAAAATAAGTTTTATATATATATTTTTAAAAATAAGTTTTATATATATATATATATATATATATATATATATATATTTCATAATATATAAATTTCAAAAACAATAATAATTTTTTAAAAATATATAACTCTAAAGTTTATTGCAAAATTTTCTTGATAATAATTCTGAAAAAAATTTTAAATAATGATTTTTTATAAAATGATTGTTATTTTTGAAATTTTTATATAATTTCACTTTCTTTGAGTCCTAACATGTCATACTTTTAAAAGACTTATAATATTTTTTATAATATTAGGGAGTGTGTGTGCGTGTGTGTGTGTGTGTATATATATATATATATATATATATATATATATATATATATATATATATATATATATATATATATATATATATATATATATATTTAAGTTATATTTTAAATAAAGATCATCTTTTATTTTAAATTATATAAAAATAATTTTATCATCTAGAAGTTTTATAACTACTTTTTTTCAGTAGTTTTTAATTAAAACAATAGCAGTTAATAATTATTTTTTTATCATTTTCAACTTCAGTTTAACTTTGTGCTTTAAAAATTTATAATAAATGGCTATAAAAAAATTTAAAAAAATGAACATCCCCTGTCAACTTTAGTATTTGCAGTCAAGATTATTAGTTTTATTGTTGTTGTTGTTGTTGTTGTCGTTGTTATTGATATTTTTGGTACTGTTGTTATTATTATTGTTATCATTATTGTTATTAGTAGTAGTTATATATTATAACTTATTTTACATTTTATGTACTTATACTACAAAGTATAAAATCTTATAAATAATGAGTAGAAGTGAAAATTTGTTAACTGGGGAGGTAGACAGTTCTTCTTTTTTATATAAAAAACTACTTTTTGATTACAAAGACAATTTCGGACAATCCAATAATGATCAAGAATATAATTTGGTTGCCCCAAAACCAGGCTGGTGCTTAAAAACAAAAGTAGATAGTGGCGAAAAAGTTTTTATAAATATATGCACATCTGATCTTGTTTTAAAACCAAAAGATTTGACAGAAAATGAGGTGCGGAAAATTGTTGAGTCAGAAGATCCTACTAAATTTAGAATCCCAATGGGTATTGGTGAGCCTCATAAAGAGAAAGATAAGTCTGATAAAGGTATATATTTTAATAAATATAAATATATTAACATATAATATTTAATTTATATAAAAAATATATAATGAAGTTAGTCTCATTCTTTCACCAGTTTTTTGGTCATTGAATAAAGTTTTGACTTTTTGTAACATCTAAGCTTGTGTATGTTTTACTATATACTAGTTATATGATATGAATTATTTTAAGTATTGATTGTTTGTCATTGTGATATATTATGTAGTTGCTTACCATATATAAGATATATATTTATATTTATTTATCATGCTAGAACTTATTTTTGCTCTTAGGTTTTCCTCAATATAGCTTTACTTTAGCAAAATCCTTGAATAAAGTGGTCAAGAAAAATAAAATATTTAGAATATTTTATTTTCTTTATAAAAAAATAAAATTTTAAAAATTCAAGGTCAGTTAGATTTTTGGCTATTTAATTATCTTTTAGTTAATTATGTCAACAATTTTTTCTGGTGATAATTATAAATTTTCACCAAGGTTCATCAAAAGTTGGCTGAAAATTTCTATTCACTTTGACTCAATAATAAAATAAATAAATAAATAATTTAAAAAAAATAAAGTAATAATTAAATACAAATAAAATTAAAAAAAAAAAAAAAATTCTGACCAGTATTTCAAGAGATATTTCAATTAGTAAATTCTTGGCACACCTGAAACAGAAAAATGGACAGAATCAGTATCACAAGGCAGAGCTTGAAATAGCTGTTGGACATCGGACATTGTCCAGTAAAATATGATGTCTATCAGTCATTTTGTCCAACCCATATTTTGTGTGCATTTATTTTATAATCATTTTAATTGTTCCAAAATTGTTAATAAATTTAGTATTGTAAATAAACTTTGTTTTTTTAACTTTCTATTTTTTATAAACAACAGAAAATAAGTTGAAATTATCTATGTTAATAAAATGCGTCATTTTTCCTAATAGTTTATAATATTTTAATAGTTTAGTTATAAATACATTAAATGCATAAACTTAATAGTTTATGTATTTAATGTATTTATAATTTATAATAATTTACAAAGCATTTTGCATAGTATATTACTTTTTAAAAAACGTAATATAAATATATTTTCCTTTTCAAATTTTAGTTTTTTGAGCTAGGAATTTTTCTTTTTCTTTTAGATTTTTTCTCTTTTTAGATAAATTATCTTTTAAATTTTGTTCTTATTTTCAGCGCATTTTCGAAATGCCTAAAGTTATAAAACAAACTGCCATGTTCAAGTTGTAAAAACAAAATATTTTATGCGTGTTCAGGAATGGCGTTCTGTTACACTTTTTTAGGTTTAGCAGATATTTTTTCCTAACTTGAATATTTATTTAAAAAAATTTTCCGGAACAAAAATATTTGTTACTTTAAGCCCTAATTATACATTCTAAAGCTTATTTTTTTAATTCAAATTTCATGTTATATTTTGTGTATATATATATATATATGTATATGTAAACATCATTATGATTAACATGATCATTATAATCATTAATGCCATCATCATCATCATCATCATCATCATCATCATCATCATCATCATCATCATCATCATCATCATCATCATCATCATCATTATCATCATCATCATACTCTAGAAAACACTTTGACCTCTCCAACTATCCTACAATTAGACTACACTTTGTTATTAGTTTCTTTATATAAAGTTTTTGAGATTATTAAATCATTTTTTTTCTAACTGCAGTATTAAAGTGATTCTTGAAGGCCTACGCTCTTCTTCATTTCGAGTATCTTTAAGAGTACCACAAGGTTCTATCTTTGCACCTGTATTGTTTCTTATCTACAATAACAATCTTCATGAAAATTTTATATCTAAAGTGGCTATATTTGCTGATGACTCAACTTTATACTCTTTTCTTGACAAAAAGTTTTGATTAAAACAAGCAGCAGATTTTTAATCTGATCTCTCTTTAACTTATGCATACCTCACTGTAACAACCTCACTCAGCCTAAAGCTTAACTGTAACAGCCTAAAGCTTGCAGTTTTATTCATGTGTTTTGTAATGCCAACAATAATTATTTGGTGTTGAAATTAATAATATCCAATTATAGTAGCCAATGCTAGTTACGCTGTTTTGCACTATCCCCAACAATATAAATATTATAAATTTTTTCCAAGCCCTGGCTATCAACTCCAGCTGAATCTTGTATTTTTGCCGGAGCTGGTCATTATGCTATCAATATAATGAGATATTTAAACATTTTTAAATATCTCATATTGATAGCATAAGTATCTATATCATGACATATGTGGAAAAAATTTTATCCGGTGTTTTGATTTTTTTAGAAGTTTTAAGCTTTTTAAAAACTTCTCTCCCTTTCATTTGGTATTATATATAATATCTTTATATATGTTATGTATATTATATCTATAGAACTTTAAAAATGTTTTATATTATGTTTTAGAAAATTGGAAAAGGTTTAAAAAATAAATTATATGTGCAAATGATGCACTTCAGAAGTGTAGCAAAAACCACAGCTGACCGCTTTGGTTAGCTGTGGTTTTTAGCTTAATCAAGTAGGTATAATCACCATTTCCTACATAAACTAACATAAACTAACATGAATGATCAATAAGTTGAACAATATATAATATGATTATTCTGTCTTTTAAGAAGCGTTATGTTGGATGCATTTTACGTACAAAATGATTATTTTACCTAAATGTTAAGCCATTTATGATACACCAAAATTCTTATCAATAGTACTAGCTGACTGGACCCATAAAAAGTATACGGTTCTTTGTAAGTTTTTTCCATCAACCTTTTCTATACATGTTTTAAAATTAATTTTAATGGATTAGTTAAAACATAACGAGCAAAACAACAACAAGAATTTAGATAATCTGAGAAAGATTAAGTCATTAAAAGGTTAATCCTTTTTTTAGTGAAGTCAGTGTCAAGTAGTTTTTTAAGATTACTTGACACCAACCCTACTAGGCACCGCTCAAGTAGCATTGAAAAGGTTACTTGACACCAATGAACAATCACGGGTGCCTAGTAGCATTATTGATCTTTCATCTCTACTTGGTAAAAAAATGTAATCTAAATGAAAATGATTAAACCAATCTCTACAATAAGTATGAGGATATAAAAAAGAAAAGTCAATTGTGGTCAGCAAGCACAAAAGATTATTCTAACAAAACTTTTCAAAACTTATTTGCTTGTGGCAGTGTATATCGTGAATGGCTATTTTAAAAAGTATGTATTATTTATGAGGAGTTTGCAATCACTTGCTATCATCAAAGAATGAAAATGTTTTAATCATAACCTACACCTTAGATTTTAAGTATCAAATATGCCAATTATTTTTTTATATAGAAAATAAAAAAAATTACTTATGTAATCCATTTTTATGCATTTTTTTAAATTACAATTTGGTATTAAGTTGGATATTTTGCAATAGTTTGCAAAAAAAAGTAGCCATAAACTTTGGCAATGCGGTAAATTGCGATAATTAGATATGAGGGGCACTCAGTTACAAATGGGATATTTAGTTAGGTAATTGTGATGCTATCATTTTTATGGAGCAAATCATTAGGTGGTTTATTGTGAGTTAACTTTTATGGAAAAGTATAGTTTGATTTAATGCAATTTTTTATCGCTTTTTATTGCAAAATTAAAAAAAGTCGCTTTTCTTCTAACAGCCAAAGCAGTAATGCCAGTGCTTAGTTTGATATATCTCTAGTATATATATCCTATCTTTCCAGACTAGTAAAATAAGGCTCTTTAACAAACTAATTATTTCTATACTTATCTATTCCGCCCAATCATTTCTATACTTATTCCTTATTTACTTCAATATTTTTTAGTCAACAGTAGAAAAACATTAAAAAAAGACTGCTTTAAGAGTAAAAAAAATTTATTAAGTCTCAGAGCTTATTAGGACTAATTACCTGAGCATATGTGGAACAAATTTCTCCTGGTGTTATGATGTTTTTAGAAATATAAATGATTTAAAAATTCTCTCCCTATTGTTACTTAAAGTATATAAAATAAATTATATATGTTATGTATATAATATCTATAGAACTTCAAAATGTTTTATTTCGTATTTAAAAAAATTAAAAAAGAAAAAAAATTATAATAATCAAAAGGTTGAGTTAAAAAAATAAAATACTTTATACAGATTAAACTTTTCATTATTTTAAATATAAAGTTTTATAGTTAAAAAAACTTTATATTAAATATAGTTTCAAGATTAAAAATTTAAATTTTGAAGGTGTCTAAAATATCTTTGAATCTTTTTTACTTAAATATTTTTTTTTCTTTGTTTTTGCAAACTAATAATTCATGCATACAAGTCTCTCCATCATAGATTAAAATGTGTGAAAACAGCGAAAAAACCTTTTTTTTTTTTATTAAGAAACCAAGAAGCGTTTTTAAGAGAATTCTTTTCACAAATGGAATTAAGTTTTTTTCTTTCTGATTAATGTAATTATTATAATTCAATATCATAAATAGTTTCTTTGACATAAGTTTTATTTATGAATATAAATTAAGAAAATCTTGGTAACTGATGCAATCTATAAATTATTGCAATCTTTATTAAAAATATTATATTAAATATTCTTATAAAAAAAAAATTGTAAGAAAGCAAAAAAAAAGATTATTAACTTAAGTATAAGTTTGTTTTGAAAAAAACTAATAAGTAAAAATAGTCTTTTTCAAATACCTAATTTTGAATTCATAAGTAATATTTGTTATTGATATATATTTTAAAAGATTTTTAATGTGGTTTAAAGTTAAATTTAATTACAATTCGGTACTTTAAAATGGACTAATGGCGCAATTTAACTTTTAACAATGTAAATATGTAAGCTTTTTTTGAGTTACATTTATATGTGTTTTGCTTTTCCGTTATGTAATGAAATCTTATAATAAGATCTGATTATTATTAT
>NC_061161.1:34555903-34648403 GCF_022113875.1 Hydra vulgaris | reverse complement strand
CATCCAGAATCTTTTGAGTGGTTTGATCCAGTAACTTTTGGATTGGGACCTAAACTAAATGTTCTTCAATTGAATACCATCAGGACAGCACATTTTTTTAGCCTTAACTACCAAATTATAGTTTGGCCAAACATTGCCATTACTCTCTGTGCAGGCATTTTTTATTGAGTTGTACTGATCTTTGGTCATATCATTCAACAAGAGGAAAGCAAAGCTTAGATTAGAGTTTTTTTCTAAATTTCAGGTTTCTCTGAAGTAATTGCTTTTATTGACTTTAGGACCTTTTCATCAGTTTCACCTGTAGACATTTTGATCAACTTTCCCATGAAATTTTGTTGTTGAGAGGCAGCTTTAGTAATAGCTTTTGGTTCATGTTCTTGCCTTATCTTTGCCCTTGCAATTTGTTTTGCTCTGACCAATTGCTCTCGGAATGAAAGCTCCTTTCTTCCAGCCTTTTTTTCTTCTGGAAAACGTTTCTTTTATGCATCTTTTTCTTGTGAGCATTTACAAGCAGCAACCTCAATGAAAGTGTTAGACAAAAAGACTGCATTTGATTAGCTGTTGAAGATCTTTTTAAAGAAATGTTTCTTATACCTCGAAATAGCATGTGAGAGCAAGGTATGTAAGTAAGTAATCTCAACATCTTCTGTTTGATAATCTGAACAAAGGAAGCACTCTATGTCATCTGTAAGAAGTTGGAGCTGGCTTTGGCAATCTGTGAATGGAACATCATTTTCTGTGGTAAAGTGGTAGGAGCTTGATGCAATGTAATTTTAAGTGAAAATCAAACTGTAAAACTTGTTAAATGTTTCAGTATGTTTTAACATTACTTTATTTAAAGTCTACGTACGTTAAGTATTTGCATACACGTTCATTCACGTTTTCTTATGAAACAAAGTGCTGTGAATCTTTCTCGCCACTACCTCGGTTGCAATGGCTGTCAAAGGTTCTGTGTCAAACACACTCGAATGAGCACTACTACTAACACTGTTAAGTTTGGTAATAATATATAAGATAAAGTTTACATTTTATGTATTTTTTTTCCTTCAATTTTCAAATTTTTATGTTATAAAAGTATAAAAAGAAACAATAAAAGAACATGTGTTATTATAAGTAATGGGACTGAAAGAATGTTGCTTCATATGCCACTAATAAAGTTACAGTCCACTGACTATGTTTTGAAATTCAGAAAGTAAAATGTGTCGGCATGAATGTTCTATTGTTGCATCTTGCATTGCTTTTATTTGGCAATGAAAAATGCTTTATTAGAGTTAATCAATGTAAAGAATTCTAGAAATTAGCTTAAAACTTTTTAGAGTTTCCGGATATTTCAATGTTTTTTGCAATTGATTTGTAATATAAGATTTTTTAAAATAACATTTCTTTGCAACATCTATATTTTCTATTACTAAAATTTTTACAAGTAAGATGTATATTTGTAATAAATTTTTTTTTCTGTAAATAGTTATAGAATTTTAATTCATACAAATAAGTTATTTCAAATATTTAGAAATCTTTTTAGTAAAAAGTAAGTTGATGTAAATTCCATTTGATAAATTTATGAAATTTTTTTGTTAAAAACTTTTTTATAACTGTCAAAAGATAATTCGAAAAAGAGAAAAATTCAAAAAAAAAAAAAAAACTAGAATTGTTGAAAGTTTTCAACACTTTCCAATGTAATAAAACATTACCTTATAAGGTTTTCTGACATAATGAAATATTACTTTATTTGATTTGTATGTTGAAATTCTTCCTATTTTTAAATCATTCGTTTAAATCCATTTATGACAAGCAAAATGAGCTTGTAAAAACAATTTTTTAAAGATTAAAAAATGTATTGCCATCTCAGCACAGAAAGTAATGCTGAAAAATATCTGTCAAAAATCATTATTCGTAATCCTGACTTTAAATAATCGTTTTTTAAGATCTTCATGGTAAGCTCTTAGCAAGGTCTTTAAAATCATTAGTTTTCTTTATAAATTTCCTTTTAAAAACCATTCATTAAAATGCTTTTCTGCAATCAACCCAAGGTTTTAAGGTCACAAAATTACAGTGAGAATGCTAAAATAAGTTTATTCCACCTGTAGATATAAAGTAGTATTTATTTGAGAAGTTAGGCAGTTTCATATAGATATAGTGCTTCCACCCATAGTTGCTGAGTTCCACCCATAGTTGCTGAGTTCCACTCATAGTTATTTTTATTCAACCATATCAATAAAATTTACAAATTTCATCGTAAATTAATATAAATTGGTTAGGTGTCACTCATATAGTTACAAACTAGTCAATGGAGTGACACCTAAAAAACATGAAAACTTCACGAAAAAACAAATAAATAAATAAATAGAAAAAACAAAAAGAAACAAAAAAAAAACAAAAGAAAAAAAAAAGCAAAAGGAAAAACTCAACATCTGTATATATAAATAAGAGAGAAAAAAAGAAAAGATTGTTAAACAAATAATAATGATATATGTAATAATAATAGTAATAATACAAAATAATAACAACAATAATAAAGTACCAATAATATTAAGAATATTATAATACAATATAAATTGTATGTACAAATCATAGATGATAATTAGATATAATAATAACATAAAATGTAACATTAATAACACAATAATAATTAAATATAAGATAGGTAAATAATAAATAAAGTAAAAATCAAACCACTTGTTCGTTAAAGAGATTATATATTGAAGACAACTACAGTACAGAGAGAGAAATTGTAAAGAAATACACTCCAGCAATATATTTTTTAATTGAATTCTGTTGAGCAGTAAAATATTCGTAATAAGTTGATATTTTTTCTTAGACTTTGTTATGCTAAATATGTTCTATGCATCAAGTTTAAAGTATTGATAATAGTTTTTAGTGTTTAATTTACAAACAAAAGCAAGTATTTAAAATTGCTAGTCATTTTCAGAATAAAATAAAAAGTGTAAAGACTTTAATAAACTAAATTATTCACTACTTATAAATTACCTTTATTTTACTTTTTTTCATATATATATATATATATATATATATATATATATATATATATATATATATATATATATATATATATATATATATATATCAGGCTTGGTCGGGAAGCGGGAGCAATCGCTCTCGAATACTGACCACGGAAATTATATTTAGTTGCGAAAAACTGGCTAGGTTTTTTAGTCGTTTTGAGAACATTTAAGTTTATGTACGAAACAAAAAATTTTTGTTTTACAGACATACATGGAAACATAATAAACTTGAATGTTCTCAAAACATCTTTGTGCGAAAGAATAAAAAGAATATTCGCAAATACTAAAAACCCGCCAAATTAACAAAGAAACTAATACTATTGGTTCAAAAAATATGCTGACTTAGCAAAATAAAATTCTAGAGTACTCTGTTGAAATGCTTTAGAAAATGTTTTAGAAACGATTTGTTACGTTTTCAGATTTCTAGCATAAATTGTTTTAAGAATAAATATATTATTTGCTTACAAAAATAAAAGTTTTAAATATATATTAAATTGTCAAAATTTTAAAATTTTATTATAAATTATAGATTTTATTAGTATATTCTTATTTTTTATTTAAAAAGTATGTATTCATTATGTAAATTTAATTTTGTTTATCTGTTTTTTATCGTAATGTATCTTTTAAAGCAATTTTTATGATTTAAACAAAGACTTTCTGGTTACTAAACACAAACAACGCGTACAAAGTAACTCGCAGATGAACAAGCACCGCACCTGAGGTCACGACAGAACACAAATATATATAGCAAATAATTAGATATAAAGAAAAGTTACTAGATATTGGTTTGCTAACTCTAATTATTTTTGCTTAAGTTTTTTAAAATTCTTAAAACTCGTTATACTTTTTTCTGCTTTAAATACTAATTAAAATTAAAAAGCCCACTTACCAGCGATATTGTAAAGTAGTTTCGCTTCCTCGTCATAAAGTATTTTTAACCTTAAGTTGATTTCTATATTGTTAATTTAATTTCTATAGTAATTCAATGATTTAATTATTTCATTTGTTTATCTTACTAAGAAGAATTGCTTCAAATATGTTAAACTTTTCAAACTACGCGAAACATATAATAGGAATTGAAAATATTAACTTTATTATTTATAAAATAATTTAGCTTAAATAAAACTAAAACTTATAAAGAATATTTGTTTCCTTTTTGAACAATCGTAAGTTGTTACTTTATATAAAAAACATCGCTTAATTTTATTTAAAAAATTATAAAAGAGCGATCTTTCGAAAATATTTGTTCTAAACGTAATTTATTTAGCTTTAAGTTTTTTTTGCGTTTAAAGATATTTTATTTACCTAATTTTTTTTGTAATTGTCTCTCATCGGTCCAATTAATCTTTAGCGCTTTTTTTTTTTGCTTTTTAAAATGTTCTCAAAACGACTAAAAAATCTGGCCAGTTTTTCGTAACTAAATATTATTTACGTGGTAAATAATATATAGTTGCGAGAGCGATCGCTCCCGCTTCCCGACCAAGCCTGATATATATATATATATATATATATATATATATACATATATATATACATATATATATATATATATATATATATATATATATATATATATATATATATATATATATATATATATATATATATATATAATATATATATATATATATATATATATATATATATATATATATATATATATATATATATACATATATATATATGTATATATATATATAAATATGTATATATATATATATATATATATACATATTTACGAAAAAAACTTAAAGCTAAATAAATTACATATATACATATATATATACATATATATATACATATATATATACATATATATATACATATATATATACATATATATATATATATATATATATATATATATATATATATATATATATATATATATATATATATATATATATATATTCAACCCTTGGAATCAGGAAAAATGAGGTTGGCAAATTATTGCCGACCTCAATTTTTTGAGGTCGACATCAAGTCAGCCAAAATTATATATATATATATATATATATATATATATATATATATATATATATATATATATATATATATATATATATATATATATATATATATATATATATATCAACCCTTGGAATCAGGAAAAATGGAATCAGGAAAAATTATATATATATATATATATATATATATATTCAACCCTTGGAATCAGGAAAAATGAGGTTGGCAAATTATTGCCGACCTCAATTTTTTGAGGTCGACATCAGGTCAGCCAAAATTATATATATATATATATATATATATATATATATATATATATATATATATATATATATATATATATATATATATATATATATATATATATATATATATATATATATATATATATATATATATATATATATATATATATATATATCAACCCTTGGAATCAGGAAAAATGAGGTTGGCAAATTATTGCCGACCTTGCATGGTAGTCACAAAGTTTTTCCCATAAACTGTTGTTTTAAAGAGCGTGTTAATAAGCTTGACCAGAAAATGTTAAAAAACTTCAAAAATTTTTTTTTTTTTTAAATGATAGACTGCCTGCCCAAACCAAACCCTCAGTCGATGTAGCAGCACTCCCTTGCGAGTCAGGCTATTTCTCAGTCGATGTAGCAGCACTCTGTTGCGAGTCAGGCTATAAAATAGTCAATGTAGCAACACTCCTTTGTAGCAGCAGGCTATAAGATTGTCGATGTAGCAACACTTACGCGTGTTTTAAAAATGTTTTTTAATTAAACAAAAACACCAAAACTTTCTAGTCATTATTATTGCGGTTTTTTTAAGAAACAATAAAATTTAATGTACTTCCGCATTATTTTAATTGCTTTGACATTTCGATGACAATAAAATGCAGCTTAAGAGACAAGGTAAAAAAATTGTAATCAAAAGAGACTTTTTTTTACCATAAAAGTCTCTTTCGACTACACTATAAGGATATATATATATATATATATATATATATATATATATATATATATATATATATATATATATATATATATGAATATAAACATATATGTTTGCTCAGGCCTTGCTTTAAATAAAAAATGCTTAACGCAATAGCCTTATATGAATTAGACGTCATAAAATTCTCTTTATTTTTTAAAAGCATTAACTTTTTTAAATTGCTGCAATAATATTAATTATCGCAAACCAACTTAAATTTTTGAATTTTTAAATGACTATTTCTCAAATTTCTAATTGCTGCTTTGCAATTAAAAATGATTTTTTATTAAAAAAAATTAGTGAGTAGCAAATAAAAAAATTATGTTAATTTATTTACTTTATTTATTAAAAGTTTACTATTTTATTAACAATTTTGTGAAAGCTATAATTATTTTTATAAACATCATTTATTAAAATTATAATTCTTTATATATCGTTTATTAAAAAATAATTGCTGCGATTTAACTTGCGTAATAAAAAAAAAGTTTAATTTAGTGTTTGTGCAAATTTTTGATGCAGCCGTTTATTTAAAATTAGAATAATAGTAAATACGTTTATTTAATGTTTTTTATTGGAATAGTCATTCAAATACAAGAGGTAAAACTATTTGGTAATTTTACAAATATTACACGATTTAATATATGTAAATATATTATGTAATGTAAATATTGATTAAAAATTGTTTAAAGTATTTAAATACTTAGTTACTAATTATTTAAAGCATTAATAACTACTAATATTAAATGTACTAAAATATAATTAATAAATGTTTAAAATACTTAAAACAATTTTCAATATTTATTTACAAATAGCGTGATTAAATTTTTAAGTAAAATAGTTTTCTTATCGTAACTAAAGTAACACGGTTACGTCCACTGGTAAATTCATATGTTCAAAGAAATGCCTTCTGAAGATAAGGAGAAATCATCTCCTTATTTTCAGATAAAACTAAACAAGATAAGCACAAATAAATAAAATGATGGTTAAAAATCATCCTCGTTGCATTGGTTTTCATTAGGGGATAATGGGTGGTGGTAATCTCAAGAACATCATCCCTACCCCCCCTTTCCCCACAGTGTTGCCAGAAAAGAAGATCCCTAAATAAACTCTGGGTTCGTCACTGTTTGTGCACTTAATCTGTGAGAAGCTTTGTGTAATTAGTATTTGTTCTATTTTTAGAACACATGAAATCTAATCATATTTTGCAAATTCTTTTAATTTTTTAAACTTGAAATAATATATTCTGCAATTTTGAATGATTTTGCTCAGCATTACATATAATAAAACTAAGCATTTTTGAATGCATCCCAATCTTTGGATGCACTTTCTATTGTGATTTGTAGACCTTACTTTTAACGATGGCAAGAAAACCTAATAAAAAATAATGGCCCTCTATATCACAACTGCTCTTTGATGATTTTTTTCAAGAATCGAGCAACAAAAATTAGTTTCAAGTTATTTTTTAAATTAAAAAGCTGTACAATTAATCTGCTTTGCATGTACTAGTAAAAATGTTTCATAAGAAAAAAAAATTTCTGTAAAAAATTTAATTTGCAAATTATTAATTAATGTAGTTGATATATATAATATGTATGCAACTTTACATTTGATTGGTTATCATACTGTTTGTGTTCATTAGCTCATAGATGTAGTCCATGAAGTATCATGGACTACATCTATGAGCTAATGAACACAACACTTGTTTTTGTCCATTGGCTTAATACATCTAGTCCATGAAATATCTCTTGTTTGTGTCTGTTGGCTCAATACATGTAGTCCACGAAATATCTCTTGTTTGCGTCCACTGGCTCAATACATGTAGTTTAGAAAATTTTTCTGTGATCTTATTTTAAAAACTTGTTTTATTGTAAACTTGATGAATTTTCATGCTATCTACAATTTTCATTTATCAACAATTCCTATAAACCAATCAGTTGTGAGCATGAAATAAACTTTTTCTCATTTGCAATAAATTTTAATCCACAGCATACGTAGTATGAACTTGTGGGTGTATCTGAATCAACACTTTCATTTATTGACATCAAGAGTTATAGCACATTGAATCTTTTTATAGACATCAAGAGTTATAGCACATTGAATTTTTGTGACATTAACTTAAGTTTTAGTCAACTCAAAGATTTCAGTTAAAATGCCAATTCAGACTTTTGATAAATATGAACAAAGTTTTCGTTTTTGACCACATTTAAATCTGTTCCATTCAAATCATCATTTCATGAGTTTCTTGTTTTTTACTTAACGATAAAACTCTATCTTTAAAATACTTGTTTAAAGTAATTTTAAGTTATCTTATGCTTGCTAAAACCAACAAAACCAAAAAAAATATAGTACTCAAAGTACTCAACATGGTATACTTTTGAAAAAAAAAGTTTTTTTGGACTTTCCTATTAATTCAAGATTTTTGAACTTCTCCTACCTATACCCAAAATTTAATCAATTTACTTTGGGTAATTGCTTGTGTACTTCTAACAAAAACTTTTTGTCAGAAGTAAATAAGCTCTGGTACAGTGAAATCTGCAAAAAAAACCTCAGCAACAAACTAATCTAAAACAGACAGATAAAAAATGTAAGAGAATTAAAAAAATCAGAAAGCTAAGTTTAGTTAATTTTAAAGCATTTTCTATCTACAATGCTTCTTTTGTTGTTGTTATTTTAAGCATGGAGGTATTTGTGAGATGATTATATGCTAAGATTAAGTTCTTTTTTTTCTTCATCTTAATTCAAGTATTTATGTTACTATAGTTTAAACTGAAACTGGTAGTCACCAGCAAGTGTGAGTCGCACACTTTGATACCCTTTTCAAATATTAATGAAAGCTTTCATAAATGTGTGTAATTTGTCACTTATGTATTGTATCATAAATTTTTAAAAATTACTTCAAAGATTTTGCGTTGAAAGCTTCTTCAGGCAAAGAATTTCATAATGGCACTATTCCATTTTTTATGAAGTAATGTCTGATTACATTGCTAATAATTTCCCTGTCTTATCTAATTTGCATCTGAGAATTATCTGTTTTGTAAGGACTTGAGCCCATGTAAACAGGTTTTAAAGAACGTGAGTATGAGTGAAAGCCAGTAATTTCCAGCAACATGTATATAAAGTCTTCAAGTCACTATGTATATGTAGACTTTGCTGTTCTAATTGGTTTTAAGTTTTAAAAGTAAGCACACAAATCCTAATATACTTTACTTTAAATAGTTCTTGTTTTTTTTAATAAAATTTCTTTTTTGTTTTTGAAATTATTTGCATTATTTAGCACAGCAAAAATTTTCCATATCAGAAGTGTCAACAAAGAAGTTTTCTTTAAAAGCAAATCTTACTCCTCCAACATATACAGTGATTCAAGAACCACCGCATGGTTATCCAAATTTCCTTGTCATAGAAATTGATCTTTTGAAAGAGGTATATAGAGTTTGTATAATATTGAAGAGTGTGTGTGTATGTGTATATATATATATATATATATATATATATATATATATATATATATATATATATATATATATATATATTATATATATATATACATACACACACATATATACATATATATATGTGTCAGATATACATATATATATATACATATAAAAAATATATATATATATTTAAACAATTTAAAATGTGTTCTACAAAAAGAGTGCTCAATGTTCTTAAAAGAACAGAGCAATTACAAATTAGTATAAAATCACTTAACAAAATTTTTTCTTATTTAACACTTTGTGTTTCATCAATAAAGACTCATCAGAAATGAATGATCAAATTAATAAAACTTCAATTTATACCAAAAATTAAATTACAGGAAGTCACATGTCTTAACTACTGCAATTTTTCACACATTTGTGTAATTTGCTGACACTATTGTAAAAGGAATTCTTTAGAAATGATTACTTAAGCTTTTTTAAAAAATATTTATTTATAATGGCAAAATCATCTTAACAATATCAACAAGGTAATGCAAAGACAAGACAATACTGAACATTTGATTTTAGAAAATAATTCCTATTAAAAGTCAAATATCTGTGTTACTTTAAAATATTAGCCATCAGAATGTAGTTCATTTCTTCTGTTTAAAAAAGCATCAAAATGCAGGAAGTGTTATTAAAACTTTGGCAATCGTTGTGCTAATTTCAGAAAGGAAAAATTTGCTTTGTCATTTTGGACACATCTTTTTTTTTGTTAATACTAATGAATTTATTTTTGAACCGTTCCAAAAGATCAATAGAGCTCAACTTGAACTTCATTTAATAGATTTTAAATCGAAAAAACGCTTTAAACTGAACTAGAAAACTTTGAAAGAAAAGAAAAAAATTTCAGTAGATCATAAATGTAAAGAATTTTCAAATCGTAAAAAGATCAAATAAAAGAATTTTCAAATCGTAAAAAGATCAAATATATTATATTATATTTATATTGATTAGTCTTTCTCAGAGTTACAACCATCTGTTTTGCTAAAACTTGAAATACCACAAAGTTGTCTAAAACTAAAGACCTCCATATCTGAATTTGATATAAAACAAATCTGTTAATTCACAAAAATATCTTTTTGTACATTTTTATTATTTTGCTTTGATTATTAATTTGTTCATTTTCTTTACAATATGTAAATATAATTAAAGACATTTAAACATCATTGAATATCATAAATATAATAAGTTGTTGATAATAATCTTTTGTTTTTTTCAATTTTCAGTACTAGTAATCAATTTTCAGTACTAGTAATCAATCTTCAGTACTAGTAATCAATTTTTTACACTAGTGTCTTTGCAGTTCTGGGTAAAAAATCAAAAGCCGCTAGCAGCGGCTTTTGATTTTTTTTAATTTTGACCGCAAGCGGCTGGTAGCGGCTTTCGAGTATGCTTCAAAATTTATCTTGTTTTTTACATAAATTTTCATTTCTAGACACATAATTTGTTTTTCCTTAAAGTTTGATTAATTCTCTACATAATCAAGAACAAATAAGAGCCATAATGTGTAATTATAATTAGTTATCACTTGACAAAGTTAAAAAATCTTGAGTAGAAAAAACTTTAAATTTAGTTCTAAAATAAAGCAGCGTTAACACTGTACAATTTAACTTGTAGAAATGTATGAGTTTTTAGCTAAGTAATTACAAAAATCTTTTGAAGAAAAACCTTCTTTTTATACATTAAATGAGTTTTATTTTGGACTTAACGTTTTAGTTACTATTTATAAAAACAATCGTTTTAAACGTTGCATTTCAATAATGCATGGTAAAAACTTATATAATTGAAAAGTTCATTTGTTTAGCTTTCTGTTGATACGTAGTTTGTTATGCTTTTAAAGAGATATACTATTCGAATTTTAATTAGTTGTCAATGTTATATGGCTCTACTAAAAATAGGACTCCTGGTATAAGTGAATGCAAAACATTCTAGTCAAATCGGTTTGATTTTTTGCAGGTTTGTGACTGAACTTCTGGGTGGAGAAAAATATGTTTCATGCTATGTGGTTCTGCCTTTAGCCATCTCTCTCTGGTGGTGGAGCGCTGGGATGACCCCTGCCTATGTGATCAAATTCAAGTTTACACTTAGAACAAACCTGGAGACACGCAAGGAAAATGCCAACATTACATATCTAAAGATTACAATTGCATTGAACCCTAAATTCAAAGACCTCAAGAACCCAGACCCAGAGGTGAGAGAGGTGAGGTGTGGGTCTCAGTCACTAACTTACTCAAAGAACAGAGGGTTATTGCAGATAAACTTGTGGGAACAACAACATCAAAGCCATTAAAGAGAAAGTTTGCTCTCTCGGTTGCTTCATCAGTGTCTGATTCTGAACATGAGGAAGACTCAATTGAGTTGATACAGAGCAGAGCCCATAGAGGAAGACTCAATTGGGCTCTGCTCTGTATCAACGGTGTGCGTCGATACAGAGCAGAGCCCACCATCAGTACAGAGGCCTACTCATTATAGTGGTGGCCCAAACATGCATGTTCACATAGCAGGTTGGCCTCAATTGCTCAGAAGTACTTGGCATCACCTGCAACATCTGTACCTTGCGAAAGGTTTTTTCTTGCTGTTCGGATTGTACAAACAAAGAGTTTTTTTATCATCTGAATATGTGAATGACCTTGTTTGTCTAAGTAACTGGTTCGGTGCAGATGAGTAAGTAAATGTAAAGTTGGAAGAATGGATAATATTATTTAAAGTTTTGAAAAACCAAATGTTATTGCACTTTTGTTTATTTAGTAGAACTTTGAAAGCATAAATTTACACAATACATTACTTTTGATTTCAGTTTTAAATTTTTCACATTTCTGCAATTAATTGTGATTAATTAATCGTGGTTATATATATATATTAGGGTGGGTCATAAATTTTTTTTTTAGAGTTGCTAACCTGGCTATGGTCTAGAAAGTTGTTTTTTTATGTACTAATTTAGGAAAGTATTTACTTTTATGGATTGAACAATGTCTTCCACCCGCAACTATAATTACAAAAATTAGCAGGCCCTAATATTATTCAAAAAAAAAGTTTTTCAAAATTATGTGATGATATATATATATACATATATATATATATATATATATATATATATATATATATATATATATATATATATATATATATATATATATATATATATATATATATATATATATATATATATATATATATATATATATATATATATATATATATATATATATATATATATATATATATATATATATATATATATATATATATATATATATATATATATATATATATATATATATATATATATATATATATATATATATAGTATATATATATATGTATATATATATATATATATATATATATATATATATATATATATATATATATATATATATATATATATATATATATATATATATATATATATATATATATATATATATATATATATATATATATATATATATATATATATATATATATATATATATATATATATATATATATATATATATAGGCATACAAACTCTAAAATCTTCAGTAAAAGTAGGAAGCAATTTCTAAAAAAAAACAGTTAAATTAACTTTTTAAAATTTTTTAGAACAGTTCTACTAACTTTCAATTAGACATTGGAGAAGACTGCTTGATATTTCAAAGTAATATATACTTTTTAGACATTACCTTACCTTTTAATGTTGATAACGAGCAGACTGGTGCTCAATTTCACTGCAAAACTAAGGTATTTTATGTTTTTACGTGTATATAATTTTTCTGGAGTAAAAATTGAAATATTGAAATTTTGAATTAAATTATAGTTTTTATTTTTAGAAATTGACCGTGACAATGCCTGTCTTACCGATCGGCGTCTGAATATGACAATATGTATTTTTCTAATAACTGTTTATCAATTTGTTTCAAAAAAAAAAAAAAAGTATCTGTATTTATATAAAGTTGTATATATGGTTGAATTAGATTTTTATCTTTATGAACTTGCGATATCCTATACTCTGTTTAAATTTTTGAGTAGAATGTTTATAAAACATTAGACTGTTTTTTACAAAAGATCAATCGGTGTAGTATTAGTTTTCTAGGAAAATATTGATTTTTTTTAAGCATAAAAGTTCAGTAATTGTGGTAATCCCTCTCCCTATTGAGGCCACAAAAGTGCGCAAGCATCTGGATAAAATTTTAGGTGTTTTTTCTAACAAGCGCTTAACTATAAATCAGGACTATCTTCAACTGGCTTTAAAATGCCTAAATCTAAAATTTTTTTTATGCTTATACCCATTTTAAAGCTTATATTTTTCTTTATAAGTTGACTTGTATTTTGATAATTACTAAAAAATAGAAAAAAATAATTTTTAAGCGGATTTGCGAGTTTTATTTGAATCTCCGAGTAAAAGTTTACTGTGGATTACTTCAGTACAGACTTCAGTGGGGCAGAATAGCTTTAAAACAGGACAAAAGTTTTTTTAAGTTTTGGATTTTTAAGTTGAAATATTTAAAGAGCACTTGTTAGATTTTAGAAAAATTATTGCTAAGATTTTTAAACATTTATTGCTAAGACATGGAACAACGTATTTTCGAGTAAATTCGAGTTAAATTAAAAAAAAAAAATCCGTAAGCAAAATCATTAAAATCTTGCATCAATAAATAATATTAAAAAGGATTTTACTTGATTCACTAAAATAAATCACAGTAATTTGAGTTTCATCCAAAAAGTCGAGAGAAAAAAAATCACTCAAACTTTTTTTTAAAAACGTATTACCCGAAAAATTATTTTAGCTCCGTAAAATAAACTTTTTTATAATTTTTTTTTTCTTGCGTAAAAAGTTGCGTTAACTTAAAGTAAAATTACGTATATAAATATAATGAATAAAGAAAACGCGTCACGGTAAGGAAGGAGGCGTGAACTGGTTAAATGCACTTTCCACGGTGCTCTATGACGATACCGTTAGGTCTTCTTGGGACACCTAAATAACAAAAAAAAAAAAAACGTAATAAAGCACGTTAATTTATAATAAATTTTTTTTAGTAAATCCAAACTATTTGAACAAATCATACATCGATACCTTAATATGCAAATTGGGTAACTCCATTTTTTGACAAAATAACTTGATTGCATTTGTTTTTTGCATGTCAATACACATGCTACGTAAATTGGGCGAGTCCAACATTATTACATTTCTAAATCCAGTATTTCAAGAGAAAGAACAAAAGTAATTGAAAATCAAGGTATTTTTTAAAGGGACAAGAGGTATTTTTTAAAGGGACAAGAGGTATACACCTAAAGAAAAAGTCTTTTATGCCAACTTTTTGCCAGTCAAAATTAGGTTTTTTTTTTCAAATCAAAAGGTTTTTTTTTCAGATGCGATATTTCTTGGCCCTGATTTTCTAATGTAAATCTATTATAAATTAAAGTTATAATACAAAATCTTACTATACCTTTAAAGAGTGGTATATTTACCTAAAAATAAACCATCATAACAATAATATATTGTATTAAAAAATGATCTTTATTTACTATTTAGGTAATTCAATCAGAGAAAATTACAGAGAGATAATGGCTGGAAAACACCTTGTTCTCCACTTTGATGGCAAGCTGTTAAAACATTTAGATAAAAATACCTTGCAATCTGTTGTAAGAGATAGAGTTGCTGTCAGTGTTACCAGCCCTGAATTTGAGAATAAAAACGATCTCTTACTTGGTGTTTTACCTGCAGAGTCTGGCAAAGCTGTTGATGAAACAGAAATTATTCACAACTTACTTGAGTCCTTTGAAATATGCAATAAAATTTTCGCACTTGTTGCAGATACTACCAATGTTAATACAGGAGCCCATGCAGGAATTCTAACCAGATTGTGCTATATTTTGGGAAGACATGTTCTCTGGCTGTTATGCAGACATCACATGTTTGAAATAGCAATACATAGGGCGATGGTAATTGTATTTGGAGTTACTGCTGCACCACAACGACAGTTCTATAAAGACTTCAAGAAGGACTGGGAAGTATATCACGCTATAGTTCAAAAATTTGACCTGTCTGAGTTTAAGAAATTTGATAAGAAGAAGCTAGAAGTTGGATCTGAACTTCATAAGCTTTACCTGGATGCTCAGGAATATATGAAGTTTGCACTTAATCACGAAGTGTTTCCAAGAGATGATTACAATCATCTAGTAAAGTATGCTGCATTTTATTTAAATATCTCATCACCAAAACTGAATGATTTTAAAATTCATTAACCAGGAGCCAATCACAATGCTCGTTTCATGGCTGACAGTCTTTACAATTTAGCTACTGTTATGACATCATTTATAATAGATTTTCTGCCTAAAGATCAGTTACCTCACCTGGAAAAGTCAGCTTTTATATGTGCAGTTTTTTATGCTCCATGGTATTTACGTTCATACAAAGCAGAATATGCTGTTAAGAATGATTACCTGTCATTCAAGTTAGCTTATGTTATACAACAAGAGTTTGATGTCAAAATTGGAAATGAATTTCTGAAATTTTTCAGCAGCACTCTTGGTACCTTGCCCCAAAGGTTGCTGTGTTAATACTGGCAGATCCAGATTTTGAAGCTTGCAATTCTAGACAAGCTGTTGACCTTTGAGGTACCAGATATCAACACTATTCGCAATGGTAAACCTGATGCTGTTTTAGTTTTACCTACCCCTGAAATAACAGAGTTGATTACAGAGGAAAGTTGGACTCTGTTCATTGTTCAAGGCATACAGGATGAAATTCCTACCTGGAAAACAGATTTGGCTGCTGGAAAGCTGGAGGAAAATGATTCATATGCATCATTTTGTGAGTTTGTTAAATCTCTAAATGTTACAAATGCCAGCAGAGCGGAATATCAATTTAATCCAAAGATATATAAGTAGTAGTATAAAGGAGGACAAAAGACAAGATATTCTGCTTGTTGTGCAAGAGCACAGGGCATTAATATCAAAAGGAGCAAAACAATTAACACTGGCCAAATTGTAATTAATATTTTTTTCAGAAAAAAACAATTATTTCTCTATTTGCGTAAGAACCTAAAATCACCTTCCAGCACTAAATATGGTCCTAGAGAGGTAAAATTTGATTTATATACTTTTTTTTATGTATAGAACAGGTATTTATACCGCGACCTTTCATTTTCTGAAAATCGTGATATTTTGGCAACCCCTAATGCACATGGCAAGTTCATTCCACCCAGGTTATAGTGAAGGAAAAAACATCCAGGTCTTTATGTTGTTTTAACACTGAGTTTGCGCCTCCGGGAACAAATTGGAGCTAGTCTGATAGTAGTTGGACTAAACAGGGCCTAGCCAAACTATGGTTTACTAAGGCATTTTTAGAAAAAATTGGTCCACAACGTCCTCAGTTATTGGTTCTAGATGAGCACGATTCTCACAACTTTATTGAACTAATTGATGTTGCTATCCAGAACCAGATACATATAGTTGAAATGCCTTCACACACATCAAACTGGCTTTAACTATACGACCGCACTTTATTCAAGCCACTGAAGGATTATTATTGCTCTACAGCACAAGATCTGATAGGTCAGTTTCCAGGAATTATTATTTGTCGTTCAAATTTTGCAGGGATATTTGCTTCAACTTGGGAAAAAGCAACGACTTCTAGCAACATTACATCTGAATTCAAGTCGTGTAGAATTTATCCATTTAATCCTCAGGCTATTCCTAGTGATGTATATTTACCAAACTATATATACATAGCTGAGGATATATCAGTTAATACAACTTAAAACAATTGTTTTTTGGTTAGTATTGTACTATCGTGTTTTTGCTAATACTACTATACCATAAAAATTATCATTTAAACTTTTGCTAGCAACTGTGCCTATATCTTATGTACAAATTGATAAAATGAATGAAGCATAAAGTTTTTGCATTTCAATACTAACTTGCATTTCAATACTATGATTTATTATTTTCTTAGGAATTCCAATCATCAATTGTCAGTGCCGGATCAAGGGCTATAGCCTGGGTCCCGCAAATTTAGGGGCCCCCATAAATTTAAGAGGTTTTTTTTTTTTTTTTAGTCATTTTTAGGCTCTGGCCCATAAAAAAGCTTCCAAAAACAAAAATAGCCCCGGGCCCCAAAAAGTCCATATCCGCCACTGTCAATTGTTTAAGAAATTAATTTTTCAGACGTTGATGCTTCTATAGATGCTGGAAAAGTTGCTAATTATCTAGAACAATTACAAAATGGCACTGAAGAAGATAACACAACTCACAGTTCGTTACAAAGCAACACTTCTTTTTTGGAAGCAGAGACTGTTGTTCATAATAATCAGCTTGCATATTTAGTCAATCCAGTTGAAGAAAAAAATGTTGACTGCATTGTGAATAATTTTACCAATCATACTAAGCAAAAAAAAAAAAAAAAAAGAACCATCAAACTTTAATTCTACTACAGTTTCAGATTTTTCGTTTGCAAATTCTTCCTACCCCCTGGTAAGTCAATCATTTTACAGTTTTTTTTCATTTCATTTGATCAAGTGATCAATAGTTGCATGAAACAATGCAACTTTTAATTAATTTTTAGTTTTAAGATAATTCAAATTTTTTTAAATTATTTAAATACTTCCCAACCGGAAATTTTTGCATTGCGCCATTCCTTACAGCAGGCAAAGTACTGCGCCAGTATTGGCTTACCAATAGTTGGCCGGCCAGTGCTGGTGAAGTACTGATTAAAATGTAAGACATTACTGCGCCAGTGCTGAAAAAATAGCACTGGACTAATACCTTAATCCAGCGTTGGCACAATACCGATTTCCGAGCCTCGCGAAAAGAATGTGCCAGAATTCAAGCACATGTTTCTTTTACGATAATTAATTATCGTAAACAGTATAATTCACCTTTACCATTCACTTTGAAAAATGCAGCAAATTCTTATTAAAAACTATTGTTAAATATTCTGTTAAAAACTGGGTCTATATTACTGGGTTTTTTCATCTTTGTCTTGGTAAATTTTGATTATCAGTCCGTATGTTGTTTAAAATTTCATAAATTATAAAACAAATTTTGCTATTATCACTTTTATTTAATTTACTGTTACTAAAGCTTTAGTAACAGTAAATTAAAGAAAAGTGATAATAGCAAAATTTGTTTTATAATTTATAAAATTTTAAATAACATACAGAGACAAATTATTCTGTAAATACCCATCTGAAAACGAGTATCATGTACTAGAAAATATGAGTAAAATGTCATTTATACCAGGAGTTTTGTGGAAAGGTTTTGAAATTATTTTAATTAAAAAGTATGTAATGAAACTCTTTATGTAATCAATTTTAAATGCATTATAACTTTAATATTGTCATATATAAAGTTATTTATTTACATTATAGAAAGCTATGAACAAGGATTGCGACGCATGATTAGTGCATGCTCTGAGTTTGTAGTTCAGAGCAGTAATTTTGAAGATTTGAACAGTTAGAAGAAGAATCTGCTCCTGTTAAATTAAGCAGCTCTAAGATTAAAGCATCTTTAAAAGATATCTCTTCATTTAAAGGTATGACTTTAAGTTTATATAAGTTATTTTTTTTCATAAAAAAATTAAAACATAAAAAATCAAAAGATTTATTTAACCTTATTACTGTTTTGCTGGCTTTTTAAATGATATCTATATCTGATCTGTTTTAGAGCATAATGAATCCATTGTTTCTTTTAAAGTAAAGAAAAGAAGATCGTCATGCCGTGATGAACAATCTAATGATTCTTCGTCCTCATCTCCTAAAATAAAGAAAATATTGACCTCTAAATGTAACCCAGCAAAACAAAACCGTATGTTTTCTTTAATCGAAAAAAAAATCATTATAGTTAAAAATAACCATTATTGTGTTAAAGCAATTTTAATTATTCAATGAGTTTATTATTTTTAGAAATGATAAAGAATTCCAGTATATCACATGAAAACTCCAGGAAAAATTTAGACAAAGATAAAATAAATAAAAAAGGTAATACAATATATTTTTTAGTTTACATATAAATCCTATTTTAATATTTTTTTAATGAAATCATTTCTAGATATCTATATCTTGTGTGTTTTAGATCTTAGTATTGAAAGCAGTGGAGATAGTGTTATTTCAAAAGAATCTTTTGTTTCCTTTGAAGTAAAGAAAAAGCGATCGTCGTGTCGTGATGAAGAATCTAATGATTCCTTGTCCTCATCTCCGAAAATAAAGAAAATATTGATCTCTAAATGTAAACCAGCGAAACTAAACCGTATGCTTTCTTTAATCAAAAAATAAAATCATTATTAAAAATAACTCTAATTGTTAAACACAAAAAAAAATGTGTTAAAGGATTTTTTATTATTCATGAAGTTTATTATTTTCAGAAATGATAAAGAACTCCAGTATATCACATGAAAACTCTATGAAAAGTATAAACGAAGATAAAATGAATAAAAAAGGTAATGCAATATGTTTCTTAGTTTTCTTTCTTACATGTAAATGTTGTTTTAATATTTTTTAATAAAATCATTTTCAGAATTTTGATCATTGCTTTCTCAGTAAAATTCTGACAATATTTTTTTAGATGTGATACTAAATCCAAATTATAAGTATTGTCCTACATGTGGCTGTGCAGGTAAGGATATTGTCAGAAATGTTTTTACCTATAATTCTTAGTTCATTGTAAATAATTAATTTAACTTTTCACTTTATTAAGAAAATGACATTATGGAAGATTTATGTTTAAACCACACCAGTGTCGAAATGGAATTTATTATAATATTTATTCATTTATAACATAAAAAAAAAAATGACAATAATAATGTAATAATAATTAACGATTTATTCATTTAAAATGAATGGTGGTTTTTCTTTACTAATAAGAAAATTTAGATTTTCATGACTAAAGCTAAAGGTCATTTAGCTTTAGTCATGAAAATCTAAATAAAAAGACAATTAACGAATTACCATTCAACCATGTAGAAAGCTTCCTTGATTTTGATAATAAATTGAAGACTGGTTTAGTAATGATGCAAAAACTGGTAAATAGTTTAATACTGATTCAAAAAATGCCAGAAATATTAGTGTTAAGTCTGCTACGAAATATTGTATTATTAAAAATTATTTTTGTTATAATTAATATTATATTTAATTATTTTGTATATAAATTTTATATATAGATTAAAATTTTCTTTCTTTTAGAAATGCTTTATCATGTTAAATGTGAAAAGTACATTAAAACTTTCTGAAAATTTTTCTTTTATAATTCCTAAGATTATTTTACCAAATATTCAAGTGCTATTCAGTGCTTTTGGGCGAGAATCAAGATTATTTACCAAATATTCAAGCGCTATTCAGTGCTTTTGGGCGAGAATCAAACGGTGTAAAAAAGTTAAATTTCTCTGGTACAGAAACTTACAAATATTTGCTAGGTACATTGTCTTATTTTTAACTTTAGCAAACACGAATAAAATATTATTTATATGTAATCTCTTTTATATTTAATATGTAATTACATATGTATGTAATTAAAATACATATGTAATTACATATGTAATATGTAATTACATATGTAATATGTAGATTAATCTATATATTACATAATTTATATGCAGTATGTAATTTCTTACTAAACCCCTAAATACACAGTTTAGATCTTTATTTTAGAAGTAATTAGAAAGAAATTTCCTGACATAAATGAAAAAGAAATTTCAAGTCAAATAAGTCGCTGGTTTTCAGGTGCAAAGGATAGAGATGGTGGAAAGAGATACCGATTATTAAAATAAAAAAAGTCGTGAAGAGCGAAAGGATATCGAAAATGAAGACGAAATTCTATAATTTTATCTATTTGTAATAATACAAAAAAAAAAAATTACTTAAAAAGTATAAATAATATAATTTTTGTAATAAAAGATTGTCTTTTAAAGTTTATACTATAGTGTCAATTGTGTGTGTGTGTGTGTGTGTCTGTGTGTGTGTGTGTATTATGATTTTCAGACTCTGATAACAGGTTTGGCGCGACAACGCCAAAACCTGATAGTGAGTTGATAGATATGGTGCTAATAGAGCGCGACAGCGCTCAATTTTTCAAGAAAGTACTATTTTAATATCAGCTGCTAACATTGGTTAAGAACTATAGTTCTTACTGGCACAGTACTGCGCCTGTTGTGAATTTTTGATTAGGCAGTAATATGCCATTACCAGATGCCAGCAATGGTTAAGTACTGGACATCCAGTACTGGCGAAGCGTTATCATCCCAGATAAATGCTAGTGCCGAACCAGTACTGGCTGCCAGTATTGCGCCAGTATTAGACAGTACTGCGCCTGTTGTGAATTTTCGCTTGGGTTGTTCTTTTATTGAATATATATGTTTTTATCAATGCAGGTAATGGAGATGATGATGTCTTGGCATATCCTAAGCCCACCGCGCGGAAAAAGATAGTAAACAATAAAGGTCAGCTTAAATACTTCGTTTTAACTTCTCAAGAAGCATACTCAGCAAAGCTGAAATATCACTAAGACAGAATCCAACAGGAAAGAGAAAAATGCGAAGGAAAACAACTGCGATTTGTTAATGATGCTAAGCGACTCAAAGAAAAAGAAGAAAAAAGGTATTGGCAAAGAAAAAAAAATTAGAAAATAGTGCCAACAGGTCTATAGCAATAAGAAAAAAGAAGTTCATTTTATTATCATCTGATTTTCAACCATTGGTTGATTCCGAGATCAACCAATGGACAGCTGCTCAATATAAAAACTAAACTGACTGGGGCAAAAAGAAGACAATATTTGTCATACCACTACGGCTTGTAAGTTTTGATGTGTTGAAACTATACTTTTTTTACACATTTTACGATTACAATTGAGATTGATCTCAGAATCCAGATTCAAGTCAGAATCTAGGGAGAAAGTTCGCTTTCACAAAAGCACCCTTGTTTTTTACTTTTCTAATTTAAATGGTGCATTTGAGCATAGAAACTAACTACCGAGATTTAATCTCACTCACCTGTATATAACGTCGCCTACGCAAGTATAAGTTCTTTTTTAATTTACAATGGGCGACTTTAAATCAACATGGCGAGATTGAGTTCAAGTGGGCCAGAATCAGTGCTTTTGACACACTGTACAACTTATAATGGTACTACCAACTACTCTCATAAAATCTAAATAATTTTACATAGTTTTGTAGCTGAAGGAATAAGCTATCTAATGATGTATAGTTCAGCTGTGCAAGTCTAATAATAGCCTGTCAACATCAATTTTAGTGCGGATGTGGGCGAGGTTCGATGAAGTTACTCTAATAAATAAATGTTAAATACTTAAGTAACTTATACAATTTTATGGTATACAGAATTTTTTTTTTCCTGTAGGTATATCAAAAATAATAAAATTGTTTTTTTCTGATTACTGATATTCGAGCGTTATTGTATAATCCTGATGGCAATATCTTTTATAAACTGAGGTTTTTCGATCCATAGATTGCATTACCTCGAAGAAAGAAAAATATAATCCCAAAAAACATTATTGACTTGAATAATCTACATCAAACAAGACTAAAAATATCTTTGCGAAAATATAATGATTTACAGGATATCAAAATATCAATGTCCGATAACTACCACGATTACTACAATAATATTCACACGAATAATAATAATTTTTACTTCTTCCACTCCTTCTTCATTTTTTTTTTTCTAGCTGCCTATATCAATAAAGGTGCAACTGTTTTGTTCAACTATGTTTAAATGTTTATCCTTTATTATTATTATTTTAATTTCATTACTTTTTTATATTCTAATAAAAAAAAACTTGTAAAAATAGTTTGTTTTTATTTCTTAACAAATTGTGTAACTCCTAGAACTATAGCATTAATTTTACATAATCTATCAAAGTAAAACTCCAAAAAAAGACAATAAAACCATTATACAGCTAATTCTCCACTGTTTTTAATATACAATGATCTTCCGAAATCCTCAAAAAATCCTGATGTCATAATGTTTGCAAATGATACTAAATTATTTTATTCATTCCTGTCAATTACAGAACTTTTTAAAACAACAAATATTGAACTTGAAAAACTTAATATTTGGCTAAAATCTAATAAATTATCTTTAAAAACAGAAAAAACTAATTACATCTTATTCCATCCCAATCAAAAAAGAAAAAAACTACCAAATATATTGCCATTGCTAAGAATAGAAAACAAAAAATCAAAAGAACCACAACAACTAAATTTCTAGGTTTACTTAGTGCTGAAAATATTTCATGGAAAGCACATATTGGTTACCCAGTCAAGACGCGATATCAATGTGATATCAGAATGATATCAAAACCTTCTCAAGCTATGATATCATATAATGATATCAGTATGATATCATAGTGATATCATAACTTTGAGAAGTAAACTTTATTTATAGAAGAATTTCATATATAAGTTATAAAGCACAGTAAAAGTTAAGTTTTTCTCTTTTAATGTCCAAATAGTAAGTTTTGATTTATAAACTTATATTATGATATCATTATGATATTAAGAATTTGTCATGCTATGATGTGAAATACAAGTTGCTTAACATTCATACTACTTTGCCGGAAAACGTCTTTCAAGAATTGACTATTACTTTCAAGATGACTGAAAGATAAGTGAATTAGTATTTAAAAAAATGGAAAGACCAACTCGGTGTAGTTAAGGCGATTTACAAAATATTTGAATACTTTTATTTGGAATTAGCATGGTTTTGTCAACATATTATGCCCAAACAAGATCTTTAAATGCTATAGTTTTTTTTACTTAAGGTTTTTATAATATTTAAAGAAACTTTTTTTTTTTTTATTCATAATTTTCAAAATCTTTTTACTACCGGTAATAATGTATCTTAAGAACACTATTTTGAAGTCTTTAGATCAATTCCGCTCATCGGCATTAACATGAATTTAGTTAAAATCTTTTAAAAAAGTTTCTTAATTTACTACTGATCCTAGTTCTAATCGGTTGTGACTTATATTAACTATATATAGTTGTCAAAACACAATATTTCTATCAATTTTCACAAAAAATACTGGAATTCCGACCAAGAAAGAGCTTATAATTATAAAAAAATTGCCATTAAACGATCAGAACAGATCATATTGTTAAACTATAATGTTCATTTCATCTAAAAAACGTATTAATATAAAATCTTATTTAAATTTGGACGAACGATTGTGATTTTAGGATGATTAAAAAAAAAAAAAAATATTCCACGATCTGGGTTTTTTCGCAACAAACATTTTTATTTTATGATACCGCAAAATTTATTATTTTAATATTTTTCGTCTTTTCATAATTCACAGACCACACCATTTCACGGAAATATGCCGTAGTCAACAAAATATCATACAGACTTTATAATATTTTAAAAGTGCCTTAACTACACCGAGAAGTAAATGAAACTTTATACTTGTTTTATTGTTAGCTGCAATTAAAAAAAAAAATTAAAAACTAAATTGCATTCAAAGTAATAATTAATTTTATTACAGTAAAATATTTGTTTTTGATATTTATTTTTAATACGAATATGTTGCAGAATATATGGATAATATGCCACATCACCTATTATTATTCAAAAACATTCTAACTGTTCTAGAGTTATTTTTTAGTCTATATACGGCTTAGATTTTAGTATTTATTTAAAAAAAGATGTATGTATTTAAGATAACAATAATAAATAACATTTTTGGTAATTGCAAAAAATCAAACAGCATCACCTGCTTTCATTGACCTATATTTACAATTTATTACAACATAACATTTAAAACTAATACTAATATGAACGTGTTAATTTAGTACATATTAGTAGTAATAGTTAAACAGACCCAATGAATGTGTTGTTTTGCACTCTATTTCTTATAGTATTACAGCAGTTATGTTTGATTGCAACTCAGCTATTAATTAAAAGCTGTTTTTGCTGTAACACCTTCAATTGAAACTGAGTTCCATGCATCTAAAATTCTGTTTAAAAAAGGAAATGCTCCCTTTTATTATAAGGAAGCATTTCTTTTTTAATATAATTGCAGCTTTAAGAGTCAACTTTAATCTAATTGCAGCTCTAAGAGTCCTAAAGAAATTCCGTCTTAAATAGTATTAGTAAATAGAAAGCGTTTTCCAATATTTATTTTGTCAATGTCATGCATAAATTTGTATAATTTGAACAAATCTCTCCTTTTTATATTCTCAGAGTTAACAAGCTTAAGGCAATCAGTGGAATTTTTAAACATAAATCATTTAAGAAGTTCCAAAAGTAGAAGGAAAGCACAAATGAATTAGCTATGCTTCTAGAAAGACTTTCAAATTAGCATAGTTAATAAATACCCTTTGTAAATGTAGAAGTTAAAAATTCTGGTTGCTTAAATAACAGTTAATAAAGCTTAATAAAAGGACTTAATAGGACAAAAATCCATAATAATAAGACTTAAATTCTATAAATAGGAGTTATTAGGACTGAAATCTATAATTACAGCAGAAAGGATTTAAGAACTTCTCACTAATAGTAAAAGCAGTAATTATGATAGTAATTAAAATATTATGCTGACATTTAGAGAAAACATAGTTGATGGACTGTTAACTATTCATTATTCTAACAAGAGTAACTACATTTTAATCACTTTTGTGTAGATCTTCTAGTACAAGTTATGACGCTATTGAAATTGCCTTAAAACTCCGATGTTACTATAAAGTTAGGTTTGTAAATCTTCCAAGATATTTCATTTGTTAGACTTATTTAAAAGTTTAATTATTTGTATTGAATACTTTAGTTTTGATATTTCTTTGCAGTTATTTTATTTTTACTTAAATGTTATATTTAATTTACTTTAAATTTTTACTTTAAATGTTATATAAACTGCATTCTTTAACTGCATTTAGTTGCATCATATTACTTCTTTATTGGTTTTTTTAGTTAGTATACATATTTTTTTGGATAAAAGACGGTATTTTGATATTATTATAAACAATGTCATTTGCCATGAGGGTCTTCCATAAAGTATGGATGCAGGTATAGGGGAGGAAATTACCCAAAAACTTATGAATGCAAGAGAGAGAGAGAGAGAGAGAGAGAGAGAGAGAGAGAGAGAGAGTTAAAGACACCAAGTATGTACGTGGTGTGACTAATTTTCATTCTCTATCTATTTGAAAACTTGCTTTCTTTTTTTATTAAAAAAAGCATAGAGTTTCTTGAGCTTATAAAATTATTATTCTGTTAAATAACAAAATTAATAATTCTGTTATGATTGATGTCAAAATAACTAAAAAAATTTTGTTTTTAATGCTTTGAAAAAATTATGCGTTGGAAAAGAGTTGGGGGAAAGAGGTTGATTGTGTAATAACAGATATGCATGCAGTGCGAGGAGAAGGGGAGCATAAAAAGCATACAGGTGCGTACAATGGGAAGAGGTTCTTTGATTAGTGGTTTTACTGCATACATATTTTATGTTTGTCCCCCTAAGATTTCCCCGTCAAGTCTTTCAAATTTTCTAAACTAGCTGACTTCTGTAATCCACAAAACAAATTCACAACAAATGGAACTTTAACAAATATTGTCAATATGACACTAGATTGACCAGAGAAATTTTTCCCCCAACTCTTTTAATTACTACGATAGTAATAAAAAAAAATTTAAGATGGTATTTTGAGATCTATGCAATACTTTAAACATTGTGAAATTAGTCTTTAACCATTGAGAGACTGCCAATCCATAAAAGTGCAAATATGTTTCTCTGGTCAATCTAGTGTCATATTGACAATATTTGTTAAAGTTCCATTTGTTGTGAATTTGTTTTGTGGATTACAGAAGTCAGCTAGTTTAGAAAATTTGAAAGACTTGACGGGGAAATCTTAGGGGGACAAACATAAAATATGTATGCAGTAAAACCACTAATCAAAGAACCTCTTCCCATTGTACGCACCTGTATGCTTTTTATGCTCCCCTTCTCCTCGCACTGCATGCATATCTGTTATTACACAATCAACCTCTTTCCCCCAACTCTTTTCCAACGCATAATTTTTTCAAAGCATTAAAAACAAAATTTTTTTAGTTATTTTGACATCAATCATAACAGAATTATTAATTTTGTTATTTAACAGAATAATAATTTTATAAGCTCAAGAAACTCTATGCTTTTTTTAATAAAAAAAGAAAGCAAGTTTTCAAATAGATAGAGAATGAAAATTAGTCACACCACGTACATACATGCTGTCTTTAACCCTCTCTCTCTCTCTCTCTCTCTCTTGCATTCATAAGTTTTTGGGTAATTTCCTCCCCCTATACCTGCATCGATACTTTATGGAAGACCCTCATGGCAAATGACATTATTTATAATAATGGAAAAGTCATATAAGGTAAAATATTTTAATTTGTGATGCACCAGCTTAAGCTGTTATTTAATCTCTATAATGGTCATTATGGATGTGATTGTAAAGTGAAATAAACCTATAATGGTTGAATGAATTTTTATGCCCACAAAACATTTAGAATTCTAAATCAGAAAAATCATCACAAGGATATGAGTGTCTTTTTGGGCAATGTTTAGAATAAGATAATATATATATATATATATATATATATATATATATATATATATATATATATATATATATATATATATATATATATATATATATATATATATATATATATATATATATATAAATTGTCTTTAGTGTTCTATATATTTTTATCTGGCTGTATATATGGAAAAAATAATATTTTAATAATATTAATTCATATGTCAAAAATTTTTTAGATTCTAATTGCAGTGTATTTCAAAATACGATGTTTTATGAAATCTTAAGCAAGTTCAATAAAATGATAGCAATGGCTCATCTCAGGTAAAATAGTAATATACAATACCAAAATAATAAATTTAAAATTATTTACAATCAACTAAGTTAAATAAATATATATATAGGCAAATGTGTTATTATTTATTTATGTTGTGGTACAATGCCATGTTCTATTATAAGTCTGCTTTTTTTCCAGAGTTTAGGAAGATCATTATTTGTTAAACTTTGTTGCTATATACAAGCCTTCCCAGAAAAGGCGTGCGGTTTTTCGTCACGTATGACCACACGCGATTGTAATATTTTAGAAAACGTGAACACGGCTGTTTGCAAGTTTTATAATAATGCTGAAAAAGTTTCAAAAACAAAAAAACAAAATTAACAAAATAAAAAGAGATTGAAATAGAAAAAAATGAAAACAAATTAATAATTTAAATAATTTGTGTATTGTTTTTATTTTTGTTTCTTTAGAGTTACATTCAGCAACAAAATTAGATAAGGCGAAGCAAAAAAAAAAAAAACAGTTTGAAGTCTACAATAAAAAGAATGATTTTCCTTTTCTTAATTTTTTTTAAGAGGATAGCAAAAATACAAATTGCAATGTGCTTGTATAATTTATTTGTTTAATTTTAATGTAACAACAAGGGTTGAATTAAGCGAATGCAAAACGCAAAATCTGGAAAAATATCTAGTATTCAAAATTTTAGTTTATACAAAATTGTGTTCCTTGTTTTTTTGTTAAGGGTAGAACCAACTTAAATTTGTTAACGAAAAAATAAAAAATAAAACAATAAACTTACGATTACAAAAGTAATAACACTCTAGTCACTAACTGCATTACAAAAGTAATAACACTATAATAGTGTTATTACTTTTATAACGCACTTAAAACTTTTAAAATTCATTCTTTATTCAAGCAACATTAGTATTCCCAAATTTTAATTGAAGTAGAAAAATATCTAGAAGAATAAAGTAGATGTTCAAATAATATTAAAACTAAAGTAACTTATAAAATCGTGACAAACAACTTTATGAAAACGTTTCATATTAATATGAAAAACGTTACTAATGGACCGTAAAAAAGCGCGTTAATTTTAAAATTAACTAATAAAAATATTTCATTGGTTGATTTTAAAATTAACGCGCGTTTTTACGTAACGTTTTTCATAATGCTATACTTTTTTATAACGGTGTTTAAAGGCGAGTTTCCACTCATCCGTTTTTCAACGGGAACGGGGTAGGAAAGGAAAAAATAATCACGTGAGCATGCGTAATAAAAGTTTTTATTTGTCCAAAAGAAAACTGCGCATGCTCACGTGACTATTTTTCTGTTCCCTTTCCCTTTCCCGTAGAAAAAAGGATGAGTGGAAACTCACCTTAAGTGATATGTGAAAATTTCCTGAAATTTTTAATAATATTTGAATATCCGCTATATTTTTTCTAGATGCTTTTCTACTTTAATAAATGTTTAGAATTAATAATGTTGTTTGAACAAAGAATGAACTTTAAAAGTAATAAATGCTTTGTAAATGTAATAACACTATTATAGTTTTATTACTTTTATAATACAGTTAGTGACTAAAGTGTTAATACTTTTGTAGTCGTAAGATTTTTGTTTTGTTTTTTGTAACTTTCTCGCTAGCAAGCTTTTAATAATTTGCTCCTTATTAACAAAATACACAGCTTTGCATGAACTAATGTTTTAAAGACCTAATATTTTACCAGAGTTTGCAAACGCAATTGTATAATTCAACTCTTGATAAAAAACTTGTTACATTATAATTATACAATATATTTTACAAACAGATGACGATACATATTTTCTCTTTCCTCTTTAAAAGAAAAAACTCATAAAATATGGGTAAGTCATCCTTTTTAACGTCTAAAACCTTTTTTTTTTTTTTTTTTTTCTTTGACTTAATGAATTTTGTTGGCGATAATAATAACCACTAAAAAAAAATAAAATAAAAACAACACACAAATTATTTAAACTATTATTATTGTTTTCTATTTAAGTTTACTTTAATTTCTTATGCAGTTATTAAATTTAAAACAATTTTTCAGTAACGCATATATAACTTATGCAAACGGCCGTGATCACGTCCTCTAACTTGAAAAACGTTTTCGTGGTCGTACGAGAAAAAAAACCGCACGCCTTTCCTGGGAAGGCTTGTATATAATTGACAGCACTGCCAATTATATAGTACCACTTGAACAAAGTTTATTTATATTTACTTCATTGTGCCCACAAGATTTATTTTCTATTACTAATTGTATATTTACATTTTACAACAACAAATCATTTTTTGAACGAAATTAAATTATCTATCTATCTTTAGGGACTGCTTATTAGTGTTTTTTGAATACTGAGGTAGGCCTAGTTTTCAACTTTTACTGTAAACTTATGCAAACTGAACTAATTTTGCAACATTCTTCAATGCTTTTGTATAAGTCTGAGATATAATGTCTATTTTATTATTTTTTTTTCTAGGTTTTTTAGGTTTACTATTTGAATTGCAAAGCAATGAAGCTTGCGTAACAGCAATATTTAACTCTTACCTGAAAAAAAATTACAAAACTTAATATAAGACAAATTTGTTGATAAGGTAAAAATCATTTTTGTATTGTTAATATTTAGGCAATAATTTAGATTTTTGTTGGTGGCTAATATTTCTGTTTATTATTTTCAGCTCGCAACATTGTTTTCAGACGATAAATAAATCTAAATTTTATTTGGAAAAGAAGTAGAATGTAACATTCAAGTGACTTTTAGATCAAGTTTTTATATCTTTCGAAAACCCAATGGTAAAGTTAAAGCAATGCAATAGCCGAGCCCATATCTCAATCTCTCTGAATATATATCTGTCAAAGATCGTTCTTCAAATTTGTGACATTTTCTGTATTTCTTTTTGTTAAATGTGGTTTTATTTTGATATCATAATGATATCATAAATGTCTCATATCATGATATCATATATCTCATAGTTTGATATCATTTTGATATCAATATGATATCAAATTCCTGACTGGGTATTTAAATACTAAAATAACCAAAAACATTGGTGTGCTATACAAAGCTAGAACAATGTTATCCCAAGAAAATTTAAAACATCTTTATTTTTCATTTACACATACCTATTATACATATGGTAATATAGGATGGGCAAGTACCTATTAGTCCAAATTGAAATCGCTTTATCGACATTAAAAACATGCCGTTAGAATTGTCTATAAAAAAGATAAACTCACTCATGCTGAACCTTTGTTAAAATTCCTTAATGCACTAAACATTTATAGAATTAACATTTACCAAAATATTCTGTTCTTGCTAAATATAATATAAATATAAACTCGGGCTTGTCCCACCACATTTCTTAAGTGAATTCTTTAGAAGCAATAGAAATAGATATGACACTAGAGAAGTAGGAAACTTTAATATACCGTTCAGAATAACAAAACTATCGCGTTTCGCAATTTCATATCGCGGTCTCTATCTCTATAATAAAATTTAAAAAAATATAAACTCGGGCTTGTCCCACTACATTTCTTAAATGAATTCTTTAAAAGAAATAGAAATAGATATGACACTAGAGAAGTAGGAAACTTTAATATACCATTCAGAATAACAACTATCGCGTTTCGCAATTTTATATTGCGGTCCCTATCTCTATAAAAACTGATATCCGAAAATGCCATAATTACAAAATTAGATAACATAAATTGTTTGAAAATCTTACTAAAAAATTCATTCTAAATATAAACAATTGAATTTACACTAAGTTAAAACTGAAACTAGAACCAAGTTTAGCGTTGAAAACAAAATCCCAAAAAACCTCAATAATATATATTAAAATAAAAAAGTTAATATAAATCAATAAAAATTATATTTTTGCCTAATAATATATTTATGTATATTATGTGTACTACAAACAGGAATTTTTTTTTTTCTTTTTTTTTTTATTTTATTATTTGTGAATCCAATATAAAATGAAGTATTTTGTGAAACTAGAAACATTGTAAAACGAAAATACAAAAAATATTACGTTTCCCGCGTACTTTCAATATTAACGATACCCTGCAATCGTATTTTTTGTATTCTATAAAATTGTCATATATATATATATATTTTTTAACATTATGTATTTTAAAAACATTATAACATTGTACCAGTTATGTAGAATCACAACATTGTAAACATAAAAGAACAAAAAAAAATAAAATAATAATGTCATGGTTATTGTATTAGAAACATGTCTTTTCATCATATTGGCATTTTAGGATAAAGTAAATAATATTAAAAATATGTGTAACAAAATAATGTAGTTTTTTGTTCACCCTGTAAAGTAAACATTTTGGAGATACCCAACTTGCATATTAAGGTATCGATATATAATTTTTCTCGATGTTAATACATACTTACCATTAAATGGTCAATTAACAGTAGAATATGCTTTAAACTTTTTTAACATAACTTAAATTTTTAAATGCTTTAATTTATAATGCATAACAAAAATTTGAGGTGAAATTTTATTTTCGAATTAACTTTTATTTGAACTTTCTTTAATAAATTATCAAGTAAAAAACGTAGACCCAAATAAAAAAAGCCAAAAACGTCGAAATACGTACAAAATAAAGATAAATCTAAAATTAATCTTTACACAAAAAAAAATGTTAGCCAATGATTTGTTAATAATATTAGTATTATCATAAATCCAAAAAAAAGTTTAACCTCTTAGAGTCTGCTGTTTTGACAAAATATATTTTTCCGAATCTACGATAATAAGCGACCGTTGCGCAGTGGTTAGAACCCTTGCTTTAGAAGCAAGAGATCCAGGCTCGAAACGAGCTCTGGATATATTTTGTGGTGTGAACTTTCTGGTTAAATGCACTTCCACGGTGCTCTGTGACAAGTTTAAATTTGTTACTGTAATCAGTGGCGTAGGAACAGGGGAGGAAGGGGGGCGAAGGGGGCAACAGCCCCAACTAAATCACTAGGGGGGGGGGCGGACACCTCATTTAACCCTTTCCCTATTTCCTAAACAGTTTTAAATTTTTTTTTAATGATATCAACAGCGGAATCATTATTTTTCAGTCTGCAATGACTCAATCACAAATAGACATCACCATGGAAAAGTATATCCATAAAACTGTTTAAGATACTATGGCCTACTAACTATTTTCTAAATGAATGTGTGCTGGCAAACAACAGTCTTTCATGGAGTCATTGCGTTGAAAAACATGTTGCATAAAAGGTAGTTATAGTAAAACATGCATGTTACTTTTTATAACCCTTTAAAATTTTAAAAACAGACTCGGGTATGCTTAGGCAAAATGTCAAAGGAGGCTCTCAAAGATGCTTACGTGTAAACATAATTTTTATAAAATATGCTTGTTTCCACACTTTTATTTTTCTGTTCTAATATTGAAGTTTTGCTGGGCAGGGACTTTATTGGTCTACGCATCATACAACTGAATGAACTTTGGTTTTATTAGTTTAAACGGTTTAAGTTAAAAATACTAACTTAAATGGTTTCCATGCTCTAAATATGCATTATCAACAATTCCAATAATTCACTTATCATATGCTTTTTTAACAAAATTTGATTCTGTAGAATCATTTTTTTTATAAGCATACCAAGTAAAAACATGCTTATAAAAAATATGTTTAAAGTTATTTAGTTTTATATCTTGATATAATTTAAATCAATGCAATAGAACGTTCGAAATACGATGGAACGTTATACAATTTTAAAATACAATAGAACGTAAAGTTAAAAAAATAATAATAAAGTTGAAGTTTATTGATAACGTTTTTATCTAGTTTTTTAATGTTCATACAATTTTTAAAATTGTTATTTTGTAAGTTGTTAACATTGTTTCAGCTTGACTAAATAAAAAATTATTTAATTGAAATATAAATTATTAAATTACAGTATTTATATTATCTTATCAATCCGATTAACTTCGAAGCGTAGGCGAATCGAGGATTTTTACCAATCGAAACTTACTGCACTAAGTTTTACGTGAGTACAATTATTTATGTTACACAAACTCCAGGGGCGTGTCTAGGGGATGCTGCTAAGTTAATGGACGTACCCAAAAAAAATTAAATAAAAGTTTTTCAATTTGATTATGTTGTTGAAAAAAGTTTTACAATATTTAACTTTCAAAACCAAACTACAACTAAAACTAACAAATAATGCGCGGTCAATTATATAAAACGGTTGGCTATTTTTGTTTTTAGAGGCCTTTTTATGGGTCAGAGCCTAAAAATGACAAAAAAAAAAAAGGTCCTCTAAAATTTTTGGGGGTCCCAAAATTTGCGGGGCCAGGGGCTGTAACCCCCTCTTGATCCGGCACTGGATACAGTTTGAAAGTGTTATAAAGTACCTGTGTTGTATTGATTACTGTAACTATTAGTTACAGTAATCAATACAACTTCTTGATTGAATTGATGAACGAAGCACACCAGGCTTTCCTATGCTGAAAATCAACATTGCTGCAGCTGAAGCATCACTTTAAACGTGTTTTTTAAAAAAGTGCACAGTGGGTGCATAAACTACATTCTGAGCTAATTTGTTCCATCGGTTAGTAAATCGGTTTGTAAAGAAGTGCTGACGTTCTGAATTTCTTTTGATCAGTTGTCGTTTTAAACATCGGCTGTTTCTTCTCAGATTTTATCGTGAATTTAACAAAAAAGGCCATACTTGTGGTGTGTATAATTAAACTTCTTGTAACTGATGAGCAATTTTGTATTGCAGTATAAGGTCACTGCGAATTCTGCGTTCTTCCAGCATGGTTAGATCTAGTAGTTGTAGTCTTTTTTTGTAATTAAAATGTTTAACCGACAATATAATTTTTGTTGCACGTTTTTGCACACGTTCGAGAAGGACAATTTCCGATTTAAGATGTGGAGACCAGGCTTGTACACAAAACTTTAGATGCGGTCAAACGTATAGCTGGTACAATTTCTTCCAAAGCTGAAGGCTACGGCATCGAAATATCTTTTTGAGGCAACCAAGCATTCGATTTCCGGCTGAAGCTACTACTTCTACTTGTGCTTTCACTTTGAGGTGTCGGATATTAGTACCCCAAGGTCGCGCTCAATGCATCTTGGAGATTATGTCGGTTACCGTTGATGTCATCCATGGTATAGATATGTGTTGATTTATTTTTGCGGCAACCAACGTGCATTACTTTGCACTTTTCGATGTTGAAGTGCACAAGTCAGTTATGTGACTAACTTACAGCGCTGTCAATGTCCGTTTGTAGTGTTTCATAATCAGAGGATGATTGATTATTATTTATAGTTCCTATAATCTTGCCATTATTGGCGTATAACTTGGTATAATTGCTAATGCCATCTGGATAATCATTTACAAAAAAGCACAAATAGCAGTGGTCCGAGTAACTTTTTTCCAAAAAAGTTACAAGACTCTACTTGTAACTTTTTTGGAAAAAAAGTACAAGTGGAGTCCCACAAGAAACACCTTGAGAGACTCCACTTGTAACTTTTTTCCACTCGGAAGTTTGTTTCCCAATGACTACACGTTGTTTTCTTTCACTTAGCTAAGCAGAGATCCAGTAGAATAGCTGGCCTCTAATGCCATAGACCTGAATTTTGTAAAGGAGTCTTTTGTGTGGTACTGTGCCAAAAACTTTGGCAAAGTCTGTAAATATTATGTCAACAATGTGTCCACGGTAAGTTGCCTCCGTGAGAATGTCAATTAAATTTGTAAGACAACCTCTGTGATTTACAAACCCATGCTGAGATTTTGAAATTAGATAGTGTAGTGTACAGTGTTTCATAATCCTCTCTTTTATAATTCTCTCCTTTACCTTGCACGGTACAGAGGTAAGAGATACCGGCCTATAATCACAAGCCTTGAGTTTGTTTCCTTTTTTGAAGATAAGAGCAACATTTGATTTACAACAAAGATCTAGGACATTTTCAATTTGAAAGGATTGCTTGAAAATGAGTGAAAGAGGTATTGCAAAAGCTTTTGCGCAGTTTTTTAGAACACGAAGATGTACATCGTCAAGTCCCATAGGCAGAATAAGTAATTTTGTACTGTAGCAGCTGTAAACAACCTTTATTCAATTTTGAAAGTTGATTTTGTTCTTTCTTTAAATATTGGTAAAGGTGTTGGGGGTTCTTCGACAAAAACTGAATGTAAATAATTGTTTATCGTTGAACTTATAAACTTAGAGTGTTTGGTGATGTTACCATCGCTAATTTCAAGCATACTAATGTGATTATGTACTTTAAGCTTGTTTTTTACGTGTGAGTACAGACGTTTCGGAAATTCCTTGAAACTGCTTACTAGTTGATGTTTATAATGACGGACAACCGCATTGACCACTTTTTTAACGTGTTTGCATGCAGCTTGATGTTCATTACGTAATTATGCATGGGAATCTTTATCTGCAGCAACGTATTTTACCCAAGTTTTACGTTTTAATTTTACTGCTTCCAATACTTTTGATGTGACCCAAAGATCTTGCTTAATTTTAAATGGAGTCGTAGTTAATGGAATGTGCAGTTTTACAGCTTCGTTGTATACGTCAATAAACCAAATCTACAGATCGTTTACAGAGAGATTTTCTTTAGAAGTTATATGTAATGAAATAGAATCAAAATTTGCTTTACTCTAGATAAGCCGTCGGCCACTAGGAGATGTTAGTTTGTTCTTGTTGAAGTATACTGCAAAAAGACCGACTAAAAGACAGTGAGCTTTTCCTATTATATGTATGTATGTCCAAGCGAGTTTCCTTCGTTTATTGAGATTAGGCGATCAGGATTATTGGTGATGACGAGGTCAAGCGTGCTACTTGGAGTTGCAAACTAGTTATTGCGGTATGTTGGGAATGTTACTAGTTGAGTTAAATAGCAGTCTTTAAGACACTTCTTGGAATTTGATATTACCAGGACGTTGTTCAGTTACATGAGCGGTTGTTTATGCACCACCACCAACATTGCATGATTTATAACTGGTGTGGCTAAAGTTAAAATCACCATACAAAAGCATTGTTGAACACTTTAATTTTGGCAATATCTGTTGCGCTGCTTTAATAGAGGCAAAAATCTGAGTGAGTGTGTCATCGTTTTTATCTATTGGCCAACACATACAACCTAGAAGTATTGATTCGTTTTCAAAATATATTATGTGCCAGATTTGTTCCACGGATGTCGAGGTGAGTGTGATGTTGGTAACCTTGCTGTTAGCGAGTCAATCTATGATGTAGATTGCAACACCGTGTCCTCTACGATCACGGTCTGTGTTATGCAGCTGATAACCAGCAATCGTAGTGTCTGACGTAGCACTAAACCAGGTTTTAGAAAAGAATATTACGTGAGGCCATTCAGATTTGTCAATAGAAGTAAGTCTTGCTACAAATTGATGGAGTTTTTCGCTGTTTAATGAGCATGGGTTATTTGCCCAGAAGCGGAAGAAGTTTATCAAAGGTAACTTTAAACGTGGCAAAGTAGCCTGTGACTGCAGGGCGTGTAATGAGTTATTTGGCGAATGTTGTTTACGTTTTGCTTTGGTTTGTGGGATTGGGTTTATATTATGTGGTTGCAGTTTGCACGGTTGTGAGATAATACATCACGACAAATGACTACTTTTAAAAAATATTTTGAAATATTTAAATAAATAAAGAGCCGTTGAGTATAACTAGTGCACAAGCCTCACAGTCAGATTAAGTAACCTCTACATCATACTGTAATGCCCTATGTTGCAATTCAAACATGACCCAGGCCTACCAACCAGATGATGAATATATACACAAAACGACAAGAAAACAAACTGGAAAAAAAAAGAGTTTAGAATGTTTCAAAAGTCATGGTATGCTAAATCGTCGTGGCTAACACTCTGCGTAACAAGGTATAAAGTATTTTGCTTCTATTGCCGATTTATTGAAAGTATTAACAAACTTGACTTAAGCAAAAGAAAGAAACCTGCCTTCGTGATAACAGGATTCAACAATTGGAAGAAGGCAGTTAATAAATTTAATTGAGCTCGAAATAAGTGATTCACATAGGAAAGCCTTAGAAAAGTACCACCTTATAAAACAAAATGGCAAAATCTGTAATAAGTCAACTTTTAAATCGGATTAGACAAACCTACGTCAAGGTTTTGCAATACGCGGTCATACAGAAATAAAGGGCAACCTTAAACAATTGATGTTACAATTGAGATCACAAGATGTTAAAGGGCTACAAAATTAGCTCCAGACCAAAAACTACTTGTCCCTAATAATAGTAAATGAGTGTATAGAATTTTTTGGTCGAGCGGTGATTTTAAAGCTGTTATCACTTATCCAGAAAACTAAATACTTTGCCGTTATAGAGGGTGAACCCAGGGACATTTCAAACAAAGAGCAGCTATCAATTTGTATACGTTGGGTTGATGAAAACTATGATGTGCACAACGATTTCCTTGGTCTATACGAACTAGAATTAGATGCCAAATCTTTAACAAAAGCTGTTAAAAATATTCTAATCCAATTTTCCTTAAGTCTAGAAAACTGTCGTGGCCAAGCTTATGATGGAGCAGCAAATATGACAGGACATTTACGTGGCCTAGCGGCTGAAGCCGCTAGACCAACAGCAGAAAGATCATTTTCCAGTCTAAGAAGGCTAAAAACATATTTCCATTCTACTATGAATCAAAAAAGATTAAACAGCATCATTGTGAGTCATATTCATAAAGATATATTGGAAGAAGTTGATACCAACACTATTTATAAAGAATTTGTGCTGGCTAATGATGAGCGTCAACGATATTTTGGAAAACCGTAGAGTTTGTTTCACATATTACGAACTTAATAAATTATGTTATATTTAATGTATTTCTTTATAATTATATTATTGTAATATTTTATTATGTTGTACTTAGTTTATTACATTATTAATGTAAAACTGTCTTAACATTTACAAAAGCTATTAAATATTTGTTGAAGATAAAATATATAAACCACTAGGAGCGCCAAGAGTAATCACATTGCGTGTGATAAATAATAAATAGATCATTTTTATCTATTTTGCTGTACCATACGAACTTGAGAAACTTTTTCCTTTTTAATATATGTTTTCAGTTCTCCCCCCCCCCCAACTTTTGCAATCTTCCTACGCCACTGACTGTAATGTATATAACTTCACGAAAATTGTAAAATTGTACTATTTAAGTATTGTTGAAATTATAAATTGTTAAGGGCTTTGTGATAAGATCTATATAATCTTCTTGAAGTTTTTCCATTAATCTTTTATTTGTATTGTAAAAAATTGTAATGGTAAAAATTAATAAGTATATCTATAGGGGCTGTCCATAAAGGACGTCACCATTTTTAAGACAATTTTTGGCCCCCTCCCCTCCTCCTTATTCATCGGTATTTTTTTCTTATACCCCCTTGAAAAGGATGTCATAGAATTGAGACTCACCCCTCTCTTTATTTTTTAAAACAGAATTCTTTTTTAATTTAAGCACTTTTATTTAAATTTTTCACATGAGTTACATTTTTCTCTTCTACAGTACCGAAATTACGGCCATTTACTCTCTTTTGCACTTGGCGGCAACGCGAACAGAGCAATGGTTAATAAAATCGGAATGAGTAATGCTGACATTCTTTTTTTTAAACAATTTGGTAGGCAAAGTAAAACTTACAATGCTTACAGAATTTCTAAGATAAATTTGATTGCAATGAAGGACAAAACAGATTGTAAAGGGAAATTTTAAGTGATTTTAATGGTCGAGGAATGGTGCTCTGAATATTGAAAGCGATATAAAAATGTATTGAAGGAAAACTATTCTTGCTGGTGACGTTTGAAACAACTACACCTTTCAAACCATCTTCTGACTGGTAGATTGAAAATTGACCAGGAATAACATGGAAATAAGAGCTCCTTTTGAAAGAACAAAATCCGGGATCCTCCCATTTCACAATTTGCGTGAAATATTGGCTGGTGCGCACATGAGAGGCTAACCATTCCTGATCCTTCGAAATGAGATGACAATCATCGAGCTCCGTCTTGCCGTCTGGATTGATATACTCAATGACCGTTGGAAACTGATCAATCATCAGACCTAAAAAGATCGAGGTACAGATTTTTCCAGCGAAATAAAAACTCTGTTTTCTCCTAAAGAAGATCCACTGTCCTACCTTAAATAAAAGTCGCAATGCAGATAATTAATTTCATAAGTCTTCCTATATATATTGCATTTTGATAAAGAGTTGATATTAAAAATTAATACAAATTCCTTGAGAGTCTAGATAATCTCCATAATGATCATGAGGGAGAATCAATCTCACTAAATCAAACCTGAAGACAACCATTGGCTTAACCAGCTTGGTCAAAGGGTCTTTTGTAACGGAATCAAACTCTGGCAGAGTCTTAAAGTCCAACCTGTGAACATACGCTGTCGACGATGAATGCTTTTCAGATCAAACAGCAATAAAAGTGGGACCAAAATAGAAAACTGCATCAGATTTTCCACAATCATCTAGCTTTATTTCAATGTCTGCGTAGAGAGACAAGATGAGCTTGTACTTTGTGGCAATGAGCCAATCATAATCAGGAAGAGAAACTTGATATTCCATATGCATTAATATTGGAGCTTGTTTGTTAGCAGGGGTGATTCCAATCGGGATCCGATCTATATTGTCTTGATTTATAAAGCAAACATCCTTGGGGCCTAAAAAAGAGCAATCTTCATCCACATTCCTTATAGTTGCTCTACAAAATGGATCATCCACATGACTTAAATGAAGATGGTTTTGAACTTGCATCAATTTTATTGGAACCATGTGGACGTGTCTCTTTCCTTCAAATAATTTGCTTCTATTTGGAATTAATCGAGTATACAATGGAGTTCTGCTAATATCATAGCCTCTCTTTTCGAGCTCGGCAACAAGCTCATTCAACGATTTAAACCTCTTTATAAAGCAATTAAAAAATTTAAGTGAGTAAATAAGGCTATACAAATATATTTAGGCCTAATATAGTCCATATTATTAAAACTAAAATAAAAACTACAAGACGTTCTTTTCTGATGATCGCCTCCCCTTGTCCTTTTGTCCATTTTTTTTAGCTTTTATGTAAATTTTATAAAACAATTAACAATATTAACTTTATAATAGGCACACGCAAAGGGATATTTTGTAACAAGCACATGGTAAAATTTTTTGGCCTATATATCACAACTACTTTAATAATAGAGCAACATGTGGACACAGTCACTTATAACAACTTAACTCTCCCAATAAAATAGACAAGTAAACATGGAATTAATTCTATTACATACCAGTGTATCCTTTCTTGGAACTCCCTTCCGAACACCCTAAAATCAGGTCTCATCCTTAGGTTCAAGAATCTATTCTTAAAGTCACTCCATCATTTTTACCTAAAAGGTTACACTTAACTTTACTTTTTAATTTTTTACTTTCTATCTTTTAACTTATTTTTTTATTTTTATTATAGTTTATTATTTTATTATAATTTTGTTTTTAATATTTTATTTTAAATAATTATTTTTATTATAACTTATTTTATTATAATTCTTGTTTAAGTATATGTGCATATATAAATGTACATTATATTAATTATGTTATATATATTCAAAAAGTCTGATTTTTTTTGGTTTAATCAAATAAATTTTTATGCAATTTTACTTTCATTAGTTAATATTATGTTAACTTATTTAACTTAACTTCTTTTTATAACCTACTTTTTTTATGTGGTTTTACTTATTACATATTATTATTGTAATTATTATTTTTATCTTATTTAGGTCATTGCGCTTTATTAGTGAATCACTATTTGCAATGACCTGTGTTTTTGTAGCATCTGTAAAACGAAATAGATTATTGTTGTTGCTGTTGTTGTTGTTGTTGTCTTTGATGCACTTATAATTACAGACGACTAACAAAAACTTTTGTTACTTCTAACTCTAATTGGAGATAGTACTTACTAAATTTATGAAAACATTATACCTCAAGATACGCTAATCACATACCAGCAAGCTGTCAAAACTTTTAATGAACATTTCAAACCTCAAGTAAACCCTAGCTATGAAACTTTTATTTTTCGAAAAATGACTCAACGTATAAACAACAAAATGAGTTTTGTACAAACATTTCAAAACTATGGAAATATAGTTTCCAAAAACCTAACAAAACTTTACAAGATTTGTTAACAATTGCAAATACATTCGAGCTGATGGACTATCAAATAGAAAAACTTGAAAATGAAACGATAAAACAAAAAGAAGTAAATACAGTAAAAGAAACAAAATTTTTATAAACCAGTCAAGCACCACACAAGATAGAAACTAAGTCGTTAAAGAGAATTTGTTACCGGTGCGGAAACGAATTTCCACACACGAATCTATATTTAGCTTTGGGGAAATCTTGCTACTCGTGTGTGGAAAATTAGACACTTTGCAATAGTCTGTAAAAGTAAAAAACAAAACGAACAGAATACAAAAATACATCAAGAGAAACACCAAAGAAATAAAGAAATTTATACAAAACCATTAAGTATAATTTACAATGATATAAACGAATCCCAAAATCCTCTTTCAAAGTTAAACGCAGGAGGATTGTACTCTGCGAATACTAGACAGATAACTAATGAAGCAGTCGAAAACTTCGAGGTAACAATTAACATAAAAAATATACCAATAACCGTTTTAATAGACACCGGAGCTTAGATCAATATCCTAAACTTTAAAATATTTGAAAAGATAAACAACCTTCTCAAATGACCACTTCGCCTACAAAAATCTAAAACACAGATTATTACCTACGGGGATAACAATCCAAAACTTAAAATTGAAGGACAAATCAATGTCGTGATAGTCAAACCAAATTTTGTCAGCCCATATTTCACGTGATTAAAACGCACCACAAAAATATGTTATTAGGAAACGACGCTAAGTTACTCAGTTTAATACAACTAAATACTGACGTCAATGAGAAACTTTTAAACAAAGACCAAGGAGAACGAAAAGCAGAAGAAAATAACTATGACGACATCGAACACAAAATTTGCCACTTCTTGCAGAACATTAGCAAATTAAACAATACTCTCCTTCTAAACGCTCCAAAACGATTACAACCACTTATAAATTCGTACAAAAAACTGACATCCGAGCCGTAAATAAACTGACATCCGAGCCGTAAATAAAGCCATTGGAAGAACGCGCTTTCTAACTCCAACTTTGGACGATGTTATTATAAAACCAAAAGGCTCCGCCGTTTTATCAAAACTAGATTTAATGAAGGCATTTCACCAGCTTGAACTTGCGCTGGAATCCAGATCAATAAGTATTTTCAATCCAAAACCCAAATTAAACGTTTTACAAGACTTAATTTTGGAGTAAACTCCGCGCAGGAGGCGGTCTAAAGCATGTCCTAAAGCCCTTTCACTATTAGATATTCAAAGAAAAACCAAAGCCGATCCTATTCTACAAATACTTACAGAGTTAATTTCTACTAATGGCTGGCATAAACTACTACATCCGGATTGTCCGCCAGAACTAAAAAAATTTCAAAAAGACTTATTTGCTTACGTAATATTCGCCAAGAACTTACAGTAAATCAAACTTCAGACATTATTCTAAAAGAAAATCGAATTGTAATTATAAAAGTCACATGGGACTTAAGAAAACCAAATCACTTCTTAGAGAAAAAGTTTACTTTCCTGGTCTAGAAACTAAAGTAGATCAATATATCAAGCGATGTGCAACTTGTCAAGCTCTTGGTAAGCAAAATGCGTATTGCAGTATATTGAATACCGAAAACAATTGTCAGTGATAATGGACCACCTTTTATTTCAATCAAAAAAAAGATGTTTTTAAACAGACTGAATATTCAACACAAACGTATCACGCCGCTTTGGCCGCAAGCAAACTCACAAGCTGAATCTTTTATGAAACCACTGATTAAAACAAAACGAGCTGCACACATTGAACGAAAAGACTGGAAAAGGCAGTTATACAACTTCTTGTTTTCCTACCGTACCACCCCCCCCCATTGCGCAACATGAATACCACCATCTACACTCATGTTCAATCGCGTTACAGGTTTTACAATACCTGCATTCCAGACCAGGATCAAAACAAATATCAATGATCAAGCTAAAAAGAGACAAGAAAATACTAAGTTATACAGAAAAAGATACCACGCTTCAAAATACCGAGCAAAAAATCCAAATTTAAATATTGGGGATTCAGTGCTGTTAAAACAAAAAAAGTATAACAAAATTACCGCACCGTTTAAGTTCAAACCTACACAATTACGGAAAATAATGGTACAATGATCACTGCAAAATCTTCTGTCGGTAACGCTCAAAAAACTCTGAATGCTTCACACATGAAGAAAGTACCAACGGATATACAATTCAATCCGACACCAATTGAAGATGAAAAGAAAAGGAATACCCCCAGAACAAATCGATTTCGCCAGAAAAGGAAACAGCAGCTACTCTGCCGACACAACTAAGAAGCTATCAAGCTATCAAGAACCGATTCCGAAGACACACCCAGAGAGAGACACACAGAGAAAGACGACCAATAGAAGTATGGAGGAAATATTAAAACATTTTAAAACACAAATAATAAAACATTTCATTTACAGAAGAAGGGGAAGATGTAAAAATGTACTTAGAGGTGAAGATCTTAGTTAAAACTATTTTACGTTATTGTAATTCTATAAAGTCATTTTACAGAAAATAGGCGGTAAGAAACGTAGTTTATCATTAAATATATACTCTCAGACAAAGAACTGTAATAGTTACTTAAAACTTCTCAGGTGAAACCATACCAAGCATAATTAGAAGAATTTGGGCACAATTTTTTACAAAACTAGCCATACTTAATGTGTGTAGCACTTTACATTAAATATTATTTAAGAGTTATTTTTAGATGTTTTTGAAATATTGTTAATTTATTTTTAAGTTTTAGAGAATATTAAAATAATATAACTAAAAAATGAGAAACATTTTTTCTATGTTTTCTACTAGAGATTCATTTAGGCGTAAGAAAAGTACATTTTAAAAGTTAAATAATTTTTGAATAATTAGTTGTCAATTTCTTAAACAGAAAGAACACAGTACAAGGTACACAGTGACGTAACTCGTTTTCGAAATAATATAAAAAAAGAAGATCGCAATTTTTTAAAATGTGTCACAATAAAATTACTCGGTTTTATTATTTTGATTCGTTTGCAAATATTAAAGAAAATTTAAAGCATTATAAGAAAATGTAAAACCCCTAAGAGTGTGGAGGCATAAACATAAATTAAATTTTTCATATTATATTGTTTTAATTAAAGTTAAAGAGTACACAGCAACCATTATCAAAAAATTACCAAATACCAAAAAAAAAAAAAAAAAAAAAAACTTTTTTGATTGTTTGGAATTATTTAAATAAACAAATATAAATAAATATATATTTTTATATATTAATATATTGGTTAATTATGGCTATTACAATGGATCAAGTAAAAAAAACGATACAAAAAATGTTTAAAGAAATTAAGAACGAAATAGACGAAATGGTGAAAATTTTTGAAATGAAATATTTTAAGCGCCAACACAAAAATTATATATGATAGGTTAGATAAAGTAGATCTAAAGGTTAATGATTATGCAAAACATATAAAGACATTAGAAAAAGACGTAGAAGAAGTCAAACGAAGCTTAAACTTTCACGAACATCTTTTTGAAGAAAAAATTAAAACCGCAATTGCTTCTCAGGAAAAAAAACATACATCTGGCATCGATAAGCTAAATCATAGTTCCGACTATGTTAAAATAAAAAGTAAACTAAGAGAGATGGAGGATAGATCTCGCAAAAAGAGTTTAAGGGTTGACGGATTAAAAAAAAGCGAAGGTGAAACGTGGATTGACAGTGAATTAAAAGTCAGTAAATTTTTTGAAGAGCATTTGGGATTAACAAATATTCGGGTTGAAAGAGCTCATAGAACTGGCCAGAGAGATATGAGCAAACCAAGAACAATTGTAGTAAAACTGTTAGATTATAAAGATAAAGTTGAAATTTAAAAAAAAACATCTCAATTAAAAGGTAAATATATTTATATTAACGAAGACTTTTGCGTCGAAACTGTCACAATAAGGAAAGCTCTACGGGAACAGATGAAGGTTGAACGAGCGTCTGGGAAATATGCATTTATCTCTTACGATAAGTTGGTTATTCGGGATTGGGCTGCAAACAAAAGTAAAAATTTTTCTTTGTAACATATTTATATATTCTACAATTTTATTTTATTTTTTTTATATATTACTTTGTTTCATTATATTAATTTTTCTCTTAAAAATGGAGGCCAATTTTTTACTTAATTTAAATGATGAGAATGCTAGTGATGGTAACTATTTTAATGGAAAAAATTCAGAAAGCGAGTATTATTCAATTTCTGAATCTACTCAATATCTCTGTCAGAACAAAAATACATTTTCTATTTTAAATGTAAACATTCGAAGTATTAACAAAAATTTTGAAACTCTAAAACTTTTACTGCATCAACTAAACCACGAATTTAAAATAGTTTGTACCAACGAAAAAAATTCAAACTTTGAGTTAGGTAATTATGTATCAGTTCAACAACCACGTTTTAACTATGCTGGTGGTGGTATAAGTCCACAAATCAATTAGTTTTATTCTACGTCCTAACCTCAATATTAATGAAACTGATTGTGAGTCATTGTGCATAGAAATCATAAACAAAACCACCAAAAATATTGTAATTAATTCCATTTATAGACAACCAGCTGGTAATTTAAGAAAATTTAAAACTTATTTAAGCTGTTTTTTTAACCAAAACTAGGATAACACGGAAACATTTAACTACTAACAATTGTCAAAAATGCCGTTTAGGAACAGGCATAGTTAAAACTGATTAAACTGATCACTTTCCAATATTCTTAATTACTGATAACATAACCCTAAATAATGTCCCTTCAAACACTACAATCTTAACACGACAGATCAATGAAAACTCTTTATTGTATTTTCGAACTCTTTTAACAAAAAATATCGATTTGAATGTTATTTTACAATCCCATGAAGTCAATACTGCATATGAGCTATTTTTAGCGCAGTTCTGTAAACAGTATGACATAGCATTTCCTGTTAAAAAAACTATTATAAAATTAAAGTCTCTTTTAAACCCCTGGATGACCATGGAATTAATAAAATCATAAAAAAAAAAAAAAACTTTATGATAAATATTTAAGACATTAAACATATAAAAATGAAATAAACTGCAAAAACTATAAAAACTTATTTGAAAAAAACAAAAAACACTCAAAAAAAATTTATTTACAAAGTTGTTGGAAAAAACTAACGGCGACACTAAAAAAACGTGGAATATAATTAAACAAATAATTGGTAAAAATAAATGTGAAAAAAATAATCTCCCACAAAGGCTTTTAATTGATGGAGAAATGATTTACAAAAAAAAAATAGCTAAAGAACTCAACTCATTTATTCTCAAAGTAGGGCCGAACTTGGCGAGTAAAATTCCGTCATGTACCACAAAGTTTGAATCTTACATTAAATCATGTAATTCTATTATGGAATAAACTAATTTAAATCTAAGCGAAATAAGGAATGCTTTCAACAGCCTTAAAAGTAATAAAAGTGCGGGCATTGACAAAGTTAGTGTGAATGTGGTTAAGTCAGTCTTCGATATCATTGAACCGTCATTATTTCATATTTTTGATCTTTCATTAAAGCTAGGTGTTGTGCCCAAAAAACTTAAAATTGCCATAATCACTCCCATTTTTAAATCTGGTGACGAAACTAATATTAACAACTACAGACCTATTTCCGTTTTACCCTGCTTCTCAAAATTATTGGAAGGAATTATGTACAACAGACTTTACAACTATTTGATGTTAAACAGTTTGCTGTACAGTAAACAGTTTGGATTTCAAAAAGATAATTCAACAAACCATGGTATAATCGAACTAGTTAATCATGTATCGGATGCATTCAATAATGACTATTTTACTCTTGGAGTTTTTATTGATCTGTCAAAAGCCTTTGACACTGTTAACTATAAGATACTTATAAAAAAACTAGAACTATATGGAATAAAGAATAAAAATTTACTTTGGTTTGAAGACTACCTAGCGAACAGGTCACAATGTATTATTTATAATAAAAAAGAAAAAGAAAAACATATTACATGTGGTGTACCCCAAGGTTCAATCTTAGGGCCATTATTATTTTTATTGTATATAAATGATTTATACTTAGCATCAAATATTTTAAATGTTATATTGTTTGCAGATGACTCCAATCTTTTTTATTCCAACAAAGATATAAAAGCTCTCTTTAATATATTTAATGAACAACTATTCAAAACAAACGATTGGTTTACAAGCAATAGGCTTTCGTTAAATGTAGAAAAAACTAAAACTTTATTTTATTTTTCAAACCTAGTAAAGGTGATGATGTTCCTCTAAAATTACCCAATCTCCTAATTAATGAAACGTTTATTAAAAGGGAACCAATCGTTAATTTTTTGTAGGAGTAATAATAAATGAAAATTTGTCATGGAAACCACATATAAAATATATAGAAAATAAAATATCGAGAAATATTTATATATTATATAAAACTAAATCATATCTTAACACCTCTTCTCTAAAAAAATATACTTTTCATTTATTTATAGTTTTATCTCTTACTGCAATATTGCATGGGGTAGTACTAACTATGGTAAGTTGAAAAAACTTCATAGTAAGCAAAAACATGCATGCAGGATTATATTTGGTGCCCACAGAACTTTTCAATGTGAATCTCTTTTAAGGAAGCTCAATGCCCTAAGTGTCTATAAACTTAATATATACCAAGTTCTACAATTCATGTTTAAAACTAAACATGAACTCTCTCCTATTGTATTTCAGTCTTACTTTAGTGAAATCTCGCACAAGTATCCTACTAAATTTTCAATTAATAACTTAATTGTTCCAAAAACTAATTCAAAACTAAATTCTTACAAAATCCAATACCGCGGACCGTTTCTATGGAAACATTTTTCAAAATTTATCACAAAAAATAATAATGTTCAACACATCTCTTTGGAAAAATTTAGAAAAGAATCTAAGAATCTCTTATTACAAAAAGACTTTGATTTAAAATATCTCTTTTAAAAATAATACACAAATAATATAAATTATCTAAAAAAATAGTTATTGATAACTATTTATACTTCTCTTTTGTTGCAATTTTAATCTAATTTAAATTTTTGTTGAAAAATTTTAATACTTTTAAGTTATTGTTAATCTTTGATATAATGCGTTATATTTCAACACTAATATTTATATTATGTTATTAGTTATATTGTAACTAACGTATTTAAAATTCTTGTTATGTACTTAGCTACTCTTCATTTTTTATATTAACTGACGATATTTTAGTGTAAATTTTATGATGGGGCTTGATGATAAGACAATTTATGTCTTCTGCTTGCTCCAGTTCTCTTATTAACACGATTTATTTCATTGTAAATTTTAATATATGACAAAACTCTTTGCTTAAAAAAAAAAAAAAAAAAAAAAAAAAAAAAAATTCAAAAAATCACCAGCTGCAATTGAGAAAAACAGCATGAAAACTAGTTAACGGAGGAATTTTAACTGAAAAAATTATCGAAGCGATAATTTTTTTGGTTAGAATTAGATTTAGGCGTTAACAGCCTTATAACTAAATTTATTACTGCCGTTAACCAAACGGAAACATAAGAATGCAAGTTTATTTTATCCATGGTTGTTTAGAAACGGCAAGTTATTATACGCAAGCGCATTAAAATTTCAAAAGTGAAGATTAGTTTAAAGTTATGATTGGTGCGGTCTTTTTGCTAAAAGATCGAATTCGATACGAAAACATTTCTCAATAACAACCATTTATTTATAGTTTTTGGTAATGAAAATTATCTGTATTTCTTTCTTTGAATAAAACTATTAATGTGATTAACAAAGTTGTTGATTATAAAATTAAAAAAACTAGATAAGATAAAAAACAAGATAAATAAGATAAGGTTTCCGTATATTAAAGTACGTTGCTATGTAATGATTATGTAGTTGTTTAAAGCCTGCTTTGTTTAATTTTTTGAAATTAATTTTAAAAATTTTGGAGCGTTTTAACCTAATTTTTTTTTTAATTTTAGATAAAATTATGATTTAAATTTGATTTTTTTTTTTTTTTTTTACTATATATTTATTCATATTGTTAGATTCAATATTTTTTGAGTATCAAAGTGTGACTCTATCAACACTCTTGTTGTTATTTTTATGTTATAAATATACATATATATACTTGCTGTATATACATATGTATTTTTGAATATATACTATAATATACTAAAATATATAGTATGTCAATAGTTTATATAAAACTATGATTTAAATTTGATTTCTGTTCTCTTGTTCAACAGTTTTTGAGTTTAAAAAATTAAAGTTATTATTACTTGGTTTCAAGGCTGTTTCAATCAATATAAACTAGCTGTCCAGACCCGTAAAGTACGTGTCTCGGTAAGATTATTTAACAGCAACCATTTCTATACTTATTAACTTCTTTAAATCTTTAACATAGATGATAGTTGCGTAACATTTCTCAAGGTGTTTTTAGAAACCTAAGGCTATAATAAATATAAGATTCTCACTAAGATAATATTTATTTGAAGAGCAAAAGGGGACACAGAAACGGATCACAAAACCTAGTTATGTCAAGTATGCTTTAGCTGTTTGTTATTTTTATAGAAAATTTTCTATAACAAACTCTTAACAAACTCTTTCAATTAAGCTGTTTTTAACACCGATTTTGGCAGTTAAATTATTATTTTAGCTGTTATTTGTGCCAAAAATTGATTAATGCAAATAGAATCCATCTCTATCGCAATCACCAAAAGTGATAATGGTTTAAATGGCTTTCGTTCATATATAAAAACATAATGGAAATTTAAAAAAATAAAGTAAAAATATATCCAGGCGCGGATCCAGGAATTTGTAACTGTGTGGCCAAACTGGCCGACTTTAAATTGTTAAAATTTGTCAAATTTATTTAGAACTATCAAATTCAGTTTGATTTTGGCCAGTGGGAAAAGAAGGGGTGACATTACTCTATCCCCTTCCCCCTGTTTAAGGTAATTTTTTTTACTTTTGTGGGAAGGACATATGAAGCAAAAAGTAATCTCAAGTACGCCATTATTTTTTTAAACTTTAATACGTAGGATAACTAACCGACTTAACTTAACTACTCTTTAAGATTTATTAAACTGAAAACGCCATTATTACAATAAGTATAATTATTTTCTCGAATGTGGCTAATAGCTTCGTTAATTCGTTGGAGACAACTTGTATATTTCACTTTTTACCTGTAATTGAAATCTATTTAATAGGTGTTTGTTTGATAATATTCTTCCAAGGGCTATTCTAAACCGTTTTTGACAGCGTCGACTTTATTTGGGGTCCACCCAAATTAAAAATTGAAGACTTTTTTTTTTCCTACGTTTTTTACGGCAAGTATTATTTTTTTCGCCGTTTTTCGGCAATATTTCCACTAAATTTATCTGGGACGGGGAAGTGGGGTGGGGGAAAGAGGGGTTACAGCTGCTCAATTTTTTCCCCCAGAATAACTCTTGTCTGCTAATGCAAAGCTATTATAAACAGTCTAGCCAATATTGGCAAAGATTATTTTATATTGCTTTTAGTTATCCATTTATTAATAAAGTTATTTAAAATGTTGCCTTGACTATTTAGATCATAGATTAGACATAATACTTATCTAACTCATTTAACAAAGTGCACCAACGAGAAGGTAAGCCATAGGACTTTGCACTCCATCAGTAAACTATCAGTTGCCTAAGGTTAACCCTCCATTTTTGGTTTCTTTTTTTTTTTTGTTCGGCAGTTATGCACAAATATTTTTATAATATTTTATAAATTTTTTTTAACTTTTTAAAAATAAATTTTAATAAATAAATAGACAAGACAAAATATAAATCAACAAACAAGTAATAACTAAAAAAGTAACAACCTATTTCACCTGAAAACACTTTCAACATAAAGAATTAATAGAAATAGCAAATGAAATATGAGTTTTGCAGTTTATATAAAACAATGAATGGTTAAAATTTGCTAACAAAAAGTGATTTTCAGAGTTTACATGTTTAAAACAATGAATAGAATTATTTCGATATTGAGAAAATTATTTTTTATTTAAAAGATACTTTTAAAGCAATCACTTAAAAATTTTATTTGAATAAAAACTTTTCTAACTTTCTGCCTCCTTTAGATGTAAATGTTTCAATTACTCTTTTAATATCAGGAACTATTTTCTGATGAATAGATATTAAAGCATGTCCATTCAATTTTCTGTAAATTTTGAAAGAGTAAGTTTTTATTCTCCTAAGAATAGATATTGACCTTTCACACTCACAAGTTGTGACTGGTATTGTAGCAAGTAAATGAAAAGCTTCTAAAATGTTTGGAAAGCCTCTCATATCCATAAACTTTAATGTATCTGAAATAATAGATAGTAATTTTCTGTCTTTTCTTTTTTCTTTTAGATGGTAACTCTGTCTTTTTTTTAATTTAATCTACAACGGAAAAATCCATGAAGCTGGAAAAGCAACCAATCCCTGCTATGGTAGATCCAGTATAGAGGATTACCAAACAAAAATTAAAAAATAAATAAAATTATCGACACATTGAGTTAATAACATTTCCAAACGAGAAACAGAAGTACCAATCATATAATTTTTTTTGGAAGTGAGCCAAAAAATCTATCAAGCTTTTTTTTGAAAAAACGTTGGCTTCCATGGTTCGCAGATTTGGGACAAGTTTTGTGGCTCGATTTTAAACAGCCTCAAGAGCTTTTATATTTTCAATTGAAAAGGGTCCCCATGCTGATGAGCAATACTCCAAATGAAGCCTTACATAAGAACAGTAAAGGACGTAGAACATTTCAAGAGCCCAATGTTTGAAAGTACGACTAAGAATTTCAAGAACAGTATATGAATTTGAAATAGCTTTATAACAGTATATGAATTTGAAATAAATTTAATATTCCTCCCATAACTTTAATTCAACATTAATTGATGAAAAAGAGATAGATCAAATTTATAAAAATTCAAAAAAATTAAGAACTTTTCTTTCCACCCCAGGATAAGGCACCAGTTTTTTACTAATCGAATAGTGAATCATTGGAATGCATTGCCGTCAGAAGTTGTATGCGCTTCATCAGTTAACAGTTTCAAGGCTAAGCTTGATGCAGAAATTTCAAATAATCCGCATAAGTATCGACATTATAACTAAAAAAAAAAAAAAAAAAAAAAAAAAAAAAAAAAAAAAAAAAAAAGGAAAAACAATAAAGTACAAACTTATACTTCATACTATATATCTTATTGTAAATTTTTACATATTGATATGAATAAAATTAGTGTATGAAGTAGATAAGGCTGCCAAAACCTGTAGGTTATACAGGGAAACCTGTTGCAACAATTTTTCTACTACTACTATTTTCTAGTGCATTGAGAAGATGATTAAGAAGAGACAACGTAATAGAAACTTTAAAGTATTCAGAGATAGTATCACATATTTGATACTATCTCTGAATATTTTAAAGGCAACTTTTCCCAAAAACTAAACTAAGTTTATTTGAGGCGCAGTGGACAAATAATACCTTAGAATGACCATTTTTTATAAGAGTTGAAACACCTTTGTAAACAACTCCATCATAAGACTAGCCTATGCATTTTCTTATATCTAAACCAGTGGTTCCTAACCTTTTCTAACCCATTTCTCAAATTATAATTCATAAAATCTTCATGGACCCCTTTTTCTTAAAATTTATTATAAGGGGAAAATTTTAATAATGCAGTTATTACTCATCAGGCTAATATTTTATTTAAAGTATTTTAGAATAGACTTCACTATCAATGAAACGCAATTATTTTATCTTAGTTGATATATAATACTAAAACAGGTTAATCTGAATTCTGGCACTGCTTACCAGCAATTAATTTTTGAAAATTTGGTTTAGTTTTTGATAGAGCACATCTAATATCTGTATCGATATCAAGCCTACTTCTTTTTTTAGTTTTAAGGGACGGCATTGCTGAAAACCCGGCTTCACACAAATATGATGTGGAAAAAAGGAATAAGGGCTTTATGTGCAATTGAAGAACACAATGAATATGAATTCCTCATTTTTAACCAGAACATATTTAATGTTGTTTTAAAGTGATCCTTAGCCGTGGTATCGTTCTTTAACTCTATAAATTCTTCTTGTGTTTCCTATTTCAAATTTTTTACATCATAAGAAAATGATGATATAATAAATTCACTGCTCAAAAGGTTCACAAAAGGTTTATTTGGAAAATAGTTACCAAATTCATTAATCAAATTATTTAGGTGAAAAATTATTTCTGTCTTTATAACTTTGGGAAACATGTTATTTCCAATTGCGCTATTTAAAGTTTGAAACATAATCAAATTTCCATTATTAGTTCTAGTCTTATACAGTTTGAGCTTTTCAATAAATGCTTTCAGTTTATTAGAGTGTGTAATAATAGCATTTTTATTTTGAAGTTTCAAATTTAACTTGTTAAAATGACCCACAATGCCAACAAGGTAAGTAGTTGTTATTTCAAAATTGTCAAATTCAAAATAATCTACCAGTTTACTTTTCAATTGACATAAAAATTTTTTCACTTCATTTCTAAGCTTAAAAAATATTTCCAAAAAATTTCCAGCAGATAGCCATCGCACTGAAGTATAAAATAATAACTTATTGTGTTCAGCATCTAGGTCAGAGCAAAGTTTTGTAAAAAGTCGAGTGTTGAGAGCAGAAGATTTTATATGATTCCCTAATTTGACTAATCACATAATTTGACTAATAGCTTTCAAACTACCTAGTAATGTTTTTGTTGTCAAAGCCTGTCTATGAATAAAGCAGTGTACACCAACTACATTTGGAGCAATCTCCTTTACTCTAATCTGCAATCCAGACTTACAACCCATCATAGCAGGAACTCCATCAGTAGTAATTCCAAGCAAATATTTCCATTGTAATTGATTGTCATTGAAAAACTGTTTTAAAAGTTCCATAATACCAGCTGCTTTTGTTGTTGTTTCAAGGAAAGAAGAGAACAAAAATTCTTCCTTGAATTTGTTATTAAGAATATACCTACAAAATACAGTTAATTATGTCATTGAACTTACATCTGTGTTAATTTCATTAATAACAATTTCTTTAATATTTAATGAAATATCAGTTAGCCTTCGTTTGACTATGGTATTTAATAAAGATATATTATCTATCTTATTTTCAGCTTCTTCTCCAAATAATAATCTAACAATTTCTTTTGTACACGGAAATATAACTTCTTCAGCCAATGTGTGAGCTTTTTTATTCTGTGCTATTATATACGAAACCTTATATTATATTATATATTAAACCTTATGTTAGATGCTTCTACTATATTCTGTTAATTTTGGTGAATAATCTCGGTTTTATCCAACTTACATCTTTTCAGTGATTCAAATTTTCTTTGAAAAAAATCAATATCTTTATATCGAAGATCAGGATGACACTTATTCAAGTGAGTAGCAAGCTTTTAGGTTTTTATAGAGTCATTTCCTAGTACATTACAACAAATAACACACTGTGGATAGCTTATGGTTTCTTTAAGCATGTAGGTAAAAGCATATCTTATATATTCATCTGAATATGACCTCTTTTTATTTTTAGGCATATAAAATATTTAAAAAATAATATAAAACTTTTTATATAAATAATATAAAAATCTATAATATAAATATTCAATAAAGATAAGAGTAGGTAAGATAAGAGTAGTTTTCCTTTATTTATCTCCTTTGCCGTTTAATAAAATTTACAATAAAAAACAATGTACAAATACACAGCAAAATCTATTCTAGGTTAAGAATTTTTGTTCTAATTTTAAGAACTTTTGTTCTTATTTTAAGAACTTGATTCTTATTTTAAGAACTTGATCCTTATTTTAAGAACACGATTCTTTATTTAAAAACTTGATTTTTATTTTAGAATTCCATTCTCATTTAAGGATATTTCAATAAAAAACATTGTTTCTTGTTTTATTATATTATAATATTTTGTTTGTATATAATAAATATATATATATATATATATATATATATATATATATATATATATATATATATATATATATATATATATATATATATATATATGTATATATATATATATATATATATATATATATATATATATATATATATATATATACATATACATATATATATATATATATATATGTATATATATATATATATATATATATATATATATATATATATATATATATATATATATATATATATATATATATATATATATATATATATATATATATATATATTTATATCAAATCTTCCTTTGACAGGTATACCTAAATTTGGAATGGAACCCCTAAATTCAGAGTAATTAAAGCCAAATTTCCCCTTTGAATTCCTTCCCCTAACCTTTGTTAAACCCTATGTTCATGATTTTAGGTAATCAAATACTCTAATCCATTTGATCGTCATTAAGACTAAAATATCAACCAGAAAGAGTCGTATAATTCAAGAATTCTATAGAATTCTCATTTAATAAGTGCAATTTTTATACCTGCGAATCTGCATAAATCTAAACAGCACAGGACCGTAGGTAAGAAAAATATATAAGGGAGGGAGGGGGGGGAGGGGGGAGCAGTACTATCCCGAAATAGTTTAAAGGACCTTTTTTTTTTTTTTGTCTTTCAGGGTTAACTTTAGACCTTTTCTATTAGTCTTTCTTTCAGTCAATTTCTTCAAAATTATTTATTTGAAAAATTATTAGGGAGGGAGGGGGGGGGGAGCTAATGCTTCTGCTGCCCACCCGGTTGCTACAGACCTGTAGCATAAATGTGAATCTTTTGTAAGGGAGAAGTAGTAGCAGAATAATATAAGTGTAAAGTGCAAGTAAAAGTGCAAACATGCATAAGTGCGATTTGGATTGAAGATATCCAAAGTTGTGACTTCTTTATAATAAATGAATTATACCAAATTGAATAAACTGCCTAGCAACGGATCAAGGAACTTTTGTGTGGCTAAGAGTCTTCCTCTTCCGCTTTCTTCACCCCCCTAACCTGTCATCAAGGGCCCCGAAATCTTAAAAATCTTAAATTATGCACGGTCAATTACGAGCATTGGTGTACGACTCGCTCGATTTCTTGTAATTTGGCGAACGGGGATTCTACAGCCAGATTTGTAAACAATAATACGTTTATAAATACGTTTTGACAGAATAATGCTTTTGTAAAGATGGTTTACTTTATTTTTAAACAATAATGCTTTAAAAAGATTTAGTACCAATCTTTTTTTACTTGTAAACTAAATGGTTTTTTTGAAAACGCTGGAATAAGTTAGTATAAAACTTTTTATAGCAACTAAAGCTTGTATTTTTGTTATATTTTGAACAATAAAAAATAAAAATCAATATTATTTTTAATATTCAAAATATAACAAAAATACAAACATTAAAGGCCATAAAATAAATACAGCTTTTTAAAATTGTATATTGCTAGTTATAGAAACTAGTTTGTCATGCATTGTCCACCTTTTTCCATGTTTTGTTCGCTTGTTCATACTAAGTTGACTCTCAAAAAATTTAATTGGTTTTCAGAAAGGTTTTTCTTTGCAAGGTCACAAATATGTTTAATAGATCCATTGCATTTTTTATTATCTGTTTTTAAAAACGATAGTTTTTTGTTTAAACGATAATTTTTAATACGATTTAAGTTTATTACTTTTTGAAAATTTAACATCTGATTTTTAGCTTTATAATTAATATTTAAATCTTCTGAGTTGGTACCATATCAAAAATATTCCATGGGAAACCCATGGAATTCCATGAGTAAACCATGGTTTTCCCATGGAAAACGGAAATTCCATGGAATTTCTATGGGTGAACCGAGGTTGTTTTTTTTTTTAAAAAAAAACCATGGTTATGCCATAGTCATAAGAAATAGATAGTCTGGAAGCGAACAATGACCAATTGTTTGAACTTATTGTAATCGATTTTTGCTATCCCCAGATCTCCGACCCTGCACAAGTTTTAAAAAATCCTATTGTTTTTCTTACGAACTAACTGTTTTTCTTTAAAGAACTCAATAGATATTGCAAATGCCGGGTGAAAACTGTTCAATTTATGGATGTTCTGCCTCTAGAAGATATACTGGAGTTGCTTTCTTTAAAGTTCCTAAAGAAGCGGATGATTTTACTAAAAAATAGGCTTGAGACTTGATTAACATTATCACAAAAGATCGAGTTGTTGATGATATTCTTCGAAAGAAAATTTTGAACATAAAAAACTATGGATTTGCGAGCTTCACTTTTCTTCTGAGTAAATTTGGTGTTATGAAACAACAAAAAAGTTGAAAGATGGGGAGCTACCATCACTAAATTTACCAAGTAAAAGCACAGAAGCTCCAGTTTCAATTGCTGTTTCTCGATCCTCTTTGTCCATATCTAAACGAGATGATTATTAGTTACTTTTTGAAAGTCTATAGTCTTATTGTTATAGAAACTTTGTGGACTTCAAAAAACGTTTTTTTTTATTTGTCTTCATTAAATAAGTTATGGAAGATTGAATTTTTTGATAATTTATGTTATGTTTCGTTTAAACTATTAGAAGAAGTCATTCTAAAATTTGAAGTTTTTGTAGAAGATTCCTTATATTTTACTATTCGTGTGTATGGATAGATATTACCTGAAACTCATGATTTGTATTTGAAATATAACAGATCATTTCTTAATGCTGTTTTTTCACAACTTATTTTTGAAATAGAATCTTTAGAAATTTGCAATGGAATAAAATTTCCTGATCCTATTGAAGTGTTAAATTTTCAGAAGCATGTTTGTTCCTAAAACTTTTGATTATTTTAATTATAAAAACTCTTTAATAAAGTCTAAACTGCATCAAATTGAATTTTATCGCAGAAATTATTGTCAATTATTAGTCTTTGGAAAAAATCAACCATGCAGATTTTGTCATGAACTGAATATTAAAGCTCATTCTAATATGCTCTCTAAAAAATCTACTCTTAAAACTCCTGCAAAATTTAATGCACCCATCTCTGTAACTTCCCCTAGTGGTTTTGCAGCAATGCAGACTTCAATGCAAACAATTCAAAGAGGAAATTGAACTAATGAAATCTGCTTTTGACAAATCTAGTAAAAAAATTTGCTCAGAACTCAGTAAAGATTTGATCTCAATATATTTAGCTTGTGATCAAAAAAATATATCACCTTTTATGAAGTTGTTTTGGGAAGAGCAGCAAAAGTATTTGAGCTGTTCTAATCTTTCATCTAACAGATATCACCCCACAATAATAAAGTATTGTCTAAACCTTGCTGCTAAATCGTCATCTGCTTATACTGATTTGCAATACGATTCACAAACAGGTGAAGGTATTTTAACTCTTCCAAGCTTAAGAACTTTAAGAAATTACAAAAATTACATCCGACCTACTGGGGGATTTAATCCAGCTGTTTTAATTGAGCTTGCCAAAAAAAACACAAAATTTCCTTCCTCATGAAAAGTTTGTTTCAATTATTTTTGATAAAATGAAGATCCAAGAAGATTTAGTTTGGGACAAATATACTGGAGAGCTTATAGGTTTTGTTGATTTAGGCGATAAAGAAATTAACATTTCTACTTTAAAAAATGTTAAAGAATTAGCTACTCATATTCTTGTGTTTCTTGTTAAGAGCATTGTAAATCCTTTATCATTTAGTTTAGCTATTTTTGCAACTACTGGAATTACATCATTTCAGCTAATGCCTATTTTGCGGAAAGGTGTGTGTTACCTTGAAATATGAATGAAAACTGTTACTTTAAATGTTACCTTGAAGTATGAATTTAAAGGTTATTTCTGCAACAGCTGATGGTGGCTCTCCAAACAGAAAATTTTTTAAAATGCATAAGAACTTAAATATGAACTTATGTAATGATTTAGTTTACAGAGCACAGAATATTTATTCCAATGAAAAGCGTTACATATATTTTTTTTTACTAAATATATATATATATATATATATATATATATATATATATATATAATATACATATACATATATATATATATATATATATATATATATATATATATATATATATATATATATATATATATATATATATATACAGTACTCAAAGTGAATTATAAAAAGTAACAATATGGTTTTCAGTAAATTAAAAATACCATTTTGCATAATCATTATGTTAGGAGATTTATGAAAAGGTAGCAAGACGGTTTATACTTTATAAAAATGTGACAGGATGGCATTCTGCCTCACTGTACATAGTTCTACATAAAAGACACAATTATATATGAAACTAATAATCTCTTATTTATTCAACTTGCTATATTTTTATTTAAAGAGAATTAAGTTGTTTTAGCCATAACATTTTCATTAAATTTGTGGCTATAAAAATAATCGTTTTTTATCTTTCGGAGCAGATAGCTGAAAGCCTGAAAACCAGAGTTAAGGAGCAACTACATTGCTGCACATTGCTTTTCTTAACTCTGTTCTTATAGAAGATTTGCGTGTTTGTCGCTTGTTGATCTGATGTTTTTCACGAATATCTCTAGCATAGGAAAAGCTTCTTACCCTCGTGAACAAAATAAGCATACTTTCAAGAAGAGAGAAAGATATTTCTTTATCAATCTGCACTTCAGTACTGTAACATATATTGTTTAAGTTACTTATAATAACTGAGTCCTTAAGCATTTCATTAACCAGGGCTTTGCTGCCAATAGATGTTACAAAAGATTTGCTTTGTTTACGAAAAATTGTTTCACATCGAATAAAGATATTTTGAGTATAAATGTTAGTTTTAAATAAACCACCTCTATTTTTAGTATCAATATACAGTTGGGCATCATTTGAATCAATTTTGCATGCTGTTAATATTTCCATGCATTGTCTTTTATACTGCTCCTCAGATTTAGAAAATTTAAACTTTGAGTAAAGTTTTTGCACAACATAACCAGCCAAATATTGAATTATACTTAATTCTTTCTCAGAAAAATTATTGGATGATAAAATTTCATTATAAGATGAAGTATTATGTTTATTTCCTGAAAGATCTTGAAGTATTTGATTGGCAACTTCAGTAAGCAAAGTATTGGTCAATAAAATATCATCAAACTTTGATGGCAATAAATTTTCATGAAGAAACCCATAAAACTAAGAATAAAATTTTGCTGCATCACCATTGTACTTTGAAATAAAAGCCTGTAATTTTTCTAAAAGAGAAATAGAATCTTCAAAATTAAAACTGAAGCTCTGCTTTGAAAATTTAACTCTAATTTCTTCAGGCAAACATAAATCATTTGACAATTTATAAGCAGAATCTTCAACAATGTTTTTAAGATCAAGATCAAAATGTTATGAAGTTTTTGTTTTCGCTCACTGGGTTGATTAGTTCGTGTTTCGAAGTTGTTTGTCTTTTTAAGCCATTTTTCGTTTTATAAACTTTAAAATAAAAGTTGCACGAAAAATTGGATAGCAAACAATCTTCAAATAATAAAACATCTAGATCATGCTCAATTTCCTTGTTATTGTCAAAAATTCCATCAGTAATTGCTATATACAGATCATCAAGCTGTGTTTCTATATAAATTTCATTGCTCATTTTTTAAAGTTGTGCAGGGTGAACGGGCCGAATATCAAATTTTAAGTTAAAACGGTAAAACAATGGAAACGGCCCGTGCTTCCAGACTATCTATTTCTTATGACTATGTTTATGCTTATGCTGTGCCATGTTTGTTACGAATGTGCTTTTAAAGATGGCGTCATAGCTCGTACAGTTACGATTACTTTTAACTTGAGTAAACACAACTTACTGCATTCTTCTGTTTTTCTGTGTTTAATAAGACTATAAATTATATGTTTTTTATAATCCATTTATATGATTCAAACTAAATATACAGACATAAACAACTAGATATATTTATCATATTATAATGCATTATAAAATGGATTACTTTTAATTATATTTAATTATATATCATTTATGCATATACTTATTTTAACTGTTTCCAGTAGCTTTGCATAACTTGCAATAGTATAGCAAGTATGTCAAGTAAACCAGTTTGAATTTTAATGCTTACTTTGCAAATTATTTGCCAAATAATTATTATTTGGTTTATAACAAATAAACATTTAGTTTTAATCTAAATTAAATAACTAGTGTATTAATAAACATAGTGTAATCTGATGTACATTAAAACTAATACAATTATTATTATATTAAAACTTATCTAACATATTAAACAAACTTATCTAATATATTAATATATAAGTAGGGTAAAGCTACAGTTACGCGGCCTAAAATAATTATATTTTTGCGCTTGTTGCGCCAGAGGGTCTTGCTACATCGACTATCTTATAGCCTGACTCGCAACGGAGTGCTGCTACATCGACTATCTTATAGCCTGCTGCTACAAGGAAGTGCTGCTACATCGAATGAGGGTTCGGCATGGGGCAGCAATCTTTTTTCACTTTATTATTTCAATTATATTCCTATTGTTTGTAAAGCCTCTACTGACAAGCGGGAAAAAAAAAATTTTTCAGGCCGCGTAACTGTAGGATTACCATAAGCAGTATATCAGATAAGATTAGATAACTAAGATAAGATAAGATAATAAGACTAGATAACTAAGATGAGATAAGATAATAAGATTAGATAACTAATGTACAAAAGATAACTAGTTCGGTCTTTTTTATTTTTTTTTATAATCGCCTTAGATTACATAAAAATGCTTGAAGTTTATTGTATGGTAAATGTTCATTAAGTATTAAAAAACGTTTTTTTATGATAAATGTTCTATTCAATTTTAGTTCTGATAAGTCGTTTTTGTCTTTTTGTTGTTGCTTTTTTTTTAGAATTATTAGAATATGTAAATAATGTAATATAAATATTGTTTATAAATTCTTTTATATTTACTTTTTTATTTTATTTAAATTATTACATTATAAGCCGACAGGTTTGACTGGCAATATAAATAATGTTGTTCATCGTTTATATCGTTTATAGCTATAGTTTATAGTTATAGTTATTGTCAGTTTTTATATGCATTTACTATTTTTTAAAGTTCAAAAGCTGTCAAAATAAAATGATGAATTAAGTTTAAATTACCAGAAAAGATATAAACGTAATCTTTAAGATTCAGCTTGTAAGGATGTTCCAAGAACCACTTAGTTGGAGAAGGAACAAGTTTTACTTTTTACTTAAAATTACAGTTTATAAGTTATACTATATTTGTTGCTGCCTTGTTCTAATAAATGTTACTAACATGTAGTTAAAATTTTATTTGTTCATATTTAACTAATGTAAAGTGCTCGTCTTTAGTTAAAATAAATTAATTTATGCACACACTTTGATATTTATTATGCTTTTACATTACTATACTTTATAAATTACATATTTATTATGTTTATTATGTTTTAAATAGTAAAGTAAAAATATAATAAATTTTTGAATTTAATGGTGTGTGCATAAGTTCTTTTATTTTAACTTTATCGTTTTATTTTAATTACTGCATTATAAGCAGGTAAGTTTGACTGACAATATAAATAATGTTGTACATTATGCAGACAGCTCAGACAAAGAAGTAAGTTTTTACTTAAAATTACAATTTATAAGTTATACTATATTTGTTGCTGTCTTGTTCTATATAAATGTTACTAACATGTAGGTAAAATTTATATATGTGTATAAATCTTTTCATTTTAACCTTATCATTTCATTTAAATTACTACATTATTAGCAGGCAGGTTTAACTGGCAATATAAATTTTTAATTTATTTATTTAGCCGTTCATTAACTAGTCCTGTGCTTTATAATATATATAAAGATGGTAAGGATGTGAAGAAAACAGGTTTGTAAATGATGTTGTACATCATGCAGATAGCTCAGAAGAAGAAGTAAGTTTTTTTTTTAATTACAAAAATAAATAAGTAATATAATATTTGTTGCTGCCTTGTTCGATATAAATGTTTCCAACATGCAGGTAACATTTATATATGTATTTGTTTGAATAAATAATTTTAGTTAAGTTACATTATAGGCAGGAAGGTTTGACTGGAAATATAAACAAAGTTGTACATAATGCAGATAGCTTAGGCGAAAAAGAGGTAATAATCTAATAATTTTTATTTATAAATAAAGATATACTTCATGCTACTTTTTTCTATATAAATATTGCCTAACATTTGGCAACATTCATAATTGTGTATAATGCTTAATTATAAAGTAAGTTATAATAGATAATAATTATAAGTTAAATGAATTAGTAAATAAAAAAAAACTAGTTAGAATGTATATAATAGTTGTATGATATATTGTCTAGATTGGTGAAATGGAGAATGAGACTAACTACGGTGAAAAAAATAATGAATATCAAAATGTGAATGGTACTTTGTTTGACATCTACCTATTTCTACAAATACAGTGCAGTCGCACTTATAAATGGGCTTGATGTTTTTTTGGATTAAATATGTTGTATTGATGGTTCTTTTTAACTTGTTAAAACTTGAAGTTATTATCAAATTTATATATACTATTTTTATCAAATAGTTAATATAAAATAATAAACATGTAAATTGTTTTATTTTCTGTAAAAATTGTTTTCTTGATATATTTCAATTGTTTATCACTATGTATATCACTTATAGTATTAAATTACTTATAATTTTTTGTTTTATTTATTTTCAGTATTTTATACATATGCATGCATTAAATATTGTGGGGAAGTCAAGTTTTGATGTTTTAGGTACATTATAGCTATTATTTTTCAAAGATTTGTAGGATTTAACAAGAATTAAATTTTATTTTGTTTATTGATTTTATTCGGAGAAAGCGATCCCGTAGATTAAGAGAATTCAATAATATTAGTGTGATAAAATTTGCTTTTATGATTTAATGTGACAATTCAAATAACATTAGATAAAAAAAAACTTGAAAACATAAATGCCTTTTTACCATGAAAAATCCATGAGTTTTCTTTCGAAAGTTGATCCTAATACCTATGGAAATTCCATATTTTATCCATGAATGGAAAATCATTGAATATCCATTATATTTGTAACACTTTTCCATGAAAAACTCATGGATTTTTCATAGGAAACTCACGGGTTTCCCATGAAAACTCATGGATTTCCCATGGAAAACTCATGGGTTTCCCATGAAAAAGTGTTCCAAATAACCATGGTTTTTCCATGGGTTTTTTCATGGAGATTTTTTCGTAAGGGTAGTGTCTATACTAGAAAAAACCGCTAACTTTACAGACTGTTAATTTGTAATTGATTTACTTTTTTTCTGTGACTGAAAAAGAAATCTTTCTGAAGGTGCTTTTCTTTTAAAAGAAATTTTGTGAGGAGGATTTGGAACAACAAAAGAGTCGTAATTGCTGTTAAAATTATCTTTTGCCTCCAATATTTGTTGTATAATATTGTGTTGGCTCAAAATGTTCTTTGCATAGAGCGTATGATTTATTTAGTTCTAATAATGTATTCTTGTCGAGATCTTTGCGACGGCAATTGATAACCCACTGCTTACATCTGAAATAAAAATAATTATGCATACATATATATTTGTATAATATGAGTATATATATATATATATATATATATATATATATATATATATATATATATATATATATATATATATATATATATATATATATATATATATATATATATATATATATATTAATAATAATAAAATATATACTAACCTATTTTTGTCTTTTGGAAAGCGAAAAAATGACACACTTTTATCAATGCTTTTTCTCGTTTATGATGACAATTAGGAGCTGCGCAAAACCAGCAGACATGATTTAGTATTCTATACTACAGTTTGACAACTTAAAGTAATTGAAAGGAAAAATATATAAAAATCAGCTGAATCATGCGATAGAAAATTATATATTGTATTTTTAAATTTGTATTTCGTTGTTTATGTTTACAATCTGGCTGTACTACACAATTCAGAAGCCGTTGTGTCAGTAATCACAAGAATTTAATGCAAATTTTGCCAAGTCGTACCTTTGGGTCGTCCTTAAATTACGTCACGCTATAAGGAGGAAGGGTAGAGGTTGGTAGTTTTGTAACGACTCGTACAAAACTTGCTTCTTAAGTGTTACGATTTTGTGACGAGGGGGAGGGGGAGGCCAAAAAATGCGCGACGTAATTTATGGACGATCCCTTACTGATTACGAGTGTTATGTTTAGGACCGCGAGTTCATAAGAAATTTTAGAGATTTTAAAATGGCTGCGGATCTTACCTACATAGTCTTTTTTATATAGCAACTTCTTTTTTTTTAGTTTATTTTTGTAAAAATTAATGTTGCAACCATATTTATTAAACTCGTGATAAATGGAGTATCCAAATGTTGTTTGCAGTATCCAGTTGTTTGTAGTATTAAAACCCAGCACCCCATTTTTTTAAAAATGGAATAAAATCAATAAAGCTGTATTAAATCAGCAGTATATTTTTTTAAAGGCAAATAGATTGTAATAGTAAAAAGCAAATATCTTTTAATATAATTTTTATTTCTCAAACACTACAAACACTCAAAATATAACATAATATATATATATATATATATATATATATATATATATATATATATATATATATATATATATATATATGCATATATTGCATATATTGCAGCATATATATATATATATATATATATATATATATATATATATATATATATATATATATATATATATATATATATATATATATATATGCTGCAAGCAACTACTATTAAGTTTGGAGTTACTAGAGAAAAAAAGAATACAGTTATAGAACAAGGAAATGGTTGGCAGAAGGCTTGATAAGTTGTAGGTTGTATGAGACAAGAAAACATGAAGATGGGAGAGAGTTTTGAAGGGTTAAAATGTAGGGAAAAAACTAGACTAATAAAAGTTTTAAACATGCAGGGACAGATATAGTAAACGAATAAGACTTTGCAGAATGAAGAGTCAAGCAATAAATAAGATCTAAATAGGAATAGGCCCTAAGATTATTTGAAAAAAAAATTACTTTAAAAAAATGCATGTTTTAAATGTGTATCATGTTTTTTATATTTTAACCCTAATGTTTAAATGTAAAGAAAATTTGTCACCTAGTTTATTTAAATCTTTAAAGTTTCAAACCTTAAAATATATTTTTTGCATCAAATACAACCTCGATGCCATTTTTTCTGTAAAATGATAAACTAGTTACTTTTCAATTAGCAAGGTTTTTATCTCGAGAACAAAATAGTATTACCAAACTTTGATTTTTCTATTAAACTGAATTATACAAATAATGAATTATAAACAGAAGCTTTAAAAAGCAGCCAGGACCATATAAAATGACTTAAAGTTTATGTTGTTGTTTTAAATCTGATACATCATTATTTTTAACTATAATGATTATCACAGCACAAAATACCACTCTAATACTAACTTAATTTAATGGTACTGTCTAACGGTTTAGCTCAAAAAAACAAATTAAAAATAATTATCTTTTTTTTTTCAAAATTTGACTCAACATTCAGTTAGCAACATAATAAAACTATTTGAATTATAACAAACTAGTAATGTTTCAAAAACTTTTAGTTTCAGTAGGGAAAATTGTGTCCATTTTTTATGATTTCAATAACTTTCAATGATTAAGACTATATATGTAATAAAATATCACATCCCCCTAAAATATTACATCCCCCATTGAAAAAATGAAAACGAGAACGCGCTTTCGAGTCATTCAATTATAAACAATATAATTAAAACGCAACGAGATTCATAAAAACGCTTTTTTACTAATATAGTATATTAAATATACTATAAATGAAGTTAGCATAAAATGGTAATATATTTTAAATTCTTATTTATAAATTTTGATCGTAATGTAATGTGTGACAATAGTAAAGAAAAAGATTAAACATGAGGGATATAATACTTTAGATAATAAAAATAACAATCGTATGCAATATTTTAGAAGCATGCAAAGGGGGGATGTGATATTTTAAGTAAGAATTTCAGTTTCTTTTTGTGGTACATGCAGAATTTACAAGTGATGAATCTTATATTTTAAACACTAAATACTAACCGTTTGAAATGTTGTATAAATTACTTAGGGGGATGTAATATTTTAGAGATAAACATACTAAGGATGTGATGTTTTAAGTAAGAATTAAAGTTTCTTTTTGTGACATATACAGTGAGTAAACCGAGGAGATATTCTAAATACCAATTACTAATTGTTTGAAAGATTGTTTGAATTACTTAGGGAGATGTAATATTTTAAAGGTAAACATAGAGGGGATGTGATATTTTAAATAGCAAATATTATTCGTTTGAGATATTGTATGAATTACTTTAGCTAAAGTAATTCATACAATATTTCAAACGAATAATATTTGCTATTTAAAATATCACATCCCCTCTATGTTTAACTTTAAAATACACAGTACACAACATTCGTACATTTACAGTACGAATGTTGTGTACTGTGTCGTTATAAATTAGCAAAATCATTACCAAAAATTTCCAGTTACCCCTAACTTTACACTTAAAAACTGCAAACTGTCGCTGTCACATCCAATACATGATAGATTTTGCACTATGATATTGTGTTCAGCAACAGACTGAAGACAAACCCTTTTTTTAGCTCGATCCATTTTACTTTTATCTAAAACATCAGTTTTATCGGTTTTAGTAATAACTCCAAGATCTTTTAAAAGTCCATTACCAAGAGCTGCAGCAGCTTCACTCGATATCGCATACCTAAAAAGTTACAATAAAATAAACAATTTTATGCGAAAACATAATAGAGTAGATTATAACCAAGTTCAAATATAAATTGCTAACACATCCATAAAAACAGCATTTTCAAGTCTTTCCATTGTATTTCTTGTAGGAAAAATTTTTAATTTGGAAAATTATTTTTATTCTTATTATTTTTTTAAAAACACTTTTTTTTTGGAAAATTCCTGAATAATTAGAAATTTTAAGGAGAACAAATTTAAAAGAAAACTTCAAAAACTAAATAAACAACACAAATACGTATTATGTAATAATAAACAACTACTTAAACTAAAAGTTACTAACAGAACACACTCTAAAGCAAAGTTATCCAGCTTTCTTAAATTATATGTTGAAATAGCAATTGACTCATTATATTCTGAATCTGAAGATGATTCCTAAAATTTAATAATTTTATCTATTAAAGCATTCATCTTTATATATATATATATATATATATATATATATATATATATATATATATATATATATATATATATATATATATATATATATATTTTATATATATATATATATATATATATATATATATATATATATATATATATATATATATATATATATATATATATATATCGTTTGAATGAGAAAACTATAAACTTGTTCTTATTCTTACTGTATCAGACTCCAAATTTATATCAAAAGATGATTCGCCATTATCACATGAGGGTACTTTAACATTAGAACACTTTCCTACTCTTCTTTTTTCTTTTTTTACAGTGCTCCAATCTACTGGCCCTAACTGAATGTTTCCTTTTGTGCCATTTCTTGATCTTTGGTCTTTGATGTATTCTTGTTCCTCCAGCGGAATCTAAGCAAATTTAAATAAAATATCATATATTTATTTAAAAAAAACATGATAAATAAGTAGATAAACTCTTGTGAAGAAAGTTCAAAAAAACTCTGTATAAAAAGTCAAATTCTTAACTAACCTTGCACTCTGGAGGCCAAACACATACTAAATGTTTATTATTGCAGGTTAGATATTTGCATTTGACCCTATCATCATAGCAGGGAACTTCGTCTAAATTGCATCTACAGGTAGATATATCATAAAGATTTTCCAACGCATTATATGCTGCAACTTGAGCTCTTTTTTTGCACTTTTTTCCATTAATAAGTTTCATTGTGTTAAATGTTTTGACCAATTTTAAATAAATTGACTCACTTTTTATCAAGGGCAATTTTGGATTTACTTTTAACCAAATTTTCACAAGTTCTTGTTGGGTTTTATCAATTATGTTTGATTTTTTTTTTAACTCGGATTGTACGAAATAAAAGTATCTATAATGCCGTTTATTGCATGTTTTTTTAACAGCACTTTTTTTATTTATTATTATTATTATTCAGCCAATCGGTTTGTTTACAATTTTTTTGGTAAATTTTTCCCGCGTTTTCAGAATTTTCTTGTTTCTTTTGAATTGCGAATTTATTTTTCAAGTCGTAAAAAATGAAAAAAATTGTACATATAAACTTAAACGCGAAAAAACTGAAGCAAATTTGTTAAAAAGTTTTAATTAGTTCTTTATTGGTTTAAAAAACTCTAGCTATCTGAGGGCACAGGTAAGTTGATTACAAAAATCGACCTCCCTTATTCTAGATACTAAATTCTAATCATATAAAATATTGTATGAATTACTAGGGGGATGTAATATTTTAAAGGTAAATATAGAGGGGATATGATATTTAAAGTAAGAATTTAAGTTTCTTTTTGTGGTACATACAGAACTTACAAGTGATGGATGTGATATTCTAGGTACCAAATACCAATCGTTTGAAATATTGTATGAATTATTTAGGGGGATGTAATATTTTAGAAGTATTCATTAGGGAGATGTGATATTTTAAGTAAGAAGTTCAGTTTCTTTTTGTGACATATACATCGAATCTACAGGGGGATGTGATATTTTAGGTATCAAATACTAATCAATTGAATTATTGTATGAATTACTTAGTGGGATGTAATATTTTAAAAGTATACATAGGGGGATGGGATATTTTAAGTAAGAATTAAAGTTTCTTTTTGTGACATATACAGTGAATAAACCGAGGGGATGTGATATTCTAGATACCAATTACTAATTGTTTGAAATATTGTATGAATTACTAAGGGGGGTGTAATATTTTAAAGGTAAACATAGAGGGGGTGTGATATTTTATGTAAGAATTTCAGTTTCGTTTTGTGGTACATACAGAATTTACAAGTGATGAATCTTATATTTTAAGCACTAAATACTAACCGTTTGAAATGTTGTATGAATTACTTAGGGGAATGTAATATTTTAAAAGTATTCATAGGGGGGATGTGATATTTTAAATAAGAACTTCAGTTTCATTTTGTGGTACATACAGAACTTACAAGTGATGGTTGTGATATTCTAGGTACCAAATAGCAATGGTTTGAAATATTTTATGAATCACTAGGGGGATGTAATATTTTAGAAGTATACATAGGAGGGATGTGATATTTTAAGTAAGAAGTTCAGTTTCTTTTTGTGACATATACAGTGTATAAACCAAGGGGATATGATATTCTATATGCCAAATACTAGTCGTTTGAAATATTGTATGAAATATGTAGGGGGATGTAATATTTTAAAGTAAACATAGAGGGGATGTGATATTTTAAATACCAAATATTATTTGTTTTAAATATTGTTTAAATTACTTAGGGAGATGTCATATTTTAAAGGTAAACATAGAAGGAATGTAATATTTTAAGTAAGAATTTAAGTTTCTTTTAGTGGTATATACAGAACTTACAAGTGATTCATGTGATATTCTAGGTACCAAATACTAATCGTTTAAAATATTTTGTTAATTACTTAGGGGATTTAATATTTTAAAGGTAAACATAGAGGGGATGTAATATTTTAAATAAAAACTTCAGTTTCTTTTTGTGACATATGCAGAGTCTCCACAGGGGAAATGTGATATTTTAAACACTAAATACTAATTGTTTGAAATATTTTAAAGAAATTCTTTGGGGAATGTAATAATTTGGAAATATGCATAAGGGGGATGTGATATTTTAAGAAAGAATTTTAGTTTCTTTATGTGATACATACAGAACTTACAAGTGATGGATGTGATTACTTAGGTACCAAACATTAATTGTTTAAAATATTTTATCTTTTTGTGACATATATAAAGAATAAACCGAGGAGATGTGATATTCTAGATGCCAAATACTAATAGTTTGAAATATTGTATGAATTACTTAGGGGGATGTAATAGTTTAAAGATAAACATAGAGGGGATGTGGTATTATAAGAATTTAAGTTTCTTTTTGTGGTACATACAGAACTTACAAATTAAATATTTGTAAGTTCTGTATGTACCACAAATATATATATATATATATATATATATATATATATATATATATATATATATATATATATATATATATATATATATATATATATATATATATATATATTATATTATATATATATATATATATATTGGGAGATGTAATCTTTTAGAAGTGTACATAGTGGGGATGTAATATTTTAAGAAAGAATTTCAGTTTCTTTATGTTATTTATACAGAAATTACAATTGATGGGTGTTATAGTCTCGTTACCAAATACTAATTGTTTGAATTATTTTATGAATTACTTAGGGGGATGTAATATTTTAGACGCCTGATTAGGGTGGATGTGTAGTTTAAGGAAGAATTTCAGTTTCTTTTTGTGGCATATATAGAGAATAAATAGGGGAATGTGATATTCTAGGTATCAAATACTAATCATTGATTAGTATTGATACCTAATGAAATATTGTAAAGTATTACTTAGGGGGATGTAATATTTTGAAAGTATATATAGGGGGGATGTGATATTTCATGTAAAAATTTAAGTTTATTTATGTGATACATACAGAATTTACAAGTGAGGAATCTGATATTTTAAACACAAATTACTAATCGTTTGAAATATTGTAAAGAATTACTTAGGAGGATGTAATATTTTAGACGCCTGCATAGGGTGGATGTGTAATTTAAGTAAGATGTGTATCTCAAATATTGTTCTTGGGTCTTCCTCTGATGGAGATCTTTATAATAAATTTATATATTTAATTTAAAAATTAAAAAAAAAATTAAAGAGCTTCTAATAAAATCAAGAAACTTTAATATTTATAGTGTTTTTTAGCTTTTTAAAGTTTTAATTTAATATTTTATTTGTTTTAGATACGATTGAGCTAACAATTTAAACATGCGACATTGTTCAACGAAGTCATATATAAAACTTTGGTGGAATTAAAGTTTTCATAAGATTTAAAATGAACGAAATTAATTACAATAATTTTTTATTCTAAATGTTTTCATATCTTACAACATAAATATTTTACTAGTTTTAATGTACAAAACGTTTTGAAGGAAAATAAATAATTACGGTTTGTCTTGTTTCATTCTATTGCATAATTAAAAATTTTTTCTCCATTACGTCCACCTATGGTGGCTGAGGCGTATGGTTTCGGGAAAGTTATAACTTCTTCAGATACTTTTTTTGAATAATAGAAGCTTCTTTCTTAATAAAGGAACATTTTTAAAGAACTATTTTTAAATATTAACGTTTCTTTGGATGGTTTGGTATGGAAATATAATGTGATTATTGAGCCTGTTGAGACTAGTTAATAATATTTAGTCCAGTTCACAATTATTAAAGTTATACAAATTTTAAAAAGTGGCAGTTAAAAAATTAACTTTATTACAATAAATTATAAAACCATGTATTTCATGTATTAGAATCATCCAATACCATACTGAACTGAAATGATAAAGAATATATATATATATATATATATATATATATATATATATATATATATATATATATATATATATATAATATATATATATATATATATATATATATATATATATATATATATATATATATATAATATATATAAATATATATATATATATATATATACATATATACATTTATACATATATATATATACATATATATATATATATATATATATATATATATATATATATATATATATATATATATATATATATATATATATATTATAATATATATATATATATATATATATATATATATATATTATATATATATATATATATATATATATATATATATATATATATATATATATATATATATATATATATGTATATATATATATTATAATATATATATATATATATATATATATATATATATATATATATATATATATATATATATATATATATATATATATATATATATATATATATATATGTATATATAACTTCTTCGTTTTCCTCCCATCAAAGGTATTATTTCGTTATATATATTTTATATATATATATATATATATATATATATATATATATATATATATATATATATATATATATATATATATATATATATATATATATATTCCATCAAATGTTAACACAACATTTTTGTAAAAATAAAAATTTTGAAAAAAAATACTAAATAAAAAAAATACTTCCTATTTTCTTAATGACACAAATGTTAAAGTGCAGGATTGTTCGAAGAAGATTTCACTAAGAAATAATAATCATCTTTATAATGACAGATTTATAGCCTTGAATTCAACAAGTTTGAAAAAAAGACGAGAGCGTGGTGGCTTAATTTAAATGATTGAATTAGGTAACAAAATTGACTATATTAATTGTTATAATAAAGATTGATTAAATTTTTATACAACGAGTCCAGTACCAACGCGTAGCCATAATAAACATAACAAAAAAATCTGCACAGAAATTGTCCTTATTTATAATATTTTTTTTTTTTAATTTGTTATTTAGGTACCCTAAGAAGACCTAACGGTCTTGTCACAGAGCAACGCGGAAGTGCATTTAACCAGGAAGTTCACGCCTCCTTCCTTACCATGACGCAAAATATGTCCAAATCTCATTTTGAACCTGGATCTCCTGCTTATAAAGCATACGATCTGGCCACTGCGTCACGGCCGCACAATATTTGGCATAACTTTTTTGTGAATCAAGAAGCTCGTTTTAATCAGTTTAGAAAATTAAAAAGTTTAAATAAAGATAAGCGCTAGAAAAAGAATGAGCTAAAACAAAGTGAAGTTACATTATATTTTTAAATATATTAGTTGAGGTTGAGAGTTTATCTTCACTTATTTTAGTTTAAATGACATCTTTGTCAGACACTTGTTTCAGAAACCCATAGCTATTCAAAGGCGTCTTAATTTTATTACGCATAATACAGGTCTTTAAACGTCTTTAAAAAACGCTGAGAAGAGAAATGTTTTTTTTTTTTTAAATATCGTTACTCTGTAGAAGTTACTGGTATACCTGTTACTTCAATAAAGTTTTCATTCTATTTATAAAATATATTATTTTTTCTTTAAAACAATTTTTATTGTTTTTTGATTTATACTCGGGTAAAATATTCGTTTTCTTATTTTAATTTATAGTTAAAACATATATTTTTTCATTATTTTATTTTATGGTTTATTTTCAAGAGAAGGCTGAGACAGAGAATCAAAAATTTACTTATTCATTTGTAATTATTAGCGTTTTATTTTATTTATAATTTATTTTTTAGAGGAGGCAGATAATTATAAAAATCTTTGCAGCTAATGTGTATATTAATAAATCACTTTTACATTTTTTTAGCGTTATCTTTTTATTGTAATATATTGTTTTTTTAGAAGTGGCAGATACAAAAAATAGTTTTGTAGTAAAAGATAGTAAAAGTAGAATTTAAAAAGTTACTTTTTTATTTATAAATGTTAGCATTTTATTTTAAAGTATCGCTTGTTGTTTAGAGAAGGCAGAAAAGCCAATAAAAACCATTGTAGTTGAAGATAATGAAGGTATGTATTAAAAGCTTACCTATTCATATATAACTGTTAGCGTTTTATCTTAATTTGTTTTGATTTATTTTAATATTCTAGAGAAGGTAAATACAAAAAAAAGCTGCATAGTTGATGATACAGAAGGTATGTATTATTCAGTGGCGCACGAATGAATAAAGATTTTTATGTAAACCTATTCAAATAATCAATTTAAACATTATCCCACCTGGTGAAAAAATATGTGTAGAGTTTTAAAACATGTAATCTTCAATAAATGTAATAGTCGTTATTTTATTAGATGAAAGGCTTATGCTTAAATTTTGATGAAATTATGCTTAAATTGCATTTCATGAATAGGTTACGGAATAATAAAATGTATTCATATTTAAAATACTGTAAAAGTCATTATGGGTATATATCCAGATTTAGGTGGCTGCAAGGTATACGATTATTCGTTACAAGACACTTTAAACGAATGTCTCAGTGACGAAGTTGTTAATATTTATCTCAAAATATTTGTCAACAGAAAAGAAAAAGTATGATTAATTAATGTACTTTATAATAAAATTTTTGTACAAAAAAACAAAATTGCATTTTTTTTTTAAATTTGTCTTCATTTAAATAAAATTTTAATTCTAAATATAAAACAATAGATTGAATGCCATTCCATTTATTGATGCTTTGAAGAATCGAATCGAAGTACTGTAGCCAGCTGGGCTACTCTCACTGGATGAATTGCCATTTAAAACTGATTTAATACAAAGACGGCATAAGGTATTAAAAAACTTTTATCTAAAAAAACTAATGATTTATTAATTTAATTATAGAGTATTTACACACACACACACACACACATATATATATATATATATATATATATATATATATATATATATATATATATATATATATATATATATATATATATATATATATATATATATATATATATATATATATATATATATATATATATATATATATATCTTCATAGAAAGAGCTCTTTAAACAAGATATGCTAATATGCTGTATGGTGGAAAAATGCAGTGTGTAAAATAGTATAATTGTTTTTTGAAAAAGTTCATTTCTCTAAGTACAAAAAGTTTAACTTTTAGTGAAAGGTAAGGTTTCGCATTTTTTTACAGGGAACCTAACTTTGAACCTAATTTTAAAACTCACTTGTGTTTTAGATAATCAAACCAGGAAATAAAACAATTCACTTTATGGATCCTATGGGAGAACAGATAAATTCCGTCAAAAAAGAAGAAGTGAAATGGAAGTATGATATTATTATTAGATATTCCTATGTCAAATTTGTATTTACATCTTTTATAATTTTTTTACTTTTATACAGTAGTTGTTACTTACAACAAAGATATGGTGTTTCAGAAAAGTTTGAAATATTAACATTACCACATGCCATACAAGCAGAAGGTATAACATTTGGAGTATTCTGCCTTAAGGTGACTTTAAAAGTCTTAACTGTAATGAATATATATATATATATATATATATATATATATATATATATATATATATATATATATATATATATATATATATATATATATATATATATATATATATGTATATAATATATATATATATATATATATATATATGTACATATATATATGTATATATATAATGAGTAATAAGATAGCAATTACTACAAATGAGTAGTAATTGCTATCTTGAATATCACATCCATCACTTGTAAATTATGTTTGTACCACAAAAAGAAACTAAAATTCTTTTTTAAAATATCACATCCTCCCTTTGTATACTTCTAAAAAATCAGATCCCCTAAGTATTTTTCTACAATATTTCAAGCAATTCATATTTGATATTTAAAATATCGCATCTCCCCTGTGGAGTCTCTGCATATGTCACAAAAAGAAACTAAAATTCTCACTTAAAACATCACATCCCTTCTATGTTTACCTTTAAAATATTAAATCCCCCAAGTAATTTACAAAATATTTTAAACGATTAGTATTTGGTACCTACAATATCACATTCATCACTTGTAAGTTCTGTATGTACCACAAAAAGAAACTTAAATCCTTACTGAAAATATTACATCCCTTTTAAGTTTACCTATAAAATATTACATCCCCTAAGTAATTCATACAATATTTCAAACAATTAATATTTGCTTTTTAAAATATCACATCCTCTCTATGTTTACCTTTAAAATATTACATCCCCCAAAGTAATTCATACAATATTTCAAACGATTAGTAATTGGTATCAAGAATATCACATTTCCTCGGTTTATTCACTGTATATGTCACAAAAAGAAACTGAAGTTTTTACTTAAAACATCATATCCCCCCTATGTATAAAAATATTATATCCCCCTAAATAATTCATAAAATATTTCAAATGATTGCTATTTGATACCAAGAATATAACATCCATCACTTGTAAGTTCTGTATGTACCACAAAAAGAAACTGATGCTCTTACTTAAAATATCACATCCCAACTATGTATACTTTTAAAATATTGCATCCCCCTAAGTAATCCATACAATATTTCAAACGATTGCTATTTGGTACCAAGAATATCACATCCATCACTTGTAAGTTCTGTATGTACCACAAAAAGAAACTGATGCTCTTACTTAAAATATCACATCCCCCCTATATATACTTTTAAAATATTACATCCCCCTAAGTAATTCATACAATACTTCAAACGATTAGAGTTTAGTATCTAGAATATCACATCCCCTCGGTTAATTCGCTGTATATGTCACAAAAAGAAACTGAAATTCTTACTGAAAATATTACATCCCTTCTAAGTTTACCTTTAAAATATCACATCCCCTAAAGTAATTCATACAATATTTCAAACGATTAATATTTACTATTTAAAATATCACATCCCCTCTATGTTTACCTTTAAAATATTACATCCCCCTAAGTAATTCATATAATACTTCAAACAATTAGTAATTAGTATCTAGAATATCACATCTCCTTGGTTTATTCACTCCTTGGTTTATTCATTACCTTGGTTTATTCACAAATTTATTTAACAAACATATAAAATTATTGGGAAATGTCAAAGATCTTAAAACCGACGAGGCTTGATCTTGATCATAATGCACCAACTGCTTCAAAACAATGGAAGCATTGGAAACGAACATTTGAAAATTTCATTGAAGATTGTGGAGAGGATGCTCCTGACAAGTTTCGCTCTATCATTAATTTTGTTTCATCAAATGTTTATGATTACATTGAAGAGTGTGATTCCTATGAAAGTGTAATTGAAACCCTAGAAAACTTATATGTAAAAACCCCTAATGAAATTTTTGCAAGACATCAATTACTTGCAAGGCATCAAACATCGAGTGAATCCTTAGAAGACTTTCTTCAGGAACTACGTAAACTCAGTAAAAACTGTAATTACAAGGATGTTTCAGCTGAACAATATCGAGAGGAACAAATGAGAGATGCTTTTATTTCTGGAATAAATTCGAATTACATTCATCAACGACTTCTTGAAAATTCAACATTGAATTTGCAATCAGCATTTAACCAAGCTCGTTCTCTTGACATTGCACAAAGAAGCTCAGATTCTTATATGCAGAAAACATCCTCCTTTTCCTCCAATTTAAATATTGCTGCCTGCTATAAAGTTACCAGAAGAACCCTCAGCAGCACTCAATGCTATGACTATTAATCCTCAAACAAAATGCATTTATTCTGGTAATCCATCTCACAACCAACGTAATCAAACCTCTGCTAGGAAAAATTGTTCAGCTCAAAATGTAACCTGTTTTAAATGTTGAAAAAAAGGTCATTTTTCCAAAGTTTGTCTTGGCAGACCGATGAATATAACCCACAGTGTTTCAGCTGCAATACATAAACCAAGTTTGTGTACTGTTTCAAGTGTTTGTCCGTTGAGTCTCTCTCATGCAGCTGTTATTGTCAGAATTAATGATGAACCGTTAACTGCACTGATCGATTCCTGTAGCTCAGATAATTTTATAAGCAAGAAAATTATCGAGACTTTAAAAATTAAAATGTTACCCAGTAAAAAGAAAATTTTGATGGCCCTCACAACAATGGAGTCTAGATTAGTGGGCTGTTGTTCGGTTAATCTTGAAGTAAATGGTTTATTTTATAATAATGTTCAATTTGGTGTCTTAGAAAATCTTTGTAGTGATATCATACTTGGTTACGTCTTCCAAAAACTACACAAAAATTTAATATTCCCACTCGGTGGAGAAAAAAAAGACTTAATTGTCACAAAGGAAAGTCACCTATGTGCACTGCAAATGGCAAAAATAAAAATACCATCCTTGTTTACAAGCATTTCAGACAAAACTCAGCCAATAGCTACAAAATCAAGAAGATATAATAATGATGATCGAAACTTTATTGAAAGTGAAATACTACAGTTATTATCAGATGGTATAATTGAGCCATGTTTCTCACCATGGAGAGCCCAGGTAGTGGTCGTAAAGGATCTTACAAAATCTAACAAAAAAAGACTTTGTATTGATTACTCTCAAACAGTTAACCTTTACACTGAGTTAGATGCATATCCTCTTCCCAGAATAGATGATATGATAAATGGACTTGCAAAGTACAAAGTATTCTCTACATTTGACTTGAAAAGTGCTTACCACCAAATCTCTATTAAAACTTCAGACAAAAAGTATACAGCATTTGAGGCAAATGGAAAACTATTTCAATTTTGCAGGATTCCATTTGGAGATAACAAATCGGTTATTTCAGCTTCTTCTATAAACATTCTTGGTTATTGCGTTAGTCATAACAACATAAAACCAGATTCTGAGCGATTACGTCCTTTAGACTTACTACCTCCTCCTTCTAACATTTTATCACTTCGGCGAACTTTGGGTATGTTTTCTTACTATTCAAAGTGGATACCTTCGTTTGCTAATAAAGTTCGGCCTTTAATTAATGTTAAATCCTTTTCTATCAATAGTGAGGCACTTGAAGCATTTCAATTTCTCAAAAGAGAACTTCATGCTGCCACTTTGAGTTCTATTGATGAGAGCTTACCTTTTGTTGTTGAATGTGATGCATCAGATGTAGCCGTATCAGCTACTTTGAATCAAAATGGTCGTCCCGTTGCCTTTATGTCTCGAACATTAGGCAAAAGTGAAATCAATTACCCATCAGTAGAAAAAGAAGCTGTGGCTATTATTGAAGCCGTTCGAAAATGGTGACATTTACTGTTACGGAATCAATTTAAATTAATTACTGATCAGCGTTCTGTAGCTTTTATGTTTGATAACCGAAAGAAAACAAAGATTAAAAATAGTAAGATTCAGTGCTGGAGGATGGAGTTAGCAGAGTTTAGTTATACTATATCGTATCGTCCTGGAAGCGATAATATCGTCCCTGATGCACTCACACGTACTTTTTGTGCTACAACCCAATCTCAAACAAACCTAAGTGGTATACATAGCTGTCTATGTCACCCAGGGGTTACTCGTATGCTTCACTTTGTTAAATCTAAAAATTTACCTTTTTCTACAGAAGAGGTCAAGAGAGTTTGTTCTAACTGCCAGATTTGTTCAGAATTAAAACCAAATTTTTATCGATCCTCAAATGTCTGTGAGTTAATCAATTCAATACGTCCAATGGATCGCCTAAGTATAGATTTTAAAGGACCATTACCATCTAATTCTAGAAATAAATATCTGTTTACAGTCATTGTTGAATATTCTCGGTATCCATTTGCTTTCCCATGTCCTGATATTAGTTCAACAACTGTTGTGAAGTGTTTAGATCAAATATTCTCCTTTTGTGGTTTTCCAACGTACATTCATTCCGACAGAGGCTCATCTTTCATATCTAATGAACTAAAATCTTACCTTACTCAGAAAGGAATTGCAACTAGTAATTCTACCCCATATCATCATATCAGTAATGGACAAGTTGAGAGATATAATGGCTTGATCTGAAAAAATATTTGTTTGGCACTAAAAACCTACAACCTAGATGTTAGAAATTGGGAAATTGTTCTATCAGACGCTCTCCACTCACTCCGTTCGCTACTTTCAACTGCAACTAATTGTACACCCCATGAGAGGTTATTCAGTTTTCCTAGGCGCTCGTCATCCGGAACTTCGTTACCCTCATGGTTAACTCCTGGCCCAATTTTTCTAAGACGTTTTGTGCGTACAAACAAGAACGATAATCTCGTGGATAAGGTTGAATTAGTGGATGTAAATCCAACATATGCTAATATTCGTTACCCTGATGGACGAGAGTCAACTGTTTCACTTCAAGATCTTGCACCGTATCCTGCCCCAAAAGAAAAGTTTAATGATATCAATGAGAATAGTATCAATGAGTCTAGTGAGAATGTAACTGCGAAAGTACTTGATGTAAATAAAGACCCCTCACCTGAAATTGCATCGGAAATCAGAGTTAGGGTAGATGAGCCAGTAGCTGAGCCGTTTGCTGATGTATTACGACGTTCTGCCAGAGCTTGTAAAGCTCCTGTAAAATATGATGACTATATTTTAAAATGACAAAACTAGTTTATGGGCCTTTTTCTACATAGATGGGAAGATTGTTGTGTTTTCTATTTTTTGTTATTGAACTATTTGTTTTATATATGTGTTTATTTTCTTGTATCTTTAGATTAGTACAATTATTGTTAAATAAAGCCTTAATCAAGAGGTCAATCTTTTTATTAGTTCATTACAATATGTCACAAAAAGAAACTTTAATTCTAACTTAAAATGTCACATCTCCGCTATGTTTTTCTCTAAAATGTTACATCCCCCTAAGTAATTTATACAACATTTCAAACGGTTAGTATTTAGTGTTTAAAATATAAGATTCATCACTTGTAGTTTCTGTATGTACTACAAAAAGAAACTGAAATTCTTACTTAAAATATCACTTCCCTCCTTTGCAGACTTCTAAAATATTGCAAACGATTGTTATTTTTTTTACCTAAAGTATTATATCCCTCATGTTTAATCTTTTTCTTTACTATTGTCACACATTACATTACGATCAAAATTTTATAAATAAGAATTTAAAATATATTACCATTTTATGCTAACTTCATTTATAGTATATTAGTAAAAAAGCGTTTTTATGAATCTCGTTGCGTTTTAATTATATTGTTTATAATTGAATGTTTCGGACGTATTTGATACACTTCTAAGTGCAATGACTCGAAAGCGCGTTCTCGTTTTTATTTTTTCTATAGGGGATGAAATATTTTAGGCGGATGTGATAATTTATGACATATAACATGTTAATTTGAAAAATTAAAAAAAAAAAAAAGAATTACCTTTAAATTTTATTGATTTCATAAAGCTGCCTTTATTAATTTATCAGTTTTTAGACCTGACCTGTTAGTTTATGATTTAAAAGATAAACATCTTGCAGAGGTTTAACTATTAAAATCATTTCTAAAAGTACAATGTAGGTAGCTTAGCTCAAAATCACTAAAAAGAAATTTTCAAAACATAACAGTAATTATAAAATAAAAAGCCTAATATTTAATAGCACTATTTTGTATTAAAAATATCATTTGTTGCCTCTGTTAAAACGTATTAGCCTCATTAAAATAAGCTAAAACATATTTGTAGGGAAACTTGAGCAATTACCTGTTAATTACTAATACTAAGTAAGTTGCAGATCTCATCTAAAAAATTGAAAAACTATATTATTCTTAAATACCATTTTTTGATGTTTTGTGATGCTAAAGGTGGATCTCCTAATGAAGCAATTTTTTATGTTTCTTGCTTATATTTCTTGCTAATTAAGATACAACTATTATTACAATAACTTTCTAAATAAAAAAATAAAAAAATAAATACAAATTGCTAAATAAGATACTAAGTCTAGATATTTAAAATAAAGTAAAAAAAGTAATATAGTGGATTTAATATTTAATAGTATATAATATAGTAGATGGTATATATATATATATATATATATATATATATATATATATATATATATATATATATATATATATATATATATATATATATATATATATATATATATATATATATATATATATATATATATATATATATTATTTGTCATTAACGCTAACAGTATAAGTCAACGCACCTTTGTTTTACTTAATGATGCGGCAAAATATGATAACATAAATTTTACTTGTTAATGCGGCAAAATAAAAAAAAAATACGGTAAGCGAAAACATTGACCTACTTTGGAATTATGTTAACGTCTGCTAACCGTCTGCTAACCAGAAAATATCAGTAAGTATATTTTACGGAACCTTAAATAACTCGGAAAATAGTAACTAATGACTTAAACGGTAAACGTTTACTAGAAGAATTTTTTTAACATACAGCAAAACGAATTTATTTGTATTATTTTTCCAAACATCGCAAAAAAAAAAAAAAAAAAAAAAATAGTTATAAAAAGTCAAAATAAAAAATTATTTTTATTTTATAGAAGCAACTTATTTTTTACAGATAGCTTAATAATTTTTAGATTTAAATCTTACTTATATTGCTGTTGTTTTTAAATTAAAACAAATATTAAAACTTTACTTACGAATCTTACGGTTTTCATACGACTTTTTTATATACATTATATAGTACATTATATAGAACGCTATATATATATATCTCGTTTTTGTGCTAGAGACCGCAGTATTATATATTCTGAAACTTACTTATTTTCATTTAATTTTTTCATTTTCTAACTTCTTTGGTTATCTTTACGCTATGACATTTTTATGTTTTTCCTTCGAAAAAAAATATTAACAATTAATTTCATTAACTGACAGTTATTAATTAGAGATATATGATGAACTGTTAAATTTTATTATTATAAATTTTTTTTGATAACGATTTAAATTGCTAAATTTGTTAAATTGGATATGGATAAATAGGAAATATCATTAAATTTTGCATTTGATTTTTGATAACAAAACTTTAAAAATGTCGGCAACTACATTTTTAAAATTTCGTTATCAAAAAATCTTTTCTTGAAATAAATATTGATTTGAGTTTACAAAAATCTAATAGTACAATATTTTGGAATATTCTATTGAATAAATTCAGGCAACGTAAAGGTTAGAGTTAGCTCCAGGTTTATTTGCATCATTACGAAGGTGGCGGATAAATTTTTGTTCATATGTGTTTAAAGTCATTGTTGATTTTTCAGATCTGGCATTAAATTTGAAAGTGGAATGTGAGCGATATTTTTTTTATGTATACTATGTGATATTGGATGGTTAGGTCTATTTGAAATTCGTTTAAGTGTGCTGAGACATACGAGATCAAGATGTTCTTCAATGGGAAGGATACCATAATAGCTTTCCTTGTGTGGATCAATACCAGCAGCTTTTAGACGGCGGTTTTGAAAGACTTGCATCCTAGATTTTGTTTTATTGGTCGTTGAGGTGAGGATAACTGCATTGTAAGTAAAGTGGCTAAGGCATTAAGCGTGATAGCTAGATATTAGCATGGGTTGAGACCATCCACCAAATATTCAGAGCTGTTTTAAATAAACTTATTAGGGGCAATTTTCTTATCTAGACTAGACCATTCCTAGTCAAAAGTGAGACTTGAGTTGAGGATGATGCTTAGATATTTGTATCAGTTTACGAATTCAAGAATTTCGCTTTTTAATGTTATGACTAACTTTTTACCTCTACCAATATAAATAATTTTGCATTTGGCAATGTTGAGACGCACTTTATTATCGTTGCACCATCTTTGTAGACTATTTGCCACTTCTTGTGAAAGGGAAGAGTTATTACCAATTATGTAAGCTAGAATATCATCTGCATATTTCTTGTGTGTTATGTCTTCTCGAGGTAGTCATTTATGTCTAGTACATAGATTAAAAAAAGTATCGGGGCAAGGACGCTTCCTTGTGTTATTCCTAATAAAACATCTTTCCATTCAGTAGGCTTGCTATTAAATACAACATGTTATTTACAATTTGAAAGCCACTTTGCGATCCTGGATGATAGCCATAATGGAAGGTTGATTTCAAGTTTGTGCATAAGAATAATGTGGTCAACGAAGTTGAATGCCTTCGAAAAATCAAAGAATATAGCAGTTTATTTTATTTTTATTTTTTATTATTATTATTATTTTTTTTTGCCGTTTCGTATATTTACAATAAAGACATAATACATTTATAAAAATTGGCCGGAGCAAGAAAAAGACAATGACTGTCTTATCACCGAGCCCCGTTTACAAAATGTTCGTGTTTATAAACAAATATGAATAAAATATACAAAAAACCGTTAAAGAGTACAAAACTTTTGTCAAATAATAAAATAACAGTTATATTAAAAATTTAAAAATTAAGAAAGTTTTGTATACTAATACAAATATATTTGATACATATAACAAAATATATTTAGTGCTAATGGAAGCGATTTTTCTATTTCTAAAATTACCTTTTAAAAAATATTTAAAGTCTATTGAATTAAAGTCTAATTGAAGTAAGATTCTTTTAGAAACTGTTTTAAATTTTTCTAAAGAGTTGTGTTCTTTATTAAAGTTTTTAATAAAATTTTTCCATAAAAAAGGTCCTCGATATTGAATTCGATAAGAACTTATTTTTAAATTAATTCTCGGAACAATAAAGTTATCCTCTGAAAACTTTGTTGGATACTTATGAGATATTTTGCTAAAATAAGATTGAAATATAAGTGGAGCTATTCCATGTTTCATTTTAAACATGAAAAGTAATGTTTGGTAAATGTTTAATTTATGTTTAAGGCCTTGAGACGATTTAGTAGCGGTTCGCAATAAACAGTTCTGCTTGCCCCAAATATAATCCTACTAGCATGCTTTTGTTTACTATAAAGTTTTTTGAGTTTTTCGTAATTCGTACTTCCCCATGCAATGTTACAGTAAGAAAGATAGCTGTAAATAAATGAAAAATAAATTTTCATTAGAGCTTTTGCATTTAAAAATGGTTTTGTTTTATAAAGTACGGAAATATTATAGGAGATTTTACTTTCAATAGATTGGATGTGAAACTTCCATGACAAGGTTTCATCAAGAATTACGCCTAAAAAGTTAACAGTAGATTTCCTTTTTACATCTGTTTTATTGAATAAAAGATTTGGCAGTTTAAGTGGAATATTATCAACTTTATTTGGTTTCTGGAGCAGGATGAATTTAGTTTTATCTACATTTAGTGAAAGGCGGTTACTTATAAACCATTCATTTACTTTAGATAATTCTTCATTAAAAATTTTAAAAAGAACTTTTATATCTCTGTGTGAATAAAGCAGATTGGAGTCGTCAGCTAACAATATAAGATATAATTTTTTAGATGATAGAAATAAGTCATTTATATACGCTAGAAACAATAATGGTCCTAAGATAGATCCTTGAGGAACCCCGCAACTTATAAGTTTTTTTTTGGTTTCATTTGTTTCATAGGTTATGCATTGTTTTCTGTAAGTCAAGTAGTTTTTAAACCAAAGTAAGTTTAAGTTGTTTGCTCCATAAAGTTCTAATTTTTTTATAAGGATTTCATGATTGACAGTGTATAATGCTTTGGATACATTAATGAAAACTCCTAAGGTAAAATAACCTTTATCAAAAGCATCCGATATATGGTTTACAAGCTCAATTACCGCGTAATCCGTAGAATGATTTTTTTTAAAACCCAAATTATTTGTTGTAGAGAATATTATTTGATACTAAATGATTATAAAGCCTATTGTACATAATGCGTTCTAGCAATTTAGAGAAACAAGGTATTACAGAAATAGGTCTGTAGTTTGAAGCATTTGTTTTTTCACCCGACTTAAAAATCGGTGTGACTTTTTAGGCTATTTAAAGTTTGTCTGGTACAATACCAGACGTTAATGAGAGATTAAAAATGTGAAACAATAAGGGTTCAATAATATCAAAGACTGATTTAACTACATTGACACTAATTTTATCTACGCCTGCACTTTTGTTATTTTTCAGAGAGGAAAAAGCATTATGCAACTCATTTATATTTAAATTTAGTTCTGTCATAACATTATATGCTGTTTTGAGGTAAGTTTCAAATTTATGGTACTAGATGGAATTTTTGCCGCCAGATTTGGACCAATCTCAAGAAAAAAACTGTTTAGCTTGTCAGCTATGGTTTCTTTATCATAAACAACTTTTTCATCAATTAACAGTTTTTGTGGCAAATTGTTTTTAATCGAAATATTTTTGCCAATTATTTCTTTTATTATATTCCAAGTTTTTTTTGTATATATTTTAATGTTATGTTTTTAGTGGTTAAAAAGATAGGAAAATAATCACTTATGTCGGTTTTAATTATGCCTGTTCTTACACAGCATTTGTTAATAAGGTATTGCGGTCAATAGAGTATCCCTAGTCATCAATTGCTTGTATGATGGCATCTATTGTATTTCTACCAGGAAGAAGACCAAATTGGCTATTTGATAATAATTTATCTTGAATATACAATACAATGTATTTTGCAAGGATGCGTATAACTATTTTGAATGTTGCAGATGTTATAGAGATCGGTCGGTACTCAATTGGTAAAGAAGGATTATTGACTTTTGAAATATGGTATAACGTTTTAATTATAAAATTTTTATAGTTTGAATAAATTTAATAATTTTAATAAAATTGGTATAATGTTTGCATAAAGCCAGTCAGATGGTGCAATGCATTTGTTGATAAAATGGTTAAAAATTATAACAAGAGCTTTAACTAGTTCAAGACGTGCCACATAAAGTTGATTGCCAGATATGCTGTCATGACCGGCTAGTGTCAACTTGATGCGTTTGAGTTATTCACTGACGTTAGAGAAGGGGAATATAGACAATACTGGTGGAAAGGCAAATGTATTGAAATAAGGTAATAAATCTGGCTTAATAATTCCTTGCCCAACTATATCTGAAAACTAAACATTTAGTTTGGCACTAAATTTAGTATTTGTCGGTAATCTGCGGATTGGGATTGATGGCCTGTGAGCATGAGACTACATATTATTCTTACTTTTGGCATATTTATATATATTTTTGTAGTAAAATTTTCTGGACAGCAATAAGTTGAGCAATAATATCAGCCAGGGTGTTACGTTGGTCATAAAGACCAGCTTTATGTAAACGTTAGAGTTGTTTTATGAAGCGAAGAATTTCTGCAGTCATCCATTCTTGGTCACCGCATACTTTAATTGTACGTCGAGGCTGATGTATATTTTGTGCATCAATTATAGCATTCTGGAAGACTAAGAATGTTTCAAGTCGGTCAGAGTCAAGATTTGCTAGGATACTATGCATGTCAAGTAGTCGTAAGGCAGCAACTGTATCTCTAATCTTTCCCCATTGTATTTAGGTGCGTTTAGGTTTTGGTCAAATGTTTTTATACATATATTGGGGAGAAAAAGCAATGACAACATTGTGATCACTGGCATTTCTGGAACTCATACTTAATAAAGGATTAGCTTCGAAATCTGTGTCAACTGGAGATTCAGATTGGCCTATTGGTTTTAAAGTTTCAGAAATATAACACCTAGGAGCATTTGTTAATATAATGTCAAGACAAGACAGTTTAGATGCTGTTACTCGAGCATGGTTTATTTGCCATAAGTGGTACTTCTTTTATAGTGGTTTGACATTGCATCCATTAAAGTCATCAGCTATGTAAATTAGAGACGGAATGTTAATGGAACATTTGGCTACTGGATCTTCTAAGGCGTACAAAAGCTGCAAGATAGAGCTCTTCTGAAAATTTGGTTGCCTTCTGGAATATAAACGGCAGCCATTAGGACACATGAGTATCCACGTGGTAATCTATATGGGCGAGTTCTAGCAATAATTATTTCAAAATTTCTATGTTTATTTAGGGGTTTAGTAGTTTGCCAGAGTTGGATGATGACAGGCGTGGGGGATAGCTCCTATGGTACAATGCTCCTATGCTCCTGGATGGTATTTGTGTAGTTTGACTAGTAATTGTGGATTGACTATTATTATACCTCCACTTGCTCTTTTGGATATTCTTTTTTCAGATAAGCAATTGCGTTCACAGGACGTTATTTGGAACTTGGTACACTCTTGGATACGACTGATTACAATGTTGCAAGTGATGAAGGTAAGCCATGTTTCAGTAAGAAATCCAATATGAGCTTTTGTCTCATCATTTATTTAAATGAGGTGATCTACCATAGGATTTTTTTACAAAAACTTTTTATTGCCTTGTTATTTTGGCTTTTGTTCGTCTTGAATAAAAAACATAATATCTTTGAAAAATTTGTGGAACTAGTAATACTTCAATATTTTTTAAATATAATAATTAAAAAAAATATTTTCTGTACCTCTAGCTATTAAATCAAATATGTTTTCAAATTTGGCTGATTAAAAAAAAAAGTTAGTTTTATGCGTAAATTTTTAAAACAATCACTTGACCTCAAATACTTTATGAGTAAAATAATGCAATATGCTTTACTGACTTAATGTTTCAGTTAACAATTAGGTTTAAGTAAAATTCTTTTGATTTCTAGTTGTTGTACTACGTGTATAATTTAATAATATATGAAATATACATTTTTAGTTGTTTTTCGATAAAAAGTGACAAATAATTTCAAAAATTTAGCTAAATTCTTGATATTTTTTTTTAGTTTACAATTATTAATCGTAGTATAACAATATAACAATATATAAACTTGGTATTTTAAAAAAAGATCCAAAAGATTATGTCGCCAGAACCATATAAAGTATATTAAACGTGTATATATAATAAAATAAAAATACAATTGATTTAATAATTAATAATAATGTAGAATAAACAAAAACTGAAAATAATTTTACAAATCATCCAGTCGATATGGTAGTATTTTCATCAATGTAAATGCCTAAAAATCTTATGACGACTCCTTTTTTATTTTATTTTATCAATAAAAAGTTTAAGTTATATGGTAAAAAACACTTTTTTGCGAGGGAGTGGAGTCATTTGCTGCGTTTAATCTAAAATCGAAGAAATTTTTTATTAATCCATTTAATGTCATATGGTAAACATTTTATTGGTGTTTATATTCTTTTTACAGAACAAAAATCTTTAATATTTCAAAAGTTAAAAAAGTTTTAGGAATACCAGTTAAGTGATTATTAAAAAAAACAAAAAAACAAGAAGCCATAAAACTCGCTTTAAAAGAACCGTGAAGTATAAGGCAAATACATAGCAAATAACACGGCCGTTCAGACTTACTAAATAAGTGGAAATTTTTAAAATTTTTATCTCGTTATAACAATCATTAAACATATCTAAGTGAAATAGATAGTTATCTTACATTAATTAAATTTATTTACAAATAAAGAAATTTTTTAATGTATTAACCGGTTTTATCACTAATCCTTCGTTAAACTGGTGGAGCTGATAAATTTTGTTGGTTGAGAAGGTTCACGAAATTTACGTTGATTGTAGCAATCAATCGAATAACTTTCCCAAACAGAGTTATTGTTTTTAAATTAAAAATCTTTTTAACTTTAATTTTAATTTAATTTAAAAATCAAATAAAAAAATCATTGTATATTAAAATATCATTCAAAATATCAAGTATTGTGAGCTTAGCTAATTATAACTTAGCTATTTAAAATATCATAATCTAATTTTTGAAAATAATACATTTTAATATTTTAGATAGTATTCAATAATTCTTTTATAACCTTTAGTTCATTATTAGAAAACCATTATGCGATAAATAGCCAATATTAGAGTTATTCATACTCCAGAGTATACTTGGTGCCTCATAAACAATTGTTTTCGTCTGTACCTTTTGTAACAATTTTAACAGAATGCACGACCTTTGGAAAGTAAGCTGCTGATAAATATACATAGATTACCAGCGCATACACACAACATACTAACAGCATATACACTCATGTATATACAAGCATACATAGATAACTACATACATACACAGATAAACACACATATATATGTAAATATATATATATATATATTTATATATATGTATATATATGTGTATATATCTATATATATATATATATATATATATATATATATATATATATATATATATATATATATATATATATATATATATATATATTATATATATATATATATATATATATATGTATATATATATATATATATATATATATATATATATATATATAAATATAAATATATATATATATATACATATATGTATGTATGTATATATGTATATATATATATATATATATATATATATATATATATATATATATATATATATGTATACACACACATATATACGTATACGCATATACACATACACACATACATACAAACATACATACTTGCATGCATACATATATACACAAATGTACATACGCATACATAAAATGCAAACACATACACATATACATACACAACACGCATGCATACGTATTAAATGTATATATATATGCATGAATATTTATGCATATATGTATATATAATATATATATATATATATATATATATATATATATATATATATATATATATATATATATATATATAT
>NC_061161.1:34515903-34550903 GCF_022113875.1 Hydra vulgaris | reverse complement strand
TCATTTACTATTTTTCCATCAAAGTGTATGGTCATTAGTGAGTTCGATGAAACTACAGTGTTTTTTATATAATCTCTTATTTCTTTTGCTCCGGCAGATATTATGTTCTCTGCAGCTCTATAAGATGTGGATTTAGAACATCTAAAGTTTGCTACAGAACCACCAGCCATGACAATAACACTACTAATCAAAGCTCTACGTTGGTGCAGTGTTATACCCTTCTTAACTGCTGTATGAGCGGTAGACTCAAGTATATTTTTAGTAAGAAGAACATAATTTTGAATATTAGGAATCTCATAAATATCAAAGTCGATATCTGTTTCTTGGCCTAAATTTTCGCTAATGTAACTAGAAGAACTTAGATAATCTAAATCATTTGTATCTAACTCTGCTAATAGCTTTTTTTCTAAATTTGATTTGCTTCTTTTATTTCTTTCAACAGAATACTCGTATCTTTTATCTCTACTTCCAAGACATCTTTTCCTTTCCCCAAGTTGGTCTTTAAAAAAGCAATATCTTATTATTATTAAGCTCTTATTAACAGTCATATATGGTATATATTATATATATATATATATATATATATATATATATATATATATATATATATATATATATATATATATATATATATATATATATATATATATATAATATATACCATATATGACTGTTAATAAAAGCTCACTAACTTTTTTTAAACATTAAAAATTTTTAAAACATTAACTCAAAATTAAAAGTATTGAAAATGTTATTTTAATTTAAAAGAATAATTGGCCAAAAGTTAGGGATATATTTCAAATAGTATATTAAAAGAACAATTTACAAAAAAAAAAATCGTAAAAAAAAGCATTTCCTTATTTTGAAGAACTACCTTTTTCTAATAAGCACTGAATTAGTCTCTCTGACATTGAATTTACAAAATTTTGAGTTATTTCTTTTGACACATTGTGAAACAATTTTTTTATTTCAATTTCTAGTTGTTTAATATTTGAAATTTTAATTTTTCTAAGAGATGATCTAACCATGATCACAAATTTTGTATACAATTAAAGTCAGGAATATTAGCCGGCCACTATATTATTAAAATTTGTTTGTTTTCAAACCATTGTTTGCATATTTTTGCAGAATGGCACAACGCACAATCTTTTTGATATTTGATATTGCTGTTTTTTTCTTTAAATATTTCAATTAAGAAGAAGGCAATTATATAAAATTTCAGTATATTTATCAGCATAAAGTTGATCTTGAAATAATCGATAGCATCTAAGCCCTGCATAATTCATGCAGGCACAAATACCTACACTGCTACATCTTTGCTTGGTTTATTTTCATGTAGAATTCAAATCAAATCACTCACTTTCATCTAATTGTGTTGTAATAGTTGGCCAATAAGATTGTCCTGATCTTTAATGTCACCTGTTTCAGTATATTGTTTTTAAATACGTGCAACAACTGAATAACCATTATTTAACTTATTGACTATTTGACGATGAGATAGTTCTTGGTTTTTAAGAAAAATAGATTTGTAATATGTTTTTTTAGAGAATCTCGAATATTGATTTTGCTTGTTATGTAGCTTTTTAAATATATAATTTATTTGTGTTTTTATTAGTACTATTTCAAAATTAAAAACTTAAAGTTAATAAATGCTAATGAAAATTGAAATTATCAAAGAAAATGAGCAATATATTACATTAATTTTTAAAAATTAACCAGTGAGCATTAACTTTTGACCAACAAAAAAATCAAAATAATATGGTAAATGTTATAAAGTTACTTATAATAGAAATACAAAAAAATTTTATGGAAGCAACATGTCCACAAAATATTAAACATAATACTTATTAATTAGAAGTAATGGACTATTTAAAAAGTTGAATAGTTTTTAAAATAATCTTAATCGAACAGAATATATAAAAAAAAGTATGCTCAAATTTATGGCCAATGATATATATATATATATATATATATATATATATATATATATATATATATATATATATATATATATATATATATATATATATATATATATATATATATATATATATATATATATATATATATATATATATATATATATATATATATATATATATATATATATATATATATATATATATATATATATATATATATATATATATATATATATATATATATATATATATATATATATATATATATATATATATATATATATATATATATATATAGGGGAAGTAAGGGCATAACCGCCCCCGTAACGTTTGAATAAATGTTATATAAAAATAAAAACGAAATGTGTTTTTTTAGCAGTTTATTTCAATAGCCGCATCATTAGGCTTTAAATCAAAGCATTTAAGAAAAAAATTGAACGGGTTTTGAAAATTTTATTACACAAAAATAACACTTAGTGAAAAAAACGGTTTTGCCCCCATTGTGTGGCACAACCGCACCACCACAAAAATCGTTGGGGGTTCACTGTTCTAGGTACATTTTCTTTACAATTGTCATAGCTCAGATTATTTGCTGATTTTGTTGCACGTTTGTATACTGTGTAGGCATTCTTTGTACTTACAATCTCAGTTTTTTTATTCGATATACTCTTAGCTTTATTTTAATTCAAAAACTCATTTATAAAAATTAAATAAAAAAATACGAAATCTAATTTCTAACATTTCAAAACAAAATTTTTTTAACATCTTTTCTGACAAAAAACAAAACTTTTCTGATAAAAAACAAACTTTTCTAACAAAGTTTTTTTAACAAAACTTTTCTAACAAATAACAAAACTTTTCTAACAACTTTTTTTCAAAACAACATCTTTTCTAACAAAAAACAAAACTTTTTTAACAAAACTTTTCTTTCAAAACTTTTCGGACAAATCTTTTCCAACAAAAAAACTTTTCTAACATCCTTTTCTCAAAACAAAACTTTTCTAACATCTTAAACAACTTTTCTATTATCTCAAAGCAAAACTATTCAAGTTTATACATGAACGCATTCAAATGTGACGATTGTAATTGTTGTTATTTGTAATTATATAACTTTGATAAATAATAAAAGTATGTGGTTGTGCCTCCTGTGCGTCTATGCGGTTCTGCCCCAGTGGAGAGTTTTTAGAAAGAATTCAGTTTCATAGCTTGCTTATTAGGTTATGTTGATATCAAAAATGGTTTTTACTTGATGAAATAACGCTGATAACACATATCTTTTACACTAAAATCAAATATTGCTTTATCCTCAAAAAAAAAGGTCTTTAAAAATATGATGTAAATATAATATTTTTATCAAAATATACATTATTATGTACAACTTCTCAGAAACTTAGCAGGCACTCTTTTTGACATAAGAAAAATGAAGAAAATTGTTTTACTAATGTGTGGTAGTTTTTTTGCCAGATTAGATAATATTTTTCATAGAGAAATGTTAAAAAACGGTTGTGCCTCCATATGCGGTTATGCCCCGACTTCTTCTATATATATATATATATATATATATATATATATATATATATATATATATATATATATATATATATATATATATATATATATATATATATATATATATATATATATATATATATATATATATATATATATATATATATATATATATATATATATATATATATATATATATATATATATATATGTTTACACAACCCTAGGAATTAGGGTCGGCATTCGGCAATGCTGACCGACCTGAAAGTGTTTCAGGGCGGTAAAAAATTACCGACCTTTTTTCTATATTTTATGGTCAGACTTTTGTATCAAATAATTTTTGCCAGCCTGATGCCGACCTCAAAAAGTTTGAGGTCAGCAAATTATTGCTGACCTCATTTTTCCTAAATCAGAAGGTTATATATATATATATATATATATATATATATATATATATATATATATATATATATATATATATATATATATATATATATATATATATATATATATATATATATGCGGTAGTGGTGTAGTGGTAAAGCGCTCACCTAATAAGCAAGAAATTTTGAGTTTGATGTTTACAATGTCCCTGGTAGTACTGCAGGCAACCTGTTTCTTTGCTCAGTGGTTTTGTTTGCTGAGGTTCATGTTTCAAAATTAAAGAGTTGAGAGAGGGTTGTAACTAAAAGTAGCCTCCTCGACTGTAGTGGCATTCTCGGCCTTGGGAAGGTAAATAATAATAAAAAATAAATAAATAAATAATAATAATTATATAATATGTATGTATACACTGTAATGTATTACATAGTATACTATGCTTGGACATTTATTATTATATTTCAAGGTTTGATTAGTATGCATTAAATGTGCGTGCATATAATTGTTGTAATTGAGTTTAAATAAAATGTATATAATATGCACACAAATTTATTTCATACAAATTGTATATAATATATGGTTAAATATACTATAACTACACTATATTATGTTGTGATATTATATAAACTATATTATATAGTTTATATTACTTATATTATAAAAACTAATATAAATTAAGTGTACATCTATAAATTAAGACAAAAGCAGTGTTAGGTGAACTTTATGTTAAACAATTAAACAATTTATAAACAATTTCAAATTGAGGTAAAACTATTTTAAATAAAAAAGTAAAAAAAATAAATTGTCACACTCCGATTTTTAGAAAAAGAGTTTTCAAAATATAAACATATAATACTTTTAACAAATAGATAAATGTAGCAGAACATCCTAGTTTTTTATATTTTAAAACATCTTTATCTTGTTTTTATCATTTTTGAATCAACAATTCAATTATCTTTATAATTATTTCATTCTATCAAAAATATACTAAAAACAATTACTATGTAAAACTTTAAATATGTTGTTGCTACTCAAAAAAATTTTTCGTATCTAAAGGCCGTCACCATCTTTAAAATGGTAATATTTGTATTTGACACTGCGCTTGCGTATAATAACTTTCCAAGCGACTGCGATAAAAGCATAAGTTTATATTGTGATAAAAGTATAATAATATAATACTTTTATCACAATATAAATTTATGTACTTAAATTTATGTAATTATGTATTAAAGAGTAAAAGTACCACAGACCGGAACGGGCGCAAAAGCGTTATCGAAAAAACTAAATATTTTCACTAAAAATAAAGATATTTGTGAGTTTTAAAAATATTTTTAAATTTCAGTGTGTGGAAAATTATAAATTTCAAAAAAAAGTTATTAAAATGATTGCTTTAATAAGTTATATAAGTTAAAACAAAATCTAACCCTAAAAATTAAACTTTTTTTTGGAAATTAGGTTCTTAGCATGAAAGATTTAAAAAATCAATTTAAAAACAAAGCAAGCTATTTTGTTGGATATTAACTGCTAATTTCAAAAATAGTTTTAGATTTTTATAATCCATACTAACTTAAAAAGTTATGACGGAAATAAGATTTTCTTCAGTTTTCACCTCAAACTGGACACAATAAATTTACCCTATAATCAATTAAAAGTTCATAGGTTAATCTATTTATTATTTTTTCACTCTAATTGAATTTTTTTATTATATTGGCTGAATTTTTTTATTTAGGATTTTTAAGTTTTCTTGTTAATTAGTTTTTTACTTTTGCACTTATACTGTTAAAGTAAAAGTGCAAAAGTACACAAAGTAACCACAAAAGTGCTTCGTTTCTTCAATTTCAAAAATTTGTAACTGAATTGAATTTACTAAACTTATAATGGCAAAAACAAAAACAAATGAAAAGCCTTACACTAAGGAGATAAAAAAAAACACATTGAATAAGATTAAAAATGGCGAGTTTTGCTTAAGAGGCGCAGCTCAGTTCTACCGCACACCATATTGTACATGAAAATAAATATTGTCCATATTGACGGATTACTTCTACCGCCTTTTGTTGCTTACAAATTAAAGAATCGACCGTATGATGACTGGATTAAAGGAGGCCTACCAAATACACTTTACTCAATATCACCATCTGGTTTGACGGAAAGTAATCAATTTTTATAGTGACTTGATAAAATGTTTATTCCTCGCATCCAAAAAATGGTGGTCAACATATTTTACTTTTGAATGGCCACAGCACACACGTGTCATTAAGTGTATCCTTAAAGTGTTAAGAAAACAATATAACACTATTTTGCATTCCCGCCCTTTCATCTCACATTCTGCAGCCTCTAGATGTTGGTGTATTTTGCCATGTTAAAGATGTTTTGCATGATGTTTTAAGAAAATTTAATGCTGAAAGTGGTTTTAGCAATTTGTCTAAAAAATTTTCCTAAGTCTCCTTGCACAGTTTAGAATCAACAAAGCTTACACTCATACTCAAGCTATTGCTGGTTTTGAAAACACTAGACTCTTTCTATTAAATCAAGACAACATTGACAAATCAAAAATACGAATTTGTAAAACTTTTATTATTGCCTTAATAACATCACCAGCAGTTACAAATCACCACGCAGCCCAAGTTCTTTGCCTCTACTCAACAAACACAAACCCTAATTACTCAACAAACACAAACCTTAATTTCGCCTGCAACTCCAACTTCAATTTTAACTTTAAATTTATCTTTTCAAGAAGAATTGGCGACTCATGTAAAAAATCAGTCTTTATAGAGCTTTCTTGAAGCAATTTCAATTCCAAAACGTTTACAAGCATACAGGGTTGGACTAGCTCTTTGTGGCGGCCCGGGGCTACATAATATTTATAGTAGCCCTCTATAAAATTTTGAAAGTAATGTAACTTGTTGACTTCAACTAGATGTTTTATTTTTATTATCTTTATCAATAACTGATTTAACATGAGAACTTAATATAACATCATACTTGACCAAAAGAAGTACAATATCTAAAAAATTACCATGGCTCACATTAGGATTAGATAAATTTTTTGCTGATTCATATGCACCTCTAGCACTAATTCCTATTTTTCCTATTAGCTTTACAACATCTACAATTCTTTCAAATGCTTGCTTCCCCTCTTTTACTTCCTTCATTCTTATGGTAAGCTGGTTCTTGAATAAAAGTACATCAATTGTCTTTTCTTTAGAATGCATCATATATGATTCAGATGAGTTAAAATGATTTTTTCTATTTTCGTGCTCATCAATTCTACTGTACAATGTTTAGGATCAATTTCAGTTAACCTGGAAATAAACTTACTTTCTTCATTAACTTTTGAAAAAGCCAACCATACCGTACAGTAAAAAGCATTATTACTGCTTGAAAAAGAAAGCCTGTTACGTATGGCGCCATCTGGTCGACAAAAAGTTTTTTTAATATTAATTTTAGTTTAATTGTTATTATCTAAAACTTGAATTGGATGATATTTGAAAAATGCCTGAAGTTCATTTGGTTTTGGTTTCGTAAACGTATCAAAAATAGACTTTATTTTTATAGGAAATTCTATTTTGCCATTTAACGATTTTTTTTCAAAAGTTAGTAACTCAAAAATAAAATTATAAAATGTATTAATTGTATGTTTTTACTTTTATTATGAATATTATTAATGTAAGTAATATTTAAACATTTGTTATGTTGATACATTATAATCACAACAAAAAGACAACTGCTGCACTAGATTAAAAAATGTATAGTAAATAAATTATATATTATAATAAATAATAGTTAAAGCTTGTTAGTATAATATAACTTCTTACTGTATATTCTTAGTAGTAAAAGAGATTAACAATACATTCTACTAAAAGTCAATACCATGTGCCATGATATTTCATTTTTTATTGAAAATGACAAAAAAATCACCTTAAAATTGAAATAATTCATAACTTTTAAAGGTATTTTCATTAGTATAAATATAAAAGTTAAAAAATAATCTTAATATTTAAAGAAAGATAACAATTGATTATTTATATTATACATCCATATTTTTGGGAAAATGGTTTTTAAATAATATTACTAGTTATCTAACCGGCACTGTTGAATGACATGTAGTTAAACTTATCTACATACAAATTAAGTACTCATATCTTTTTAATTGGTATTAAAATTATGGACATTTGCATACATATCTAGATTCTAGATACATTTTGTTTTATCAAATCAGGATACCTATCAAACTACCTCCAAAACATTCACAGTAGAAACAGGCTTAAAGCAAAGGAATGCGTAATCCCCATTGTTATTTAATATAGCTATAAATGAATAGAAATGTTGTTGTGTAAAAAAACAAAAACAATGAATAGAAATGTTGTTGTGTAATAAGCATATTTTATTCAAGAATTGTTTCTATATTGTTATCAGCACTCATATTTATGAGTGCAAAATAATAATAAACTTTTTCTGGATGTTTCCCTTTATAATTTTGTTATAATATTAAAATGTACTGCAAACACAATAAATAGAATATAACATAAAATATTTAACTCAAGTACCTATACCTTTTTTTCAAACATTTTTAATTGATATTTTCATTTAGAGTTTGAATATAATAATATTGTTTCAATTTTTTTTGTTGTATATTAATATTGTACTAAAAAAGTTTGAAACTCAATACATTATAAAATGTATAAATTTCATTAAGTGTCTTTAATACATTTTTGACACACAAAAATAGATTTACATAATCACATTACTCAGTTAAGAATCCAACAATATGTTTAACATCAAGTAGCTCAGCTACTAAGTACAATTTTGAGCAAGTTATAATTATTTATCAAAAGTGGTTTACAGGAGTATTAGTACCTAATAAAGTAATAAGTTATAACTTACTACCTACCTTTAAGATTATGCACTATTCAGCTGCAGTTTGTTTCCTCTAGCAAGTAACAATTTAAACTTTATTAATTGAATACTTTACTTTAATTGTAAAAAGCATGAAGCTATCACAGTGTCAGCATTTACTTCAAATTTTTAAATTCAAAATCATTGTTATCGCTTAAATATTATTGTCTTTGTTCAAGACATAGATTACCAAAAGGCTATATTTAACAGCTGAACAACTAAAAAATAAGGCCGATCTATTTTTAAAGTGCAATCGCAAATTTGTTATCAGACGTCATAATAACGTAATATTACGTCGCCGCGCATAAAACACCGTAATACTAACACCATATACAATGTACGACATATTATAACATAAGTAAGTTATATATTATGTAAATGTGTAATTTATATTTCTATGATTCCCACTATTTTAATTTACAAATAATTTTTCCTTCATATATTTTTATTATACCTAAGTAGCAGCAACTGCGATTTATATTAGTGGCCCATTGTAAGTAAGATATCAGCGACCCACCAGGGCTTCCGTCGGCATCCAGGTGGACAAGTCCAACCCTGCAAGCATCCTGCAAAAAAAGCCAGAAATGTAAGAACAGTGGCTGGTCAAGCTTTTACAGAAGAAGCATGGTTAAACAAGTTAAGAGAAGAGGAAGACGCAAAGCTATTAAAACGAACATATGTTGAAATTGCAGAAATAGAAACTCCTGCCAAGAAAGCCAAAAAGAAAGTACAAAAAGTGCCCCAAGTTTTTTGGAAATAAAACGTCAGAGATGAAATTTTAATGAAAAACTTGTGAAAAATCTAGTTGCCGTTCGTGGCTTTGTGAACCTTGCCTCCCAAAAAGATATATAAAAGGCAAAGAATTCATTTGGACGAAAAGTTACAGAACCTAGTTAATAGTTTTTCTTTGTTATTTTAAGATCAAGCTTGTTTATGTTTTTTTATTTTTTTTTTCCAGTTTTTTTCTGCTTGTATTAATATTATGTGTATATTTTAACAATAAAAATAAAAATATTGAATTTATTAATTTACCTATGTTTTTTTCATATAATTTGGAACTGTCCGCTTTTAGGGACAATTTTCCGAAAAGCGGAAACTTTTTAAAAAAATAAAATTTAATTTTCCATAGAAACTTGAAATTAATTTTTTTTTTACGCTGCAGAATTGCTTTAATAAACAACTATATTCCAGAAAAAAAACCCTACAAATTCTCAATATTGAAAAGTTTATTCAGTTTTTTGCGGTACTTTTACTCTACACTATATATTTTGCATAAGATATTTAAATAAAATAATTCTTTCATAATAAAAATCTTTAACTACAAAAAAAAATTGATTGATGCGCATCGATCATTATTAAAAATTTATCATGATTAAAAAACATATGCTTTTTAATAATCATTTAAATGAAATAGTAAAAAAAAAAATTTTGTTATTTACTGCTGATAATTCTTTTTGAGGTCATCCTGTAGCAATCAGCAGTCACCATAGTTACTGCTAAAATGGTGGAGAAGCCATGCTTATATAAATTTGGGTTTAAAATTATTTAATTTAATTTAGTCAAATAAATATTAAATTAATTTAGTCAAAATTATTTTTAAAAATGTTTATAAACTTGTATATATTTTGAACTTTTTTAATTTGAAATACTTTGTATTGATATTGTTACTTTATTGCGTATTATGATAACAGTTAAATTATTATAATCGCCACTCTCATTGTTTTAGCCATGCTAAATCAATGAGAGCTACCTAGTGTTTTTATTCTCTAGTACATTATTTCAAGTAAATATATTTTTGCTATAGTTGTTATTATTTTATGACAACTGATTTAGTTATGCTATAATTTATACTAAAATAAACTGAATAAAGTTTAATGTTTTGTTAGAAAAGAAGATATAAGTGTATTCGTTAGAAGCATTCTTGAAGCATCTAAAGTTTATTTAAAAAAATGAATGTCATCATGATATTAAGAGAAACTATTATTTTTTAATTAATATTATTATTAAATTTTTATTTTTTAACATATATATTATTTAAAGATTTTATTGCAGAAACCTTTTTTATACAATGTAACAGAAATATTTTACAGAAATAATAATTCAAATAGAAAAAACACATTAGGTAATCTTTTTCCAGATTATTGTTTTCAAGTTTTTTTGATCCATGGTATCTTCTAAAGAAAAAAAGGTAATTTGATTGATTGTTCGTTTTAGTTTTTTTTCCATGATATCTAACTGTTTTCTATGTAAAAGTATGTGTTGTTCAAAAATGTTAAATTTATGCTCTTCAATCTTTGATATTACATCTACTTTAACAAACAAAACCATTCAAAACAATGAAGAACTGTACGACAAATGTTTGATCGTTATTTTCAATCTATTTGATTTTATAAATATATTTTGATTCATAATGTGATTAAATAAGGTTTTTACATTAAAATAAGTGAATACATTTACATGTCATGTAAACGAAGAACTATTTTAAATGTTTATGAAATAACTATTTAGAAAAATATAAAAAATTGTTGTTAAATTACTAAGACTAGTCGTTCCTGATGTTAAGTTCCTATTTATTAAGAAATAGTTTTGTAACTTGTGTATATAGACCCGTTCGCTACGATTCTTTCGCACTGATAATAGTAAAATTCGAATATAAAAAATAGGAATTTGAGATAATTCAACTTTCATTAAAAACAATTTCAAAATTCATTAATATTCACAATTCTAGAACCAATTTTCAAATTTGCTGTATATCTTTTAAAAAATATATTATATGGAAGCCTTATGATTCAATTTAATATAGAAAAATAGAGAAAGTTAATTTCAGGGATACCCCAGTCGCACAGAACTCGTCGTGGAGATGCGACGCGTTTTAGAAATAAAAAGAAAATTTTGGTCCTAAAACCGTCTAACATTCTATTTGTCTTTGGATGATACGTCCAAAGGTGTGGCTAGGCTACCTAACGCCACTAATATGTGTGTAGGTAAGTTTACAAATTTTGGGGCTCTAATGCAAGTTTTGAGACCTTTTATAATTCTTTATAATACCTAGTGGAAATTCTTTTAAAATTTTTTAAAAATTTTTAAAATAAATCTAGATGACAGGTTGTCTTTTTTTAAAAAGGGCACCAATCCTTCTAGTCACAAGATTGGATACGCCGATGATAATATGTCGTTTAAAGACGACTATACTTCTATTGATATACCTCTATTGATTATTATAGAGGGATCTTCCATAAATAAGTACGCAGGTATGAGGAGGGGAAATTATTATCATTAATAATATATTTTCTTTTTTATACTTGATAAGAGTACTGGATCAAGTGCAGTTAAGTTAAGAGTTTTATTTACAATAGTTTAATTAACCGATCTTTTTTCTTCTCTTTTTTCTCCTTCTTCCACTTCTTGAGCTGTTGTTGATGTTGTAGTTTTTTTTTATATTATGTATTTTTTTTTGTAATTTTTGTTATTTTGAACTTCTTTCTCAACTATTATTCAATATCTGATGGCCAGTTACAACAATTGTACCTGACCAGTTTTAATATGAGAGCGGATTTCTTTATGAGTTTTCCCTCGGTACGATCTCCTAATAAGTTGTTAAAGGCTGGAGGACAACTGCTTGTTATAATAGAACGAACAAGTTCTGCTTCATGCTTTTCTCTTCTATTTTTTAATGAGTTTTAATTTAGTAAGAAGAAGGGCTGAATGAGCATCTTGATTGAGCATCCGTAAATAATCATGAAGCAATTTTTTAAACTATATCTAGTTTCTTTAACTTCCATGGTAATGCAGATAAGAGAATTACATTCAAATACTCAAGCTGAGATCTTACTAATGATGTATAAGACAATTTCAGAAGGTCCAGAGTTAGATACCGACTAGCTCTCGAAAGCACTCCCAAGATACCATGACATTTTTTTTAACATTATCTATATGAAGACCAAAGGTAAGATACCAATCAAGGGTTACTCCTGAAAAATAAAATGATTCGGCTGGATTGATTACACATCCATCTACTACTATCTGTAAATTATCCACTACTACTATCTGCAAATTATCTTTCTAGGGTTCTTAAATATTATAAACTGTGTCTTTGACAAAATTATTGTGTGGCCCATCCTATTAGACGTACACAGATCTTTGGTTTTATAAAAAAGTTGACGTAAATACGTCTTTGGTTTTATAAAATTACTCAAAAACGTACGGATGAGTACAAGAAGGAGAGAGAAGGGGAGGTTGAAGATAACGAGTACATACGCGGTTGACTACACCAGACTCTTTATCTCTCCTAAAACAAAAATTTCTTCTTTAAAGTAACATAGAAATTTTGAGTTAACTAAAAAATATTTTGTTTTCAAAGATTTTTGAAGAAAAATAATGCGTTAGAAAAATAATTCGTAAGGCTTTTACAAAATATAATGCGTACGTACACTAAGGAAGGGTAGGGGAGCGCAGGTTTTTGAAATCAGACCAACTTGACAAAACAACCGTAGCGCAGTGGTTAGCGCGCTTGCCTCAGAAACTAGAGATCCATGGTTCAACGTCACCTCTGGGCAAGTTTAATGAGATCGGTAAGGTAAGAGGCGTGAACTTCCTTTTAAATTCTCTTTCGCGGTGCTCTGTGATAAGGCCATAGAGACTATATGGGGCACCTAAAATAATTGAATAATATATATATTAAAAAAAAATCATACAGTGCGTACAACGGAAAAGGGTGTCCTAATTCAACATTTTAAATCCATAAAGTTCGTACGTACTTTATGGATTTAAAATGTTATACTAGCTCTGTTACGTGTAACTTATGTAATATATATGCTTTATGTAATATATATGTTAAATATAACATATATATTAACATATATATGTTATATTAAACATATATATGTTAAATAAAAAAAACATATATTTGTTAAATATGACATATATATATTAATATATATGTTATATTTAACATATATGTTAAATAAAAAATGTACATTTTTAATTTAACATTTATTAACTCTTTACATAAACATTTATTAACTCTTTACATATATATGTATATATATATATATATATATATATATATATATATATATATATACATATATACGTAAAGAGTTAATAAATGTTTATTGTTTTAGATAGCATGCCAAAATAATGAGGAAATGAGGTGCGCAAGCCTTTTGGTAATGTTCTAAATCGTTTTCTCGACAAATATGATAGCGGGACGCGTGGTTGTAAAGCAAAAAGAGAACAAGATTTTTATTATGATAAATTTCAATGATCTCTAATGAGTGACTATTTTTTTAGTTATTGTTGAATTTTTAAACTAAATGGTGTCTAAGAAATTTTGAAAAGAAAGTTTCAAAAAACTACATAATTTAATAAACTTTTGTTCGGAATAGGCATGTAATTTTTGTCCTGTTTAACATATATATGTTAAACAGGACAAAAATATGTTAATTATATGTTATATTTAACATATATACGTTAAATAAAAAATAACATATACATGTTTAATATGACATATATATGTTATTATATATGTTATATTTAAAATATATATTTTAAAAAAGTTTTTTCAAAATTAATATGTAATAAAAAGCGTTTTTATTACATATTAATTTTAAAAGAACTGTTACTTTGGAGTGTTAACGATAACGTAATTTTTTTACTTTGTTAGTTTTTCTTTTTCTTAACATGGGATGGAAAACTGGAATAAATGGGATAAAAACTTTTCTTAACATGAGAAAAATTTTTTTTTTCTTGGAACTCTAAAAGCCATTGGGGTGTCGAACAAAATTTTGGCATCTAATGTTTTGATCTAATTTAATCTAATTTTTAATCTGAATTTATTATCAGTTTTAATTTTGATCATGCATAAGAGAATTAAACTGATTTGTTTAAGGAAATAAGATATACAATTACAATGTTTACTGCTTCTATAGTTTGAAGTTTGATTGACAACTTTTAAATCAAAAACACTTATCAAGATTGAGAATCAATTAAAAAATTATACCGGACGGAACGTACAACTTTATTTCAGGTTTGGTTCATAAAGGAAATACTGATGTACGTCCAAATTTGAAATTTTAATGTACCTGTAAATTTGATATCATAATTTACATTGCAAATTGAAGAGCTTAAAAGCTAAAAGTACTTTAAGTCACAAAAAAATGTTTTGAGAAAAACTACTTTGGTTAGCCATTTTGAATACTTGTTTTAAAGTGCTATCTCTCTGATCAAAGTAGATTTTCTTAAAATAAATTTTTTGTGACTTATGTACTTATTGCACTAGACTCATCAATTAGACTTAAAAATTGAAAGCACAAACTAGACTTAAAAACTCAAATTACATGCCTATTCCGAAAAAAAGTTTATTAAATTATGTAGTTTTTTGAAACTTTCTTTTCAAAATTTCTTAGACACCATTTAGTTTAAAAATTCAACAATAACTAAAAAAATAGTCACTCATTAGAGATCATTGAAATTTATCATAATAAAAATCTTGTTTTCTTTTTGCTTTACAACCACGCGTCCCGCTATCATATCTGTCGAGAAAACGATTTAGAACATTACCAAAAGGCTCGCGCACCTCATTTCCTCATTATTTTGGCATGCTATCTAAAACAATAAACATTTATTAACTCTTTACATATATATGTATACATATATATATATATATATATATATATATATATATATATATATATATATATATATATATATATATATATATATATATATATATATATATATATATATATATATATATATATATATATATATATATATATATATATATATATATATATATATATGTATATACATATATATATATATATATATATATATATATATATATAATATATATATATATATATATATATATATATATATATATATATATATATATATATATATATATATATATATATATATAAACGCAATTTTTTATGCAACTAAACCAAAAATAAAATGTTTTTTTCAATTTATTTTTGAAATTTTAATATAATTTTGCTTCATTTGAGTACTAGGTTGACATATTTTTGAAAAACTTTTTTTTTGAAAATATTAGGGCCCCGTTAAATATTCGAGAGTCTTGGAGGACCCCTTAAAACATTTTTTAAGAGGTTTCCCAAGATCCAAATATAAGATTTTTAGAAAGACTTTTTATGATGAATTTAAATGTTTGAAACTATTTTAAAAATAGTATCAAACGTTTAAATTTATTATAAAAAATACATACCTACTAGAAAAAAATTTAATTCACACTTAATGCGTTTATTTTAAATCATAATTTTTGATTTTATTTAAAGTTTTTAAAAGTTTTGATTTTATTGAATAAAGATCAACGATTAAAAGTTATTTGTAGCATAACGATTTTTTATATTGCATTTAAATAGTAAAAACATCAAAAAAACCGTTGTCAAGTTGTAAAGAATTTAAAATAGAACGTTGTCAGTTATAGCATGTAAGTTCAAGTCAATCTAAAAAAACATGCAATATTAAATTGAAACTATTTTATTAAAAAAAAAGCAAAATTCTGCGATAAAATATTTAAAATAACTAACGTTAAATAAACTTGATAACATGACAAAGATTTTGATTGCATACCTTGGTTCCGTAAAACCGTAAAAATTATATTGAAAAAATTTGATCGGACACTGTCCGACCCAAACAAGTTTTAATCGGACATTTTGTCCATGACATTATAAAAAATTAAATTGAGCTTTGATTATATATATATATATATATATATATATATATATATATATATATATATATATATATATATATATGTATATATATATTAGGGTATATATAAGGGACACCCTAATATATATATATATATATATATATATATATATATATATATATATATATATATATATATATATATATATATATATATATATATATTAGGGTATATATAAGGGACACCCTAATATATATATATATATATATATATATATATATATATATATATATATATATATATATATATATATATATATATATATATATATATATGTATATATATATATATATATATATATATATACTATATATATATATATATATATATATATATATATATATATATATATTATATATATATATATATACATATATATATATATATATATTAGGGTCCCTTATATTCACTCTAATATATATATATATATATATATATATATATTTCGTTACCATTTTACATGGCCGGTTTGACTTCAGAAACTTTGGGACAAAGTTCTTCAATCAAAGATAGAAATGAGACAAGAAAAAGCGCTTTTGCGATTGTGACATTCTGATGTTGCTTTGAGTTCGTCCAATGCATCATTCATTAATGCCAGGTTTTTATGAAATGACACGCTTGCATGTTGAGAGAAATATTGAGTAAACTGCAAACATTTATATGTTTATACTTATATTAAATAAAAACGCTTCGCAAAAAAATGCAATTATTGAAGCCTCGGAACAAAAAGTCCCAAAATTTACTACGCCCCTGACTCAAACGAAAGAGCAACAAGTTGATAAAATATTTTTTAAACTATATTTAACTGAACTAATATTCATTAATAAACATTAAATTTCATACAATAATCTTTAAGCGTTCAAACTTTATGACCATGTAAAGGTTGAACCCCCTTAATTTGAAGGGGTTTCAATGTTTTTGTAGTCATATTTTTGAGCGCCTAAAAATTATTTTAGGAAGTTTACAACTTATCAGTGAGTATTAATTTAGATAAGAATAGTAAAAAATATTTTATCAACAAGCTGCTCTCACATTTAGGGGGCATGGGCTTCTCAAATTTTAGGGTTTTTTTTGTTAGCAGGCTACAGCCGTCAAAATTTTTGCATAGTAACATTATTTGACATAATGTTACCTCAAACACAATGAATGCTAAATCCGCCCCTGGAAAGAATTTTTTATGATCAAATTTTAAAATTTTTTTATTTTATTACAAATTCTTTTAGATCATTTAGAAATTACGCCTATTTATATTTAATTGTAAGCAAAAAATAAAAAACATTTATTCAAAGCATAAACAAAATAACTTTGCTAATAGAATTAAAATTTTTATATTATATACAAGATTAATTCCTGATTTCGAAAAATGATCGACAAACTTAATGCAGCAAATCAGGCACTTCTTTTAAACAATTTCAAATATATAGCTCATCAGCTACTGACATGGAGCTAATAGGTTGTTTTGCCATTTTAATTGACAAAACAATGTTTTTTTAATAGAAAATGTTTAACAGAATTTCAGTAAGTTTTCCAGTATTGTTTATAGCATTTTGACAAACTTACTTTAAAAGTATGGCATTGATATTTGCATAACACGAAGTTCCACTAACTGTTATCAACTTTTCTAAAATCAAAATAAATATATATCAGTATTCAGTAACCTTTAAACCTTAAACCTTTTACACTTTAAAACCTTCAAAAATTTTAAAACTTTAAAACTTTTAAACTTTAAACCTTGAACCTTTAAACCTTTAAACCTGTAAACCTTTAAACCTTTAAACTTTTTTTTCTTCTCTCTCTCTCTCTCTCTCTCTCTCTATCTCTCACTCTCTCTCTCTCTCTCTCTCTCTCTCTCTCTCTCTCTCTCTATATATATATATATATATATATATATATATATATATATATATATATATATATATATATATATATATATATATATATATATATATATATATATATATATATATATATATATATATATATTTATATATGTATGTATATATATATATATATATGTATATATATATATATATGTAAAAAAAAAAAAAATTATATATATATATATATATATATATATATATTTATATATGTATGTATATATATATATATGTATATATATATATATATATATATATATATATATATATATATATATATATATATATATATATATAATTTTTTTTTTTTTTTTCGTCTAGTAAAAAAATGCTATGGACTATCTTGATTTCATTTACTATCTTGAAGAAAATTGTTTTTTAATTCAACTATCACAATATATAAACCTGCACCTTGTAATTCATCTATTAATTTCATAACTTTTTAACTAAAGGTACAGGCCAATTAATCAAATATTTTAGAATTCCATTATGGTATTTTCTATATAAGGAATGTGCTTTTATATAGAAAATACCATAATGGTATTTTCTATATAAGAGCACAGCTCTTATATAGAAAATCTCTCATGTATATACTTTTTTCTCTTCTCTCTCTCTCTCTCTCTCTCTCTCTCTCTCTCTCTCTATATATATATATATATATATATATATATATATATATATATATATATATATATATATATATATATACAAATATATATATATATATATATATATATATATATATATATATATATATATATATATATATATATATATATATATATATATATATATATATATATATATAATAATTATTTGCGCCAAAAAAAAACGTTATTGTAGTAACTGTATTACCTAAGTTTTCGTAAATTATAAAAATTTAAATCGTATAAAACTGTGATCATAGTAGATAATAAGTACAAATTATGGTGAAAAATTTTATCGAACTAGAGTGGAAGCTAATATGGTGCGCAAACCTTTGTTTTATATGATAGATTTTTTTTTTAATTAAAAAAAATTTAAGGATGACACGCGGCTCCAAAGAACTTTTTTTTTTCTCTTTTTTGAAATTTTTGACCCATGTGTGCAACCCTTCAACGTTATTTAATTGAAAATTTTTTTCTTTATTTTTTCTCACGAGGATTAAATTTAAAAAAAAAAAATTTGGCGCTGTTTCTCTATATTTTTTTTCTAAACACTGAAAAAGTTAAAGAAAAAGAATTAAAGTGGACAAAAAAAAAAAAAATTATTTACGTATTTCTACGGTCATTTTTATACCAAAACCCACTTTAATTAGTCAAATTATAAATAAGTTATTAAAATATGCTATATTGTTTTGGATATCAAACTTAATGAAGTATTTAATGTAAGATGGATCAGCTCTCCCCTATTAATATACCTTTCTTTCAAGTTGCTAGAGGACAAGTGATAAAAACAAAATTAACAAAATATTTGACTATTTTAAAATTATTAACAAATTGTTGTTTAAATATACTATTAGTTGTGTTTGATGCTAAACCTGTTTTCTTTTACTCTTGCCTAGATCCTTTGTAAAAATGATTAAACAAGAACAAATCCTGTCTTTACTTCTCTTTAGTTGTTTTTATAATCAATTCTTTAACTAGTTTATTAGCCCTCTCTGATGAGTCATTGACCACATCAAAGAATTGAATACTAATTTCAAACTCAATAAAAACAAATAAAAGTAGATGAACTTCCAGAACTGTGAAGGAATCTTTAGCCACAAATATCGAATATTGAAAAAGATATCAATGACATTAAAGACAGTTTTAATTTTTAAGAAGATAAAACATCAGAGAAATTATCACAATTAAAAAAATACTATGACAATGAATTGAAAATTGCATGTGAAGCATATGATTTTTTATCCGAGTATTTACTAAAAAATATAACAAAGCTTTCCCCAAAACTAAAAAAACCATAAAATCTAAAAAAGTGCATAACCCCTGGATGAAGAAAAGACTTTTAAAATTTTCAAAGAAAAAACAAAAGCTTTACGGATATTTTTTAAAAATACCAACCTCTATTAACGAAACGAAATATAACAATTACAAAAAATTTTTTGAAAAAATAAAAAAGGAATCAAAATAAAAAATTCTATTCGAGTTTACTGTATAAAGCGTTAGGAAATCTTAAAAAAACTTGGACTATAGCCAGTTTAACAAATCACATAAGTTTTTCTTAGTAACAAATCACATAAGTCTTTCTTGAAACAATCTGATTTTATAATGGTAGATTCTGAACTTTCTACTGATGAGCTTTGTTTAGTTTTTAACACGCTTCAAATAAATAAAAGCTTTAATGATGTTTGTGCGAATGTCGTGAAAGCAATATATGATATTATAGAATCATCACTTTTCATTATATTTAATCTTTCCTTAAAAAATGGAGTCTTTCCTGATCAGTTAAAATTTGCAACGAATCAATAGCAACAAACTACAGGCCTATCTCAATTCTTTACTGTTTTTCAAATCTTCTTGAGCGTGTAATGTAAAATATACAATTACCTTGAAAAAACAATAGTTTATATCATAAAAAATTTGGAATTAGAAAAAAATCATTGTACTGAGCATGCAATAGTTGATTTGACTAACAGTTTTTTTTAAGGATTCAATGACAATAACTATACACTTGGAGTTTTTGTAGATCTAGCGAAGACGCTGTCAATCATGAAATCCTTGTCTATAAATTGCAAAACTACGGAATTTTGAATTCGAATTTAAAATGGCTTCAGTCTTTTCTTCTAAATTGTAAGCAATGTGTAAAGTATGACTTTACCAGTACATAATTAGAAGTTATTAATTATGGTGTCCCCAAGGCTCAATACTTGGTTCTCTGCTATTTCTCATATTTATAAAGGCTACCCACTTATCCTCCAAGTTCCTAAATTTCATTTTCTTTGCGGGTGATACTAATATTTTCTTTTCTTGTCTTAATTTAAAGTACATTTTTTCTACTGTTAACACTGTACTAGTAACTCTCAACGACTGGCTTAAAGCTAATAAACTTTCCTTAAATAATAATAAAACGAAATATACTTTTTTCACAAAATCCTCTAAATCTGATATCTTACCCTTTAAACTTTCAGATTTATTTATAAACAATATTAAAATAAAAAAAGTCCATTCAATGAAAATTTTAGGCATATTATTTGACGAACATTTAAATTGGAAAAATCATATTAAGTTAATAGACAAAAAAAGTCTTTGGTAACCATGATCAAAACGCGGTATCTTTTGAATAGTAAGTGTCTAAAAAGATTATATTTTTCATTTATCAATAGCTATATTAGTTACTGTAATATAGCTCGGGAAAGTAATTCGTCTTTATTTAAAAAAATTTATAGCAAACAAAAACAAGAGACTCGGTTAGTTTTTAATGCAAATAGATATGCATACACCTTTACTAAAAGAAATTAATGCTTTAAATTTATACATAATTGGATATTTATCAAAATTTATTGTTTATGTTTAAACTTCAAACCAACATGTTTCCGTCATACTTTCAGCCACATTTGACTTTAATTAATCACAGATATTTAACAACACATTCTATTAACAATTTTAACATTCCGTCAACAGCACTTAAAAAATCAGACTACTTAACTACTTGTTGTGGTCCACGTCTGTGGAACTCAATCCTTTATAATAACATAAAATCTATCACCACATTTAAAGCTTTTAAAAAAACAGTAAAAGATTTTTGTTGAATTTTTAACTCGTTTTGTTATGTATTTATTTATGTTGTTATATATTTACTAACATGTATGTGTATCTTTAACTCTTAAATATCTAAGAACTAATTTTATACTTACATTTGTTTTGTAAATTTAAATGTGTAAGCAGGGTCAGACTAGCAAGGGGGGTTGAGGTTTTTTCTCCCTGGTCTCTGCTATGTGTAAAGGTCCTGGGCCCCTCTTAAAATCAAGATACACAAATAATTTTTATTTTCCTATACCTTTTAAGATCCTATACCTTATAACCTTTTACGGTTAAACGTAAAAAAAAATCTACTTAAAAAAATATAAAAAAAAGAAGGTCCTCGATATATAATATAAACTAATTTTTATATATAAGGCGGCCCTGCATCTATGTCTTCCCCCCGGGCTCCTAAATGTCAGTCTAACCGTGCGAGTAAGTAAACTTTTTCGCTACTTAAGGAGCAAGGTGATATAATATTTTGTTTTTTGGTTGCTCCTGTCAAAATTTAAAGAACATATTTTTTTTTTTACATTGTAAAACTTATTTATTGACAAATTATATATACAAAAACATAAAAAAAAATTGTAAATATATTATATAAAAAATATATTATATAAAAAAACAACAGTAGAGTTGGAAAATCGATTAAGACGAAATAATTTAAGAACAGACGGATTACACGAAACACAAGGAAAAAATTGGGATGATTGCGAAAGACCTATTTAAAAAACAACTTAAAATAACAATTGAAGTGGTGATTGAAGGAGATCGTATCGATCAACAAAAACAAAACAAACCGAGAACAATCGTCTTAAAACTCTTAAATTTCCAAGATAAAAACAAAATTCTCAACGCATTAAGCATTTTAGAGAAACCGGCCTATAAATTAATAAAGACTTCGCTCCAGAAACAACTGAACACCGAAGAAAGCTTTGGGAAGAAGTAACAAAACTACGCAGCGAAGGTAAATACGCTATATTAAAATACGATAAAATATTTAGTCTAGATTTCAGAAAGTAGCGCTGCGTTTTGATTTCATCTTTTTTTTTAAGCGAACTTTTTTTAAATGACTCTTTTGATAATAAAAAATTTGTTCTAGGAATCTTTATTGATCAATCAAAAGCATTCGTTACTGTTGATCATGCTATATTACATAAAAAAATGGAAAACTATTGCATTAAAAATGTTGCTTTACTATGATTTGAGAACTTTTTTATAAACAGACAGCAATTTTTTATTATGGATAAAATATCCTTTCAAAATTGCTTAAAATTAAATGCCAAGTCCCCTAAGGTTCCAATCTAGCTCCCATACTCTTCTTGTTATGCATCAATGATCTTCCAAAAGTCTCAAACAAACTCGATGCTATAATGTTTGCAGATGATACTAATTTTATCATCTACTTCTATTACAGAACTCTTTAAAACTGCAAGTATTGAACTTGAAAAACTTAATATTTGGTTTAAATCTAACAAAATATTATTGAATACAGAAAAAATCAAACACATTCTATTTCATTTCAATCAAAGAAAAAAAATCCCCAAAAAATCTAATCAAAGTTTTAGACAATCTCTACTACTTATTTTGAACCTTAGTTTTTGCTTGCCTATTCAGCTATAGGTTAGTTTTAGCTATACGTTATTTAAGGCTGTTCTTTCGAACAGGAACTTAATAAATCCGACCAGGATTTTAATTTGTGTTGGAGTAATTTTGCTGGATTTAAAAGCATATTGCTTTGTTCTAAATCTAAAATACATGGCAAAAATATAAAGAGATATAAAATACATGTCAAAAATACAACCAATTTTTTTCTAAACATTTATTAATTCAATTCTATGCTAGGAATTTATTATAAGTCGTTCAAAAAGCACAACAAAAAAACATCAACAAACTGACTTTAAATATTGTTTACGATTTTTTTAAACTTCCATTTTTTTATTTGCAATACTTTAATTGCTTCTGACGTTTAGAAACAATATCATTAGATATCTTTTGTTAAAAGTGGAATGTGATTGGCTAACTTTAAATTATGATAATTCCGCTTGTTTAATTAAAAATTATGTTACTACTAAGTTCTTTGAGAAATGACGTATTTTAACTTCGTTCTCCCTTCAGCTACGCAATTATAACTCCTTGGGTAAACTGAAATTTTTTAATAAATCAAGTATACGTAAATATCGCAACTAAAAGCGGTTTTTTGTAAGCATGGGCGCTTAACTTTTTTGTCCGGTAAATCCGTCCGTTACCGCAAACGTCCGTTACGTTAAAAAATTTCAACGGACGGAAATAACAGAAATTTTCCGTTAAAATTTTTTAACGGGGCGTTAATTTCCATTAACTTCGTTAATTTCCGTTAATTTCGTTAGTTTTATATAAAAATAGTTTTAGGTTATTTAAAAATAAATTTCACGACGTTCCACAGTGGTCTGATAAACGCGATTTTTGGCGAAAATTAAAACTTTGATGTTTTTATCCTAAACCGATAACGCTGAATCTAAATCCAAAAACAGGTTTTAATTTAAAGGTTTTGTTATTCAGATATTGCATAAGCGGTCTAGTCAAGAATTTTACAAAAAGTTTTTATTTTTTGCTTGTGGTCTCATAATATATCGGATATATATATATATATATATATATATATATATATATATATATATATATATATATATATATATATATATATATATATATATATATATATATATATATATATATATATATATATATATATATATATATATATATATATATATATATATATATATATATATATTATATATATATATATATAACAAATATAAATATATAAACCATACAGTGTCGACACTATATAAATATAGTGTCAATACTTTATGGTTTGCAATGAATATTAGTTCCTTTGTTTTAACTATTTGCAGCTAATTCTTATAGGAATTATAAAAAGATAATAGATGTTCAAAATATACTATAAATATAATGTTTTAATTTCGGACTTTGCATTTTACATAGATTTTAAATTTACCAAAATATGCATCTTTTCAAGTATTTTCATCTTGTTAAGTATATGGAATAATTAAAAATATATATAGGTAGCAAATACGATTGTATATAGAAAAAAAAAATGTTTTTTAACATGTATTTATAGAAATAAAACAAAAATAGTGACACTAGTCTTTTTGATAACATAAAAAAAGTATATTTTGGGAGTTTAAAGGTGGTTTAAATAATTTTATTCGCAGCTGATTTTTTTAAATAATATATTGATATTATGATTTAATAAAATCATATCGATCAAGTCCATGCATGCAGATATAAGTTTTAGGAAGAAATTGAAATTGAAAAAAAAAACTTTTATTTTATTTTAGTTTCAAACATAAATAACTTATGCAAATATACAATAATCTGATAATATGAATACGCGAATTTAATATTATTATTATTAGTCGAGTTACGTCATTTTCTAGGCTTTTCTATTTTAAAGTAATTTCTAGGCTTTTCTGTACGCGGTTTATTTTTTTTAATTTTATTTACTAACAACGCATATTACAAGTAATAATAATAATTATTATCATTTCAAATAAAACTTTATACTATATAATTTGTTTAAAAACATATATATATATATATATATAATATATATATATATATATATATTCATATGTGCATATAGTTTTAAATTTACACACAAATGAAAAAAAGTTTAATTTCAAAATAAATTATTCTTCGGTTTTTAATCGCTCTTGGATACGACTATTGACTTTTCTTTCAAGAAAAATTATGAAACTTATATATTTTTAAATTGCCTAGACAGTGTTGTATTTAAAAAAAAATTAAAATAATAAAAATTACAGACTTTTTTTTAATATACATTTTGGCCTAAAATCAAGTTTTTCAGACCACTGCACAGTGTGCCAAAATGCTTAAATTTGTGACAAATTTATTTTTTTATGTAATTATGCTTATGATAACTTTACTAAATAGAGGTATATTAAAAAACAGTTTTTTAATAAAAAATATTTACTAAAATACTTTAAAACGTTTAACATAGATTTCATATCCACTAGAAATGCAAGCTAATATAATATGCAATTTTTTTATTAATTGAAGATTGAGTCCAGTAATTTCACCAAAATTTTCTTCATTTTTGGAATGCCCTTCAAGCAGTGTTTCCATCATTAGAATTGCCTGCTCCACCGGATCGAGGTTTGTCTAATACAAGACCAATGTTTTCTTCAAACTTTTGCTGTACTACATTTTTTTTCTTTTTTACTTTCTGTTTTTCTTCAACTGATCTTGCCTGCCATATCTGAATAGGTAATTTGTAGCTGATATTTCTTCTGAAACAATTTTTTCTTTAGTCTCTTTTTCAAATCAAAATCTAAGTGGACGACAATGCAATTATGCCTTTAACTGCTGCTGCTTTTTGTAATTTGTTTTTTTTATTTAAGGCAGTTTTTGAAGCAAACAGTAAAGTATCTGAAGAATGTTCAGTAAATTTGCTTATCCTTTTATACTTTTGTCTTAAACAACTGTAAAGAAAATTAGATTGAGGTCTCCCTGGACCTATACTGTGACTAAAACAATCAATAAATTTATTATTTAACCAGTTTTTATTTTTAAGTTCAAAAGCATCTGCTTTGCGATAAGCAGAGTTCCATCTAACTTTCATAATTTTTAGTAAATTTTTAACTTGCACTTTTATATAGCTTTTCTTTTCATTTCCATTACATAAGTTATACACTATAATATTACAAATTGAATTGTCCTGCATAGAATGTCCATTTTTTGTTATATAGTTATATATATCTATACAATTAATATTGCTCATTGCAATATGAATTATATAGATATATATAACTATATAACAAAAGACAACATATAGAATAATAGTTGTACAGAAAATATGATATATAATAATCTGTAAATATTTATTACGATTTTATCTTGTATTTATTTAATTAAACTATTATGCAACCTACAATATAAAATAATTTCCATTAAAAAAATAAATTACATAAAAAAGTTTGTCCCACGAAATAATGTGAAACATTGAATTTTTAAATATTAATTGTAATCTTGTCTGCAAGACTCTGCAAACAAATTAAATCTATAAAAATTCTAAATATTAAAGATTTTTAGAAAATGTTATAAAAACCTTTGCAAAATTTGGCCAAGAAAATATATTCAAATTTGGCCAAGAAGCAAATTTGGCCAAGAAAATATATTTACTATTAAAAAAGGGTTATATTATTTTTTTTTTCAATTTTTTTTTTAATGTCATCTTACAATGCACACTTATACACTCATACTTATTGTTTTATTAGCATTTGTTTACAATGTTGCTAGCATTTTCTCTGATAGCATATACCTATGTATATTTTAAATTTTTTACAATAGGAAATTTTTAGTTTTGAAAATATTTTTTTAAATTATACATTTTTTGTAAAATTTAAAAAATTTTTAATTTTAGTAAATATATTTTATTAAAAAACTGTTTTTTAATATACCTCTATTTAGTAAAGTTATCATAAACATATTTACATAAAAAAATAATTTTGTCACAAGTTTAAGCATTTTGGCACACTGTGCAATATAAATAAACTATAATTCAATGCTTTAAAAATGTAATTAGCTTATTCAAACTAAACAAAAAGTATGTTCTTAATTTGATAATGTAAGACTTATTTAAATTCGAAATAATTTAAAAACGTAGATTAGTTACGAAAAACACAATATTTTTTGTTTTTGACTCAAATTTAGTTCCTGAGTATTTTATAAAAACAGCTTTTTCAAATCAGTATAATGTATTGCATCCTAATAAAAATGTATTAATTATTTTATTTTATTTATAGACATATTTAGTTTACAATATAATATTCATTAAAGACGGTAGCAACAATTTTTTTCCTGGTTTTTGTCACATATCTGACCCACTGTGCACTGTGCCTTCGGTTAAGTGAAAGATTAGGAGCAAAAAATAAATTTTTTTTTGAAACATACAGTTCGATTATCGAACTAAAGGTTTTGAAAATTTCAGCCAAAGTTTTTATTTAAGCAAAAATTTACATTTATTAAACTTCTAACTTGAGTTTAAAATATATAATTTAAATTTAAATGAGTTTTTTTATTAAAAAAAAAAGTGTTTCTAGCTGATAAACTTCAGTTAGTTGACTTTTTAAAAATTTAAAAAGTTATTAAATTTTTTAAAAGTTTATTTATTTAAACTTAAATTTATTTCATTTTCCAAATGTCATTTTTTTATTATAATAAGTAAAGCAAGTTTATTTGTATTGTAAAAATTTAATGACATTTTTTTTTATATTAGTTTTTTTATTGTATATTGTAAAATATGTAATTTGTAAATTGCCAAAAAGATGTTTTGTTATTTGTCGTCCCTGCTCAAAAAAATATAGACAAACAAAACAATACAACAGTATTTAAGTCATAAAACAATATAGTTTCTTTACTTTTAAATTATAAAGGTCAGGAACAAAAACAGATGGTTACTGATCTTTATATCAAAAGGTTTTTGGTTCGCGAACCTCTACCCTTCAGTATAGTTGAATCTTAAGGTTTTAAATGTTCATACTTTTGATCCCCGTGCTATTATAAAAAGTAGGACAACATTTTCCTAAGTAAAAGTTACTCATGCTGTTTTGGAAAATGAAAAAAGCATTAGATAAAATGTTGACAAGTGAGCTAAAAATTGCAGATGGTGCGGAATTCACCACAGACTGCTGGACTTCTAGAGCAGTAGGTTCATTTATTACTTTAACTCTGCCTTTTTGCTGATGATTGCACTTTGAGAAAGTTTGTTATTAGCTGTAATGAGTTTTCTGAACGCCATACTGCTCAACACATTGCTAATGGAATTGACAATATGATTAAATCATTTGCTTGCTTGAAAGCGAAAAGGTTATGATAGTTGATGTGGTGATCAGATTTCAAAGATATTGAGATGGTTGATATGTCTTTAATTGAAGAAGATATGTCATCTTTTTTTTAATGCCAAAGCCTTTCACCAAAAGCAACTCATACGTTTTAACCGTTTTAAATGTTTTTTTTACGTTTTAGTAAATATACATTTATGTTTTTTTTAAAATGACATCGCAAATGGAGGAAGCATTTTTTTTATTTTAGACACCGTTTATATTGAACTGTATATTTGTGTATTGTTTATGCGAAAACAATATATGTTGACGTGTATTTTGGTGTGGTCTTGTTGCTTAATATTCTTATTATTGTTGCTTTTTATCTTTGTTGCTGTTGTTCATGTTGTTTCTTGTTTTTTGTCTCGCATAATATATAAAAATGTTTTGTTTTTATTTTCTATCATCTTTCTGATTGTCAAACCTTGTCTCATTCATTTGTTATCTCTTATATCAATTTATTCGCTTTTTCTCTTTTTTGAGTTATTTGTCTTGCTTTTTTTAATGTTATTGTTCTTTTTTTTTTAAATTTTATTTTGCTCGCTATCTATATAATTTTATTTTTTTTTGCTTTATTTGTTTGTTTTATTAAGGTATCACTCAAATGACTAATTTTTAACTATATGAGTGATACCGTATCTAATTTTGTAAATTTATAAACAACTTTGTTAATATTTTTTAAATTTTTGGTTAAATAAATGGATAACATATTTTGTTATCAACATTTTTGTTATCAACATACTTTGTTACCAACGGTTAAATGTTTTGTTGAAAAAAAGTATTACATATAAAACAAGGGTCTAAACACCTTATAAGCTATAATTCTAGTTTAAAAAAAATTTTCACCTTTATCTGAACCACCCAAAATAGAGCTAAGCATATATAAATATTTTTAGTTTAGTTGCTATTTGGGTTCGATTTGTTTAAAACTATTTTAAAGGCTTAGTTTTAATATCACGGACGAACGGCCTTACATTCTCTATACAATTAATGTACTAATTTCCAAAGTGTCTCTTCAGCACAAAATGTATAAATATACTAATAGATAAAACAATTTTTTTTTTGTTAAAATCATTTATTTTATAAAAAAATTGTTTCAACTATATCATAGGCATCATCATCATCATCATCATCATCATCATCATCATCATCATCATCATCATCATCATCATCATCATCATCATCATCATCATCATCATCATCATCATCATCATCAGTATATGGTTCTCTGTTCGTTATTGCAACAAGGTCATCGGCTCACAGGATTTTGGCTGGTAGCCGTTCGATTAAACATTTTTATAATTTTTTTTTTTTAATTATACTTAAAAAGTTTTAAATTTTCAAGATATTTTATTTTCGGCTCATAAATTTGTTTCAAACTAAATGTATAACAGTTTCTGCAAAAAATGCGTTGCAATACCGAATCTTTCGAAATAGGGGCTTAGTGCAGGGGTATGCTTAAAAAGATGATCGGATATGATTTTTGAATTGATTTTCTTCAAATCCATTCATAAATGATAAATATCCACGTTTGAAATTTTTGCCGTTTTACAAATCATCACAGTGTTTTAAAGTTTCTGAGTTCAACTAAACTTTACACTATAAAATACTAAACAAATAGTTTACTTTGGATTTCTTCAAAAAAACGAGTTTAGGGATCGGGGATGGGTTGATTAATAACTGTTTAAAGTTTTTGTTTTTTTTTGATGGATGTTCTATTTACTATGTCGAATGTCTAAAAAGTATAAACTTTGCTAATAAAAGTGAAATAGCTTTTCAGAACTTAAGTTTTAAATACTAAGCGTTGCTTTACCGAACATGCGTATGTTGCAATACCGAACTTATGTAATTTTTTTGTAAGTTAAAATGCAATTTAAGTCGCTTTTTCATAATAGCTTTGAAAGAATTTTTTAGAACGATATTTTTCTTATCATTGCTGTCCAAGAAAAGGTCTTGATGTTAAAAAAAAGAAAATTTATTTTATTTGAAATTTGTGTTTTATGGTTCAAAAAAATGAACCAAAACTTTTTAAGTAACAAATATAGTAATTGTTTCTTAAAATTATAAAACAGTTTTTAATTTTATTTTCCAAAACTATTGCATTTTATGTTTTTAAGCAAATAGCGTAATGAAAGTTGCCAAAGCCTCGCTGCACTTACCTCTGAGAGGGCCTAACATAGTCATTGTTTGAATTCGTAGAAAATTAGCATTTTTTTTTTTTATACAGTAAAAATTGGCTATATGAAGACGCATTATAGATATTAAACGTTTTCCTCCGTTTTTATTTACTTTTATCTTTGTCACACCTTATCTCAAACATAAAATTATCTATACTCTTTATATTAGCAACGCTGGGGGGAGGGAGGAGAGGGCAAAATAGCTTTAAAACCTTACCAATATCAACCACTGTTTTAACTTGACTTGTTTTTAATCACTGTTTTTAACTTGACGTTACTGATATATTTAAAATTTTTACTCTTAGTGAATGCGTTCTTGAAAAGGAACGATAAGTACTACAGTATGCTGTTGTGAAATATTTTAGACTTAAGTAATAACTAAAATAACTTAACCATGTTCATATTTACTATTTTTTATATATGATTATAGAGAGTAGAATCTAAATTTAATTTATCTTGTTTTATTTTGGGGATTGATGCACTTTGGCTTTAAAAATAGATCATAGACTGAAATTTAGTTTTTAAATTTAGTTAGTGGAACATGTTTTTGTGTTGCTGCACAAAAAATGAATTTTTTTAATTTTTGATGCTTATATTTAGGTATAAGTGATATTGCGGATTTATATACCGTCGGCTGGTATGGCTAATACTGTCTTCATAAAGCTATTAGCGACAACTTGATTTTACCTTGAGTCCTAATATATAAATGGAAAATAAGCCTTATACAACAACCTTGATGTCAGGGATAAACTTATAAGCATAGTTTATTTGCTATATTTCTGAAGTATGCATATCTATAATATGAACTTTAATCTCGGTATTGCATGGTAATAAAGCATGCAAAAAGTGTTGAACATTTTGTCGACAATAAGAAAATCTTTCATGTTAATTTTTCGGAATCGTAAATATTATAGAACACCGTATACGTTCTTAAATTTGTTTTTTTTTTTACCTTGCAAATTATTTTAGATCTGATTTGATAACTATTTTATAGTAATTAAACGGTTGGGTGAAAAATGTCATTTAATACTTAAAAGAAAGTGATAAAAGTACACTAACAAAAAATAAAATAGAACATTTTATGATGGTTTTTTTACTTTACTAAATTTTGCAATGTTTAGCCAACTTTTTTTTGGTTTACTAGATAACTTGGTACAAAAATAAAACTTCTGTAGGTTTATGTCACTGATCTATAATACGAAATATAACTCATAACTGAAATATAATCACCGAAATATAACTCAAAATATATGTTATATTTTGAGATCAATGTTTTACAAAAACATATATTTTAAGACCAGTTTTGAGTTATATTTTGAGATCAGTGGTTTGTGTATTGTCATTCTCTGCAAATATTCGACTTGTAGCCTCTAAAAGATCCTCTGATAAAAGTTTTGTTTTTTATATAAATTTTGATAAGAAGTTAGGTCTAAAGTTATGTCTACTACGGGTATGTTCGACACAAAAATGAGGGCATTTTATATTAGTATATAAATATAAAATAATAACATTTGCTAAATTATATTGTAATATAACGTTCAAGACTATGAAGTTATTCCAAATTAAAAAAACGACTTTATTTTAATAAAAATTTATTTCAAAATTGAAAACGTGGAGTAACATTTTTTCAAGAAACAAAATCGTTCTTTGACTTAGCAGCATGTCTAGCTCTTCTTATTTAATTCAATCTTCGCTGTTCTCACTTTCTTTAAACCAATAAGGAAATTATAAGATGCACATTATAACCACTCGCACATGATTTTTGAAATAATTTTATTACATAAAAAAAAGAACACATTATTAAATACTTAATATAATTAAATGCTTAATATTCTTAATAAAAACATCATTGTAAAAATTAAAAGAACGAATTTTAATAAAAATATTAACAAAAATAAAATTTAAATATTAAGGAATATAAAAACTATTACCTACCTAAAGAATATTATATTCACTAGTCAGCTAGTATCTAATCGTATCTAGCCAGCTAACTAATGTATATTCTATTCATTAGTTAGCCGGTTTATTAGAAAAGACTTAGCCGAAATCGATATTTCGGCCCAACACTCAGCCATCTCATTTTATTACGTTGACTTAAACCATAAATTATATTTTTTAGAATTCGAAAATTATGTCAAAAATTTACAATCAAAGAAACAACCACCAAAATTTTATCTATATCTAAAAATATAATCAAAACAATTTCAAGATTTTATAAAAGTTAAAAGTTTTAAAGTAGCTGGAAAACTTTCTGAAACTCAAAAATTAAGGAGAACTTATAAAATATTAAAAACTGTAGGATAAAAAGACAAAACAACTAAAAATTGAATGACTTAAAATCTGTACAAAAAACTGTAAAAACTTCAACTGTAACAAAAATCCATTAAAACTCAACATCAATCAAAATCTCAACAGAAAAAATCATACTAAAATGATGAACTGAATCATTTTAAAAGGTTATTCTTTGAGTTTATTTTGAAATCTTATAATACTCCTAACTTACATAACTCACTTAAAACGACCTCAAAAACTCTAAAACTTTAGTTATTCAAAAAACTAAAAATCCTTGTAAAAAATAAATGTAACTAAATAAAAAATATACTAAATAAAGTCAAATCTACTAAATAAAATCAAAAACTCTAAAACCCAACGACAAAATTATTTTACAATTTGAATGATGATTTATATAGCTTAAGAGACGAGGTAATTAAAATTGTAGTCGTAAGAGACTTTTTTTAATTGAATGACTTAAAATCTGTACAAAAAACTGTAAAAACTTCAACTGTAACAAAAATCCATTAAAACTCAACATCAACCAAAATCTCAACAGAAAAAATCATACTAAAATGATGAACTGAATCATTTTAAAAGGTTATTCTTTGAGTTTATTTTGAAATCTTATAATACTCCTAACTTACATAACTCACTTAAAACGACCTCAAAAACTCTAAAACTTTAGTTATTCAAAAAACTAAAAATCCTTGTAAAAAATAAATGTAACTAAATAAAAAATATACTAAATAAAGTCAAATCTACTAAATAAAACTCCAAAACCCAACGACAAAATTATTTTACAATTTGAATGATGATTTATATGATGTTTAAAAGGTTTTTTTTTTGCGCATGGTTAGTCTGCTTCTTTCATATCTTACCTTTGCCACCAATTGAGCAGAGGTGTACCCATCCACAATTTTTTTGGTTCCCTGGTTATTGTTTAAAGTTTGCATTACCTTTTCTTCTGAAATAATCGATTTTCCAACAATTTCATTAGCAAATAAAAAACGTATTAAATCTGTTTCATCATTCGAAAAAGAACAGATTCTGTGTTACTATGCATTTGTTTTTTTGCTATATGACGTAATTTGTCATAAATTTGTTTTGTGGACCGATGTTTAAGAATATCACTGAAAGATACATTTTCACTTATCACTTTAAGTGTAATGCATGATAAGTCATAATCACCAAATAATAATGAAAGCTCCTTTATTTCATTCTCATTCCATGGTCTACTTTTTGCTGAAGGTATGCTTTTTAAATTTTCTGTTTCATAATCGCTATCACTTGCACTAGTGGGACTAGAATTATTTTCTAAATATTTCCTAAATGTTCTCAAGTTGTATTCTTTATCACACATTGTACCAAAATCATCTTCAACTTTGTTAACAACTTCATTGACCAACTTGTTTGGGGAGTTTTTTGGAGATGAATCAAACAAAATTTTTGTTACCATCTCTGAAGTTTGGCAATTTTTTTTCTTTTTATTATTTAAATAATACCATCTCTCTCCTGTCTCTGGTTTGTGCTTCATTAAAGATGCAAGATCAGCCTTCATATCAGGATGGTTGTCATATATATATGTCAAAAGAG
>NC_061161.1:34430903-34508403 GCF_022113875.1 Hydra vulgaris | reverse complement strand
CATTATTGATTGTCGAATAACAGAATAAAGAATAATGTCGCAAATGAACTTAATGAATAATGTCGAAAATAAAAAAAGGAAAAATTTCGCATAAGAGTTTAATGAATAGTATCGAAAACAAAAAAAGAGGAATAGTGTCGTAAAGGAGTTTAATGAATAGTGTCGATAACAAAAAAAAAAAAAAAAGTAATAGTGTCGCAAAAAAAAAAAGAATAGTGTCGAAAACAAAAATAAGGATTAGTGATGCAAAAAAAATTTAATTAATAGTGCTGAAAATAGAACAAAAATAAAAAAAAATAATAACTATAAATGTCTGTTTAGATAACATGTTTGATACAGAAATAGCCTGCTGTTCAGGACTTTAGTACATACACCAACTATCTTAGAGCCTGATGCCGCAAAGGAGTGCCGCTACAAGACTGAAGGTTTGTGGTTTGGTGGCAATTTTTTCTTTTATTATTCTTTTTTTTTTTTTAATTTACGTAAAAACCGTATGCTATAAAGATAAGCATAACGAGTTTAGCATCGTAATATTCTCATCATCTGTTGTAAAATTCTTAGATAAGCATCTAAGAATTTTACAACATTTTTTTCTTTTTATTATAGTTTCATCAATATAGATTTGAGGTACATCAGTTAGTAAAAAAACGTTTTTTTGCGCAGGAGCGAAAAATAATACATTTTGTTTTGTTAATATTTAAAGTTAATTTATTACCATTAAACCAGTTAGAAATGAGACTGAGTTCATTGTTTGTAGTTGAAAAGAACTCATAAATATCAGTATAGGATAAGAAAAGATTACTATCATCAGCGAAAATTATAGTTTTCAATTTGGAAGCTTTGTTTTAAATCGTTTACATAGGTTAAAAATAGTAATGATCCGAAAATAGAACCTTGTGGAACACCACAGGTTATGCTTAATGGTTCACTTTGCTAATCATTGTTACTATACACAAACTGTTTTCGATTTGTTGAATAGCTTGCAAACCATTTTAAGATTTTATTTTTTATACTGCAATATTTAATTTTTTGGATTAAAATGTTATGATCGACCGTATTAAAAGCTTTTGATAGGTCAATAAAAACACCGAATGTGTATTGAGATTTTTCAAAAGAATCATAGATGTTATGTAAAAATTGAATAATGCCTTGTTCAGTTGAAGTCTTTTTTCTGAAATCATACTGATTGTTTTAAAGTAAGTTGTTGTAATTAAAAAAATTGTATACCCTTTTAAAGATAATTCTTTCTAAAATCTTAGAAAGTATAGAAAGAACAGAGATAATTACTGATATTAGATCTGTCGCCTACTTTATGGATAGGGGTAACCCTGGCGATGTTTTAAACGTTCAGGAAAAATACCTTGATAAATAGATGCGCTGAAAATTTTAAAAAATATATCTTTTTTGTTCGTAGTAATCTATTTGTTCGATGTTCGTAGATATTCGTAGCAATCTATAACAATATTTTCGTTTATTTCATCTGCACCAGGTCATTTATTATTTTTTTAAAGATTTGAAAGCTATCTCAAGCTGAAAATGATTGTTCGGCCGATATTTTTTCAGAGAAAATATCTTTATTAATAGGCATCAAAAAATGATTAAATTAGATTTGTGTTTTTGGTATTTTACTTGACAAAGTTGATCCAATTTCAGTGAAATATTTATTGAATTCGTGAGCTATTACTTGTGGCTCATACGATATCGAATTTAAGCATCTGTAGCAATGAGCTTGTGCATATTTTTTGTTCTCCAGTAATTTCCTTCAATATTTGAAAAGTGCGCTTATAATCATTTTTAGCTTTATTAATTAACTTTTATTAATAGGTTTTTTTTTTATTTTTTAATTTATTTTTAATTTATTTGGATTTTTTCAAACAGAAATTTGTAATCTTTGTAATTTTTTTCGCTAGCTGTTGTTTTTGTTTTCAAATAAGGCTATACATAAATATTTGAAATAATATTTCAAATATTTATGTATAGCCTTTGTTTAGTTTTGGATGATTTTTTGAATCCCTTTGTAACCCAAGGAATATTAGTGTTTTGTTTTTAACGTAATTTTAAAAAATTGGAAATTTAGACTTGTGAAAAGGGATGAATAAAGGTTTTTGCGTTTTCACAAAAATTAAGTATTTCCATTGTAACAATGAGAGCTGATTTTTGAAAAACTCGATATTTGATGGTTTAAAAAAACGTTTTTTTATAATTTTATTTAATTTTTGTTTAATTTTAGTTTTGGTCTGAAATATCTGTTTTTAAGATCCCCAATTATGTATCACTATTAAACAAGTCTGTGGAAATGATACTATTCAGCAAAGTTGCTGAATTTTTTTGTTTTCTTGTCGGGCGATTCATTAGAGGAATTGCTCCAGATTTAAAAATTGTATCATAAAAATTTCTAACTTAATTTTGTCTACAATGTTTTGTCTACAATGACAATAACTTAACTGTTATTGTCATTGTAAACAAAACAATTCATATTAAAATCACCAACAAGAAGTTTTTTTTCTTTTCGTTGTTACTTTCGCAATAACATTTTGCTGTAAAAATACACTCAAGTTCTCGCTCACGCCATCTGGCAACAACAGCTAATAGGGTACCGTTTGGCTTTTGTCACGCATAGGTTGAATAAATTAAAACTAAGGATTCTGGGATCAATATGCGGTCAAACAATTCAAAAATGTTAGATGAAACTTTTTTCAAGTGAGCAAATCCAGGTTTCGCGTTTTTTATAAAATCCTGACTCGAATATAATAAGTACGTGAGTATAGAATTCGTTCTTTATAGTGTATAAACTATAACAATTTTGCGATAAAATATTTAAAAGAATTATTTAATAAAGTAAACCTATTAATTTATCTATCTATCGCAAATTATTATGAGGAAATGAGTATAAAGGGTTTAAATAAATTTCAATAATTCGGGTCTTGATTTTACACTAAACGCAAAACCTGGATTTGCTCACTGGAAAAAAGTATCGGCCAAAAAAGTATAACGACAACAATACAAGTTATTCAGTTTTCAATACAAACTCTCAACAAACTTTTGAATTCTTGTTTAGTGTTTGTAAATTTTAAAGCCTGATAACCCCAAATTTTAATTTTTGTCAGTAGATAGTTTTCTTTGGCAATAAATGAAATTTAATAAACAAATGAATTTAATGAATCTTAATACACTCAGGGTGGGTGTACTTTCCAAAGGTTAACTTTATACGCCTCCTTCGTATTTATACGCCTCCTTCGTATTTATACGCCCCCTTCGTATTAAGCACTTGAGAGTAAACGCTTAAACAAAAAAAAATTTGACAAGGTCAGAAAAATAATAACCAGCTCTCTAAATATTGACTGTTAAAATGATATTTTTGAATAAAAATGTTAAAAACATATTTAGTTAGTAAATATATAAATTTCTTTTTAAAAAGATGTGACCTAAATATGTTTATGAATAAGTTTTAATCCATAATTATTAAGAAAACTTAAATTTTAACTTTGAAAAAATTTGTTCCAAATGGTTTTTATTCTTTTTAAGTTTACTTTTTTTTTTGTATTAGTAATTGTATAAGAATTACACAAAGAAATCTCTATATACACATAGAAAAAAAGTGAACAAATTGCAATTAGCAAAAATAAGCAAAACAAAACAAATAAACAGTTAAATTTGTAAAAACAAAATTTAAATTTTAGAAAGATATTTACGCACACAAGCATTGTTAAAAGTTTACCAATTACAAAGTAACATAAACTAATTAAGATGCTAGTACTAATAAATAATGCTCAAATAATCCGAACTTTTGATTAAATTGTTTATTTAATTAGAATCTGAATAAATTTGTTCATTGAATCGTTCAAATTAAACTCATGGTTTTTACAAATGTTTTTGATTGCATGACCTCTACTTTTGTAAACTTTTTACACACTTAAAAATAGTGCAATATAAACAGTTGCTTGTTTCTGTTAAAGCAAATCTTTAGTTATAAATTCTTTTGTAGACAAGAAAACAATCTTGAAAATTAATAAACTCCATAATTCCACACTTCTGAAATAAAGCCACACCACTAATACCACACTGATTAAAAATTTGATACATGTTTTTTGTTTAATTAAAGATAACTGTTAATTAACTTTGTTTTAACCATCACACTCTTTGAGCTGAAATATAAAAGTTGATAATTTGCTTGTTCAAAAAAGTCAAAAAAGTAGAAATATGAGGTTCATTAAATCAATAAAATCATATTTTTCATATTTATATAATACAGAACTAAATGATGCAAAAAATCAACAATAAAGTCATGGCTATTTTCAGTATTAAAATCAACAATGCTGCATTCTGTGTTTGTATCTGAACTAAGAAAGAGATTACAAATTTCTTAGTTATAATGATTATACATTTTACGTTAATATTATTTTCACTCTTTTTGACAAGAAAAAATACAACTTTTTTGTTTAAATATATAATTTGGAAAGACTTATTTTTTTTTTATCCTTTTTCCAAGTTTGTCATGAAATCTTTTAGTATTTCTTATTTTTTAAAATTACATCAGCAAACGTTCAAAGTAGCAAAAATCTGACGAGAATAAATCCTAATAACATTAGAATAACTGATGAGAACATTTATTGCACTTTTTTTACACATTTTCTTCACAATTGGTATCAAGTTTGCTTGCATTTCGCATTGTTTGTCCACATTTCGATCCCAGAAAGCTTTGTGGAAAATTTATTTAATCTATTTTTAGAACCCTATTTGAATGATTTTTGTTCGATCATTAATAATCTCAATTGTTACTATTTCTCCATCGCCGCCAGAAACGCAAAGATCATTTCTACAACGTCTTTCATTTCCATGAACGTAAACTAAAACTCCACCACCGCGCTTATTTATTTGCCTTTCAAGAGAAATCAAAATGAGAAATATAAAAATTAGAATTTTTATTAATGTTGTTTAAGGTGTTCCAAGTTTCAGTTTAGCAATTAATATTAAAAAAGTATTTAGTTTCCTTAAGTAAATTTTGGAACTTTTCAATGTTACAATTAATGCTTCTGATGTTTACATGTAGATTTCAAATTTAATCGTTGCTTTTCTTGTTAACATTTTAAAATAAAATTCCTTTTAATTCATTTGTATAATAAAAAAACATTTGATTTTCGTATCATGAAAATAATTAATGGTCTTGGTCAGAGTTTTAGCGTAATGAAAAATATTTCCTTTTAAAAAGATCAAAGGCAAGAGTTTCAAAGTCAATTATTAAAGCCATGATAAGTTATAACAAATAAATTGAAAAAGAGTTCTTTTTAAGAACGCATTTTCTGAAATTCTCTAGAAAAATTTTTATTATACTTTATAACTGGATATTAGGACAGGGGCGTGTCTAGGGGATGTCTGCTACTTCGCACAGTGACTCAGGACAATCAAAAAGCGGCAAAAAATTAAATAAAATTTGACATAAATTGTAAATAGATAATGTTATATATTAAAATAAAATTTTTGAGTCAAAAATTTCAAATCTGTTAATAACTTTTTTTTTACGCGCAGCTTCGACGCGTAAAATGCGCGCTTACGCGTGTTAAAAAATTTTACGCGTACAAAAAAATTTTTTTTTTAAGTTTTTAGAATCTTTCAGACAAACACATAAATTTGATATATTACTCTACTTGATATTTTTATAAAAATGGTTTTTAAAGGATGTTACATACATAGAGAAATTGATACATAGAGAAAAAATACTGTATTTTATTACATTAAATTTATTACTTACATTACAGTTAATTTAAAAACTTCATCTGGTAACGGTTTTCCTCGATAGCTCTTATGTTTTCTAAAAGATATGCTTGATACTTTTGGATCTGATCTTACTAAAAGGTAGTGCGTCTGATTCATCATTGTGTTTAACCTTGATATTTTTACCGTGTGCTTAAGTTTAGATTTTCTTATCTGTTTATTTAAACTCTCTAGTGCATTTTCCGAATATACCCAGATTGGGAAAGGCAATTTATTTGATATAGAAGAATTATGCAGTAGCAGTTTATTTACAGTAGAAGGCATAACATACCAGTTGTATAAACTTACTATACATTTAGCTGTTTCAGTACAGTATAAATCTAATTCATTGATATTAATAGGATAACCACAAGATGTGGTTATGAGAACATTATGCAATCTTTTAATTATATCACAATCAACTTTAGTATTTTCAGAAAAAAATGCACTATTTTTAAATGCTCTTCTGACAGTGTTGCCGTCATTCGTATTTCCAGACCCAGTTTTAGACATATCAACGTATAGGCTTAACCGTTCCCAGAAAAATACCCGAATCTCTTTTTTTTAAGTCTACAGATAATTTTTCCTCAATTGTTTTTGGCTTATACTTTATAATTTCAATTTTATAACTCAAATAAAGAATAAACCCTAAGCATTTTATGCAGCAATGCAAAGCTAAAATTTCGAGCCCAAAGGCCGAATCATTCTCAGTTTTTGCTTTTAATAAATCAATATTGTTCATTTCTTTAAGTTTAACATTGCACACATTGGAGGATTGAGTGGATTTTGTCTCTGTAAGTGCGTTAACTACTTTATTATTAAACATTGTAAGATCAATTCTATAGCTGATATTAAATGTCAAAAATCTTCCTGCAATATTAAAAACTTTGCAAAACGTCTTTAAGGTTTTTATTTGATTTTTTAGATCTGATTCTTTTTCTTTGGATAAAATTCGACTCTCTTTTTTATATTGTAGATGAAGAAGTCTACAAAAGTGACAGCTTGAAGAATTTTCATTTTTCCAAATTTCGCCATCTTCTACTTTGAGCAATAAAGGCACAAAAGCTGTACTGGAAAGATTTTCTTCATGCTTAAGTTCTATACTTGCGTTGTTTGTATCGTATTTCTGTTTATAAATACTTTGGCTTGATGGTCCATCAAAACCAATCGTTCCGTCATTTTGACTAAAATTAGGCGTATCAATCATTTCTGTTATTCTACTCTCAGTGTGAACTAACATGCTTTGAAGAGTACACTTTGCAAAAGTTTCAGAAAAATCTATAGTTTTTTCTTCAACTTCGAAATAAATATAACTAAAGCAAGCTTTACTTTATTCAAGTTTTCTTTGCAAATTTCTTCAGTATTTTTTATTTCATTAAGTAAATCCTTCCATAATTTTAATTTATCAACTTATTTGTGGAACTCGGTGGAACATTTTTTAGCTGATATATAAACAAAAAAAAATACAATTATTTTCTCTCTTTTTTAGAGAAGTCTTTAAATTTAAACAAAAAAATTAGACTATTATTTTTCTTTTTAGTATATTTGAAATATATAGAGTCGAAAAATTATTTTAAAAATAAATATACACTTTTATATACATTTTCAATTCTCTAATTTAGTTGAATAAAAGCCTCACATTTTTCAGATTATTTTAAAAATAATATCAAATTTTTTCACTTCTCTAACCTGTGAAATACAAAGTAAAAACTTTATAAAAATGATTTTTAATTTTGAAATAAAAAATCATTGTCATTTAATATTATCTAACAAAGGGCACTTAATTTATAAAAAAGTGGTGAGGGATTTATTGCCATTTTTTTGTTGTTTTGAGTCACTGTGCGTCGTTGGCGTACCCAAAAAATTAATTATAAGTTTTTCAACTTAATAATGTAGTTGAAAAAAGTTTTACTATATGTAACAGCTAAAACCGAACTACAGCTAAAACTAAAGAAATTATGCATGTTTAATTTAAAATAATAATCTGAAACTGTTGAAAAAAAATTAAAAACCGGAAAACATAATAGTATATCGGTTCCATAAATTTGCAATTATCAAAAAATAATAATTACAACATTTTGACGGAGGTTAAACTAATTTTTGACTTAAATAACTTAATTAGAAACTTGAATTGACTTATTTTATTTTGTTATATAGAACATTATTTTTAAAATTTCTTAGTTTAAAAAAATAAAAATAGTTATTTTAGTTAAAACAAACTTTGGATTTCTCTTTTTACATACACCCTAAGTAGAATTTTTATCAAGTTTTATTGTTTGGCCATCACTAGGAGGTGATGGTCAAACAATAAAACGGATAAAAAGGATATCCATTGATATATTTTAATATATCCATTGATATATCAAAATATATCAATGAATATCCTCAGTTTTATTACACTAGACTGTGTATCATTTTAATAACTCGCATTTGTAATTATCAATAGAGTTCGGACTTCCCTTAAGACATACATACATAACAATTTGCGATAGATAGATAAATTAATAGGTTTACTATATTAAATAATTCTTTTAAATGTATTATAGCAAAATTGTTATAGTTTATACACTATAAAGAACGAATTCTAAACTCAAGCAGTTATTATATTCGGGTCAGGATTTTATAAAAAACGCGAAACCTGGACAAAGTTTCAACCTACATTTTAAAGTTGTATATCCGCATTTTGATCCCAGAATCCTTAGTTTTGATTTATTCAATATATGCGTGACAAAAGCCAAACGGTACCCTATTAGTTATTATTAAAGACCGCCAGATGGCGTGAGCGAGAACTTGAGTGTATTTTTACAGCAAAATGTTATTGCTAAAGGTAACAACGAAAAGAAAAAAAGCTTTCTTGCTGGTGATTTTAATATGAATTGTTATGTCTACAATGACAATAACAAAGTTAGAAATTTTTTGAACCTGGAGTATATATATATATATATATATATATATATATATATATATATATATATATATATATATATATATATATATATATATATATATATATATATATATATATATATATATATATATATATATATATATATATATATATATATATATATATATATATATATATATTTATATATATATATAAATATATATATTAAAGACAAAAACTGAACAAAATAAAGTTCTCTATAAAAAATACGCTAAAGAATTTGAAAGACAGAAAAAAAAAGAAAAAAAAAAATTACTATTCTAATTTGCTTGATAGAAATAATCTTAATTCGAAACGTACGTGGGAAATTCTAAGAGAACTCACTGGCATGCAGAAATTAAAAACGAGCTCATTGCCTAAAACTATTAAGATTAATGAAGAAACATCATTTGATCAAATTGCAATAGCTAACAAATTAAATGAATATTTTGTATCAGTTGGTCCTAATCTGGCCCAACAAATTCCTATCTTGAAAAACAAATTGAATAATTATGCTTTTCCAATAACTTCGTTTTTAAACTCCTTTGAGTTATCCTTTGAGGAATTTGAACTTTCTTTTAAAAAGCTTAAATCTAATAAATCAGTTGGTTATGATGATATTTATTGCAATGTTATTATCGACTCGTATGGAGTCATTAAAGATATTCTATTTCAAATTTTCAAATGTTCAATAAAACAGGGTATTTTCCCCAACAATTTAAAAATAGCCAGAGTTTCACCAATATTTAAAGGGGGGAATTCAACCAATGTTTCAAATTATCGCCCTATTTACAGTAATACAACTGTCTCTTGTAATTTATTAGATATAACATGTGGGGTCCCTCAAGGTTCTATACTAGGACCTCTTCTCTTTTTAATTTACATTAATGATCTCCCTAAAGCCTCAAATTTAATGACGGTCATGTTTGCCGACGATACAAATCTTTTTTTAGCTCATAACAACATAACAACATTATTCCAAAATATGAATATTGAATTAACAAAAGTTTCTGACTGGTTTAAAGTGAATAAGCTGTCACTAAATGTTGAAAAAACTAAATGGATACTTTTTCATCAAACTTCAAAAAAAAAGCTACTACCTCCTGTGATGCCCTTACTTTTTATTGACAAAGTTCAAATAAAAAGAGAACAAACTACTAACTTTTTAGGAATAAATGTTGATGAAAACCTTAGTTGGAAGTATCACATTGATTTATTGTGCAACAAAGTTGCTCGAAATATAGGAGTAATGTTCAAGGCTAGAAATGCTTTAAATAAACACAGTTTAACACAATTATATTTCTCTTTAATCCATTGCCATATAAATTATGCAAATATTGCTTGGGGTAATACCAATAAATCTAAACTGCTACCTCTTTATCGTCAGCAGAAGCATGTTGCTCGGCTTATCAATTATAAAGATCGATTTGCTCATGCCAAACCATTATTATTTCAAATGAAAATTCTTAATATTTATCAGCTAAATATTTTTAATATACTTTGTTTTATGTTCAAGTGTAAAACCAACGAATCTCCAGTTTCTTTTCATAATCTATATACCTTAAAAGATAAAAATAAATATAACTTAAGAAATGATAATCAAATTCAGCAACCTTTATCTTTAACTAATTTTGGAAAGTCATGTATTTCATATTGAGGAGCTTTTCTATGGAACAAAATAGTTTTAAAAAATTTTGATTTTTCCCATGAATGGAATTATCTTTCATTCAAAAAAAACTAAAAGAAATTGTTTTGTCTTTTGAAGACATTTTTTTATATTTTTAAATTCTTTTAAAAATGAATATGAAGTTTATTACATAAGGTAATATATAAATATTATATCTGATCCATAACTTATGTGTTTGTGAAAACAGTACTTTTTAAAATATTTTTGTATTTATATATAAGAGTATCAACAATTTCTTTATTCCAATTTTATTTATATATTATTACGAAGTTTACGTTCTCGCTAATTTTTAATACGACATTGTTTTCATTTTATACTTCATGTTAATTTAATGTACTTAATATTCACGAGCGGTTCTCGATGATAAGACCTGAAGGTCTTCTGCGAGTCTCCGCGTTCTTTCTTTTTTGTATATATTTTCTTTTATTGTATAACGATTTTTATCTCAACTATCTTATTGTATAACTATATTGAATATTCAAGAAAAGAACAAAAAAAAATAAATAAAATATATATATATATATATATATATATATATATATATATATATATATATGTATATATATATATATATATATATATATATATATATATGTATATATATATATATATATATATGTATATATATATATATATATAGTATGTATATATATATATATATATATATATATATATATATATATATATATATATATATATATATATATATATATATATATATATATAAATATACATATATATATATATATATATATATATATATATATATATATATATATATATATATATATATACATATATATATATATATACATATATATAAATATATATATATATATATATATATATATATATATATATATATATATTTATGTATATGTATATATATATATGTATATATATATATATATATATATATATATATATATATATATATATATATATATATATATATATATATATATATATATATATATATATATATATATATATATATATATATATGATGCCTATGATGGCATACTTAACTTCGAGGCTTTATTATTCAGTATCCTGAAGACCAAGAACGAAAGTTTTGATATGAATAGATTCTTTGTTACATAAAGAACAATAATAACTCTAGGAGTTTTCATCAGTTTTTTAATTTTTTATAATTGTTTTTGTTAAAAAAAAAAAGCATAAGTATGCCATTATAGGCAACTACTCCTCCTATGATGGCATAGGGGAGGATGGGGCTGGTTAGCACCAAGGGTAACTTGACAATTTTGTTTGACCATAGTTTCTTTCCTCAGAAATTACAGAAATTACGCGTAAGCATCTTAACTAACGCTTTCGTGCTACACTGCAAAAGTGTAGAAATTTGCGCATACGCATGAGGTATTGAATGTTGTGGGTTTTTTGAACCAAAATATTTTTAGTGAAGTAAAAATTCCTTTTTAATTCACCAACAAATATGTTGTTTTTAAGAAAAAAAAAGGTTTTCTGAACTCGCCAATATTGCAATACACCTAACTCGTTTGTATGCCATCATAGAAAGAAGTCATCATTTTTATTCAAACAAGCTTTGTTCAAAAGATAAAATTAAAATAAGTATTTCACTAAATGCGCAAAATTTGGAAATAAAATGTATGAAAATTTCATATCTGCACATTTAATAATAAAATCACAATCTTAAATATTTAAAAAGATTAAAAATACAACAGCACATCCCAAAATCGATTTTTGTTGATTATAAAAGTAGCATTTGTGCATAAGGGACGTATTTTTACTAAAACTAATGTAAATTCTGTATAGACATGTTGATCAAATCCCTTTTTTGCCATAACTAATATTTATGAAAATATGACCGGTATGCCATCACCCAGCTAGCACACATACGTTGTTAATACATTAGATCACTTTCGCGCATTTTGTTGGCCCAACATCGGCTGCCAAAGTTGTTTTTATATCATTATGGTTATAAATGCGACGTCGCCAACAAATAAAAACCAATGTTGATAAAACGTTTATTTAATGTTGGAAAATGGTTATATTTTCAACGTTGAATTAACGTTTTATTTTATACGTTGGCCCAACGTTGTGTTTTACGTTGTTTCAACGTTGTATTTACGTTGATTCAGCGTTGAACTTTAATTGTCAAAATATTGTAATCAGTATTATTCGGAATTAAATTTTCATTAAATTCTATTTTCTACATTAAATTTCTACATTTAATTTTCATTAAATTCTATTTTGTTTATATCTATATATATCTATATATATATTAATATATATATATATATATTAATATATATATATATATATATATATATATATATATATATATATATATATATATATATATATATATATATATATATATATATATATATATATATATATAAATATATATATTAATATATATATATATATATATATATATATATATATATATATATATATATATATATATATATATATATATATATATAAATATATATATATATATATATATATATATATATATATATATATATATATATATATATATATATATATATATATATACATATATATATATATATATATATATATATATATATATAGCTATTTCTCTATGTATATCTCTACCTAATTCCATATCCATATCTATAATAATTTGGTATTGTGGTTTATCCTAATACGGCTAATTGCCATATAGAGGCCACACTACCAAGGCCCGCAAAAGCAGGTTCGGCTCCCCAAGGAGCGTCATAACCACTTTACGGACCAAGAGTAATGTGAGTTTAGGAAGAACGAAGATATGCTAAAGTGAAGGACAGAAGTAAATGTGTTCGAGAGATGGCATAGAGGGAGCGGGCGGATTGCACTCGGTGTTAGGAGGTGCAAGAGCGGTAAATATTAAAGTTTCACAATATATCGTTTTCCCTATTTATAATTATTTTAATTTTCTAATTATAAATGAAGGCCATTTATGTCGCTTGATCATCGAAACAAAAATCATGTTTGTGTTGATTGTGGTTTTACATTTTAATAATCACAGAAGATTTTATTTATGTTATAACTACGCATTAGCAGTGTTTGATCGTATAGATTGGATCAACGTTGGGTTTACATCGTAAAAACAATCAAATATTTGCGATGTTTTTACATACATTTGAAAAACGCTGATTTATATACATTGAATCAATGTCGAGATATATACATTGAATCAACATTGGGTTTAGTTCGTAAAAACAATCAACTTTTTGCGATGTTATATACATTGGATAGTATATAACATCCTAGTTATAACATATATATATATATATATATATATATATATATATATATATATATATATATATATATATATATATATATATATATATATATATATATATATATATATATATATATATATATATATATATATATATATATATATATATATATATATATATATATATTACTAACAGCTGCCTTAGGACTCAAAAAAGAAATCGTTAAAAGTGTACGCAGAATAAAAAAATTCTGCAACAATTTTATTCATCAAACAGAGCAATAAATGCAACCAACACAGGCAAAAAAATAACAAATGTAACAGAACTTTCTCCACTAACAATAGTCGTACTTGACAATCAAGTGAAAGCCAAATCAAGTTTTTAAAAAAGCATAACAAGCTTAGAACAATAGATGGCTGCAACAACGTATACATCGATAGAAATAAAACGAAGACAGAACGTGACGTAGAAACGCAAATAAGAAAACAAACTAAGAATATTTGGACTCTAAAAAGGAAAACAACTTGCCGCAAACTCCTGGCCAATAAACGACTCAATAGCAACAACAGCAGCTCGCCTAATTGTGCTGCAACTTTGTATTTAAACAGCAACTTAAATACAGCAACAAATAACAAACAACATCACCAACTAAAGATGCAACAAAATGAACAAAATTGTTGTCAATTAAAAACTCAGTAACATTATCAAACAAAGTCCAACATCTCAGCCCGCCAAACTACGTCGCAACTTCGACATCCAATATTGACTTAATCGCAATAACGGCTACCAACTTCGCTTGATACACGTCGCCGCAAATTCGTCACTAATTAACAACTTGATAGCAGCAATAAACAATGCCTTAAAGTATTAAATACATGATAAGCATATAAGAAGTATATACAGTAATGCAAGATCGCTAAACACAAACAAATTTTTATCAACTCACAGCATGTCTTGTTCAACTGCCGCACATAATTTTTCTAAGTGACACATGGTTCACGAAAAAATCAGTTCCGCATCTAGAAGGTTATAACGTGTTCCCTAAATATAGAGAAGGTTATCATGAAGGAGTCGCAATTTATTATAGCAAAAACCTACTTTCTGTTGAAGTTGATTATAAAGAACTAATAGACATAAACTGCAAGCAAATTTGACGTTTGATAAACATAAACATTCAAAACATACTAATAAGCTGTTTATATTGACCGCTGTCTACCTTAAGAGATACAAACAATCTGTCAACTGATATTAAAAATAAAAAAGCATCAACAAGGCAGAGCTACTTTTCGAATTTAAAAAGTTTAGTTTTACACGCATCTTCAGCAACATTAACTTTCCAAACTAAAAATAGTTATATGATGTACCGTATGCCTAACTAGCCCTGAAAATAATCCAGCCATAAAGTTCAAAGTAAAACCACTCTCAATTATGTTATATTTTTAAATATGCAAACAGAATAAAAAACCTAAAGTTTTACACGCTAATTGGAACAACTAAACAAGCTTATTCACAGCTAGCACACATACGTTGTTAAAACATTAGAACAATGCCGCGCGTTTCGTTGGCCCAACATCGGCTGCCAACATTGTTTTTATATCATTATGGTTACAAATGCGACGTCGCCATCAACTAAAAGCTAATGTTGATAAAACGTTTATTTAAAGTCAGAAAATGGTTATATTTACTACGTTGGTCCTACTTTGTATTTTAAATTGGCTCGACATTGTATATACGTTGATTTAACATTGAACTTTAATTAGCAAAACGTTGCATAGCATTCAATATTGTTCGAAGTTAAGTTTTCATATAATTTTATTTCCTTAACCTAATATTATATGTTAAACACAGCAAATAAGTTATATTGTAAATTAATAAACTCTTATAATGCTTGATCATCCTAACAACAATCATGTTTGTGTTGATTGTGGTTTGTTATTTTAATAATCACGGAAGATTTAATTAAGTTATATAATTTTGCAATAGTAATATTTGGTCGCATACATTGGATCAAAGTAGGGTTTAGTTCATAAAAAAATCAACTTTTTGCGATGTATTTACATACATTGGATCAACGTTGATTTAAATGTACTGAATCAACGTCAAAATTTATACATTGGATTAATGTTGGGTTTAGATCGTAAAAACAATCAAAATTTTGTGATGTTTTTACATACATTGGATCAACGTTGATTTGTATACATTGAATCAACGTCGAAATATATACATTGAATTAACGTTGGGTTTAGATCGTAAAAACAATCAACTTTTTGCGATGTTTTTAAATACATTGGAAAAACGTTGATCTATATACATTAAATCAACGTCAAAATACATACATTGGATCAACATTGGGTTTAGATCGTAAAAATAATCAACTTTTTGCGATGTTCTTTACATACATTGGACTAATGCAAATTTGCCCGATGTTTTTAGTTTCGTCGGTAATAATTTTAACATTAACCAAATGACATTGTATCAACGTTGGTTTTGCATTGGAAAAAAAAGCGGACACTTGCGATGGTTTTACATACGTTGGCCCAATGTAAGTGTGCTAGCTGCGTTTGGTAATCAAATCGAATTTTCTAGAATCCCGAAAAGCTCTCCACATCTTTTAAAGCAAGACATTTAATTACTACAAAGGCAATTACAAATCAGTAAAAAAAGAGCTAGAAAAAATCAATTAGGAAAATTCTTTGATAGCTCAAACGCAAATGAAGGTTATGACATTACTGAACTTGCAATAATATTGTATTTGTAATATAAAATATATATACATATACATATGTACATATGTATATATATATATATATATATATATATATATATATATATACACACACACACACACACATATATATATATATATATATATATATATATATATATATATATATATATATACACACACACACACACATATATATACATATATATATATATATATATATATATATATATATATATATATATATATATATATATATATATATATATATATATAAATATATATATATATATATATATATATATATATATATATATATATATATATATATATATATATATATATATATATATATATATATATATATATATGCATACGTATATACAGTGTTTCAAAAAATTATCCGACTAAACATTTTTTTTCCCCAAAAAATGTTTACGCTTTAAATAATACTAAAAACAATGAATAGCGATACTTTGTCTGTCATTTTCATTATATTGGGAATAGTTTGTTAATTAGCGTTATTTTTCGATTCATGCTTCATTTGGTTTATTATTTGTCCTAAAAGAAACTTAGTATCGAAAAGTCTTGTAAAAAAATTATCCGAACAAGCGATATTTAGGTAAGTTTAATAAATTTTTTGTGAATACATAAAATTGATTAAATTTACCTGAGATTTTATGTGCCTACAAATTAAGCTGCGTGAGAGGAACTGTCAACTATTGTGGTGGTAACGTGATGGTGTGGGGTTCAATTGCTTGAAAGGGTGTTGGAAAAATCTAATTTATTGATACTATAACATAAATATATTAAAGCAAAATTTGAAGCTGTCTGGTCAAAAACTTTGGCTAGGATCTTACGTTTCATAAGATCATGCATAGGATTTTACATTTCAGCAAGATAACAATCTCAAGCATAGTGCCACTAAAAACGAGGAGTGGTTTGCTGAAAATAATGTTGGAGTCTTGGAATGGCCCGCACAATCACCGGACCTTAATCCCATTAAACATATGTGGGAAATTTTAGACCAAAAAATTGTAGATCGGTCATTTTCCAAAAAAGTCTGGGAAAAGATTCAACCAGAAGAAACGAAATCTCTAGTCGAATCAATGCCTAGACGTCTAGAAGCTGGAAGCTAGAAGTAATCCAAAGAAAGGGAGGCCATATAAGGTATTAAAATCATAGTTTTGTTATTTAACAATTTATTAAGAAACAAAATGCGTTTTGTCTAATAATTTTTTGACAATGAAAAACGACCTAAGTCCCTTTATTTTAAAACCGAAAACTTCGTGATCCGTATTTTACTTTTTAAATCTGTTTAAAAACATGTTTTTTTATTTTTTTTAATCTTGAGTTTACCAAAAAAGTCTAAATTTACGAAAATACAGCACTTTTTTTAATAAGAATAATTAAAAATATTTGGTCGGGTAAATTTTTGAGACACTGTGAATATATATATATATATATATATATATATATATATATATATATATATATATATATATATATATATATATATATATATATATATATATATATATATATATATATATATATATATATATATATATATATATATATATATATATATATATATAATATATATATATATATATATATATATATATATATTTATATATATATATATATATATATATATATATATATATATATAAATATATATATATATATATATATATATATATATATATATATATATATATATATATATATATATATATATATATATATATATATTTACATATAAATATAGGGCCGTAGAGAGCCAAGCCGAGCCCAGGGGTAAATATTTTTGGTGGGCCCCTTATTTTTACATTATTATTCATATCCATATTGAAAAGGTCAAACTTAAAGTCTATGATGTGTCTTAAGTCTAACTTAATTCAAAATCAATCTTAAAGTCTATGACTAGATGTGTGTTTAATTAGTTAGGTTGATCAACAAATCCTTTCAATTTTTTAACAGGTTGCATTTGTTAGAATTTTTTTTTTTACATTGTTCACCTTTCCAAGGCCGAGGGGCCATTATACTCGAGGAGGCTATTCATTTTTTTGTTGTTAATCGTGGTACAAACCTCTCTCAACTCTTTCATTCAGAAACACAAACCTTGACAAGCAAGGCTGCTGCGCGGAGTAATTAAGTTTATTTAGCAAATAATTTTGTAATAAAAAGCATTTTAATTAAGTAGCTTTTTGTTTAATATTTTTACTGTAAGTAATTAACTTGATCTAATATATAAAAGAAAAGAATAAAAATTAAAATAAAAAGTATTAATAAAGAAAATTTCTCTAAGAGAGTTTTACAAACAAACAAGTATATTCTTTGGTTTTCTTTTTAAAAAAAAAATATTTTGAATTCTAAGTGTTCAAAATAAGCAATTGTATTTAATTTTACTGCAATTAACTAAAATAAGCTTTGCAAGATTTTTTGCTTGCAAAAAGTTCGATAACTGCATCAAAGTTTAGTTTCCTTGCAAGTGTCGCCTCAATCGCTAGTCTTCCCAAATTAGAAAGTCGATCTTGACACATCGTAGAACGTAAAACATTTTTAACTCTTGCAAGCGTTCTGAAAGAGCGTTCTGCTTGCGCAACGGTAACTGGAAGTGCACAAAAAATTCTAAGAACAACTAAAATGTTTTGGAAAAGAGAATCAAGCTTCAACTCATGGATTTTGTTTAATAATTTAAACGGCGATAATTGTATTATGCCTAGATATGATGCGTGAATTGCCTTTTAATGTTCTAACTCGTCTATTTAATCGAGAGACACATCAATGCTGTATTTAACGCAAATAGATGAGCTTTCTCACGCAGCAGATCTTTATCTAATGTCATGTATTTCCATACAACACCTAATGTTTACTCAAGATCTTTGGCTGCCTCAAAACACCGATTCATATTACCAATGACACAGTCTAAAAGAACATAAAAGACATCGCGCTTGAAACAAAAATCTGCACTGGTGTTGCCTAATTTATTATTCTGTTCCTCATTTGAAAATCTAGCTTTTCGTCAGTGCTTTTTCTCCGGGAAGCATATTTTGAAACCCTATACAGGCTCAGAATAGACAGAGATATGCGCAATCTGATTCGCCAGTTTTGAAAGAGAGGATTTTGCGCGTAAGTTTAAATCAAAACAAATGTCAAAAAACGTATTGAATAGTAAAAGAAAAATAGAGTAATTGTCAAATATTAATGGCAAAAAAAAAAGATTTTTCTGTCCAATTTTGTACAATATAGTACATTTATTTTCTTAAAAATAAAGATTTAAAAAAATTAGTTTGTTTTCCTTATGGTTTTTTTAACTCTTAAATATAAAAATAACAACGATTGTAACTTGGTTAAAATTTAACCAAGTAATATCAATAAATTAATATTAAATTGGTATAAGTCAAATTAAGTTTTTTTTTTCAAATTAAGTTCCCATTAATCCTATCATTTAGCAAGAAAAATATTTTTCAAAAAATACTTAATTTTGTTTCAGAATTTTTACACTTATTACTCCTATTTATAGATTGTATACATCACTAAAACATTTTAAGTTTGAGAATATTGGCTTTGGTAATATATAGTAATAAAAGATTAAAAAGCATTGTAGCATAATAAGCTATAAGAAAAAAATTATAACCTGATGTCCACAAGTGTGTTTTGATATAGTAAACTGGTTACAAAAATGAACAACTCTTAACTTACCACACTTTTATGCAAAGATATGTGTAAAAAAGTAAAAACAAGAAAAATTGCATGTTCATGTTGTTGTTTATTTCAAAATTAGTAAAAAACGTTTACTATTTAATAGCAACTGATGGTAAATAAAATTAAATAAAGCAACAAAGTTTGATAAATTTTTTAATTATTATGCTATTAGTTTATTTTACATTACATACTCCTAAAGAAAAAAAAATATCTCTTTTTTTTCATTTTTCTTGGCAGAAATATTTATCTTTCATATTTCCAAATTTTATTAATAGTTTTATTATGTAATCTTTGGAATAACCAATAAAATCAAGTGGGTTTTTTTTGAATTTCTGTGAATACCTCTTGTATAATAATTTAAAAATTGAGATGTGTTATGTTTTATCTTGAAGTAATATTATTAATTTATAATTAACTGAAAACTTGCTTCTTCAAATTTAAAAGCTTGTTTTGATCAAGTTCTTTTTATTACAATATTTGCTATAATTCACCTTAATTTGGTTAAGTTGTTTAACTTCAATTCTCTTTGTTAGCTTGTATTACCAACGCTTAAATGTAACTGAACAAAAAAACTGTTTGGAAGAAAAACATATAAATATCACTTTTTTTTGTTAAATTTTCCAATAGATTATTAATGTACAATTTTCATCCTATTTATATATATAAGTTAAAGAACCCTGCCAAAAATTTTTTTTAATTTTTAACAAAGTGTTTGAAGGTTTAAGGATGATGTTTATTAAAGTTAAGTAAAGAAAAATAATGATGTACGTCTTATCAATATTTAGGTTAAAAAGTAACTTCTTTAGAGTTCATTGATTAACATGGAACATGTAAGCTAGTTTGGTAAAATATTTGTAATTTTTTTTGTTTTTAACTTAAATGTTTATCTATTTATAATTAGCAAGATGGTGTAAAGATGCAGTAACGAGCTTAGAACAACCTCTGCCTCAGTTGAAAGCTGAAAATTTATACTTTGCATACTTTAAATACGTTACCATGGCGCAACTGAATATAAACTTTGTATTGACCATGCATTATAGAACATAGACATTACATTTGACGAAGAACACACTTAGTTATCTTGCAAAATTGCAGTTTGCAAATCTTGCAAATTCCAGTTAAATATTTCAAGACTTGATACATACGAAACACATTTTATTATAAAAAAAATAATCGTAGCATGCCAACTGATTTTGTTCTTCTTTTTATTTGGTTAACATATCTGACTTCAATACTTTTTCTCGCTTTTAACTTCATTGTTTATATGTAACTGCTCAAAAAATTACTGTTCAGTAGACAAACATATAAATTTCACTTCTGTTGTTAAATTTTCAAACAATATTTTATACATACAGTTAATATAGCCTGCCAAAATTTTTCTAAATTTTTAAAAAGTGTTTAATGGTTTAAGATAATGTTTTATTAGAGTTATGCAATAAAAAAAAAATCAGTCTCCTCCAAACAATAGTTGAAACAAAACATGAAAACAAAACCTCTTTAAAGCTCATATATTGACATGGAACATGTAAACTAGTTTTGCAATCAGTACAAATTTTCGTTATTTAAAAACTCTCATGTTCAATTCTTTATAATTAATATATAAATCAATTTATAAATAAAGTTCGTCATCAGTAGTCTGGTAAAACTGCATATAATCTTTATATGCAAAAGTACTTCACAAGTAGTCTTGTACAACTGTATATAAACTTTGTATTTGAGTATGCTTTAAGGCCAAGAACATATTTTGCGAGAAATAGATTTATAGATCTGTAGTGTAGTAAATTAAATAGTCTATAATTAATTCTCAGCCAACATAGAAGGCTTTACTCTTCATATAATAATATGTAAACTAAAATATACAAACAGGTTAGTTTTAGTATACATATAATTAAACTCAACAAGGATAATATTAATTATAAAAATCAGCACAAGATCTTTTCGAATTACACTTTTTTCCATTTCTATAAATTAACAACAGATAAAACCTCCATCATCAAAATAAACTTTATTGAAACTTTGAGATTTTTAAGAGTGAAAATTATCTGTTACAAATTGATTTTGATACCTTTTAAATATTCTAAAGAATAATAAAATAAAACAAATTTTCTATGTTGATAGTAACACAAGACTTGTATTGATAAACTTAGTTTATCATTACTATGAAATTTATTACAAAATCTGTTTAGATATTAAATATATTTTTAAATAAAGCGCACTTGCCTCTCTATCAAAATTAGCGAATCAGATTGCTCATATTTTTGCCTATTCTGAGCCTGTATAGGGTTTCAAAATATGCCACCGGGAATATGTCATTAGAAACCATACCCAGATTTTCGGCAACAAGTTTACATTCATTTAAAATTGAATCCCAGTTGTTTCTCAATAATAAGAGGTCATCAATTAAACTTTTTAAATTTAAAACCTCCACATCTAAAGTTGTATCTCTGGCTTGCAGAACTGTGTTTCTGTAATTGATGCTTATTAGATCTTTAAAACAAGTGCTTGCGAGTATAATGCATTCAAATGAAACCAAGTATTTCTCAATACGTTTGGTATCTGATCGAGTCTCGGCAGTACGATTTAGCTTCTTTAAGTTTTAGATAGCGCTCTCTAAACAGGGAATATGTTCTGCAAAAGGTTTTACACTGTCAATCCTGGCTGACCTACGTGTATCTGAGATGTTAAGCAGAGAGCATCCAATGTTTTCTTTTAAAATTTGCCATCTTTGCGGGCTAGAGTTGAACAAGTTATAAGTCTTTTGCACAATACCGAAGAAATTTATAACCTCTGTACAGCACTCTGTGGCACGGACACCACACTGATTTAAGCTATGACAAGCACATGGAGAATAAACTGCCGATTCAGCAATAGCTTTCCCCGTTTTCTGATTGCAGTCAACAAACTCTAGAAATCGCTCTTGAACTTCGTAGAGATTATTTAAATAAACATAACGCAATGTAAATACAGTTTGTTCCATATGAGCTGAATCAGGGGTAGCATTAACAAGCATTGAATATTATTTTTCTGCTTCTCGTTCACTTAGAACAACGTCTAATATTTTTTGGCAGATCACTCTATAAACTCATTTTGTATTTCCGCTGTAAGGTAACTTGCTTGTTGTCTTCTCTTCAATTTTATCACTTTATCGCTTTTTCAGATAGTCCTTCAAGGCAGAATCATAATGGCTCATGAGCTCTAAAATGCCCAAAAAATTACCATTTGCTGCAACTCCAACTAAATCACTTGTTCCTCTAAATCCCCAACCTCTTTCGGCTATAAACAATGCGACATCTAAAATTTGGCGAAGAGCCTGTTTCCAGTGTGATGCTTGATTCTTAAAGTGGAATTAAAGTCAATACATTTTTCCAATTACTGCCATATAATATAACAATATTTATGGTTGCTGTTGTTTTGATGCTCTGGAATTTTGTCATGTAACTTTTTCCATTTTCTTTGAAAACAATACCCAGATAAAGTTGTTAAACATGAGCAGCTTGCTGTCGGTAGTTTGCTAAAAAGGAGACAAGGAAAACAAAACATCGATTGTTTAACTTTGGTCTAAAAAGCCAATCACGGGGAACATATTCTCCATTTTTTATACTGGTATGTAGTACACAAAAAGGAAATGAATGTTCGTTCACATCTTTTGGAAATTGAGATAGGACCTTTTCAGGACCCCTACGAACTGCTTCCTCAATTTCAGAAGCATTTGGTCTTTAATTTTTTAGACTACCATCATCAAAGTCAAGCAGTTTTGTTTTATTAATTTTATTATCAGTTATATCTGATTTATTATTCTCAGAGATATTGTTGATAAGAACTAAAAGATTGCCGGGCTCTACGTCACTTTTATTTTCTATGATATCAGGGTCTGGAAAGTCGTCAGTCACATTAATTATATCTGCAGCTTGTTCCGTTATTGTTAAAATTAGCTTCTACATTATGATATTCATTTTTTAAATCTCTCTCTTTCAAAGACACTGAAAATCTATAACTTTGAAGTAGAGTTTGTTTTTGATTTACATTTTTCAACCTCGACATTTTTTCTTTCCTTTTCTGATATCAAAATTTGTGACGGTATTCATTTTTTATTTGACAACTAAATAGGATTTTATAAAAATTGGCATTGATTAATATTCCAGTAAATAAAACATATATGATATAATATACCATATTAAAGATATGTCATTGATATATCGATGGTATGTTTTATAAAGCAATATGTGCAACAAATACTCTTAAACATTAGCGTAGTGAAGGAAGACCAGAGCCGATATGGACCCTGTCGTGAAGGCTTTAAGCGGCCCAAAAAAATTGAGGAGTAAAAAAAAAATTAAACCAATTTTAACTTAAAAAGTAATAACTTCCTAACTTTATTGTAAAAAAGCGCATTTATTTCATTTTCGCCCCGGTCGCAAAAATATTTGCGACGTCATTAATCTTAAGCGTCATACAATTTGTTAAATAAAGCATTTTTTATAAAGGAATGTTTTATACCTTATAACAAAACTCCATATACATCTGATTAATCTTTAACATAAAAATAAACTCAACTTTAGATCATAATTGATCTAAAGTTGAGTTTATTTTTAAAAAATGGGTAATTGCCGCAAAATCAACTATAAATGCTTTCAAATAATGCGTTCAAAGTATATTTTTTACTACATAATTTTTTTCTTGAAATATTTCCCTTTTGATTGATTTCCGAATAACTTAGCTTATAAAATTTATAAAATATTTATTATGTTTTTCATTTAAATTTAACGTTTACGTTGGTACTAATGTTAAAAACTGTAATTAGAACAACCAATCCAAATGGAGTATATTTAAAAAGGCAAATGAAATACTTTATAATTCACAAGCCCGGGCCCTTGAACAGAGCTGGGCCCCAGGAAAATATACCCCCTGACTCCCACTCTCTACGGCAATGTATATGTATATATATACATATATATATATATAAATACTTATATATATATAAATACATATATATATATATATATATATATATATATATATATATATATATATATATATATATATACATAAATATATATATATATATATATATATATATATATATATATATATATATATATATATATATATATATATATATATATATATATATATATATATATATATATATATATATATATATATATATATATATATATATATATATATATATATATATGTGAGTCATAAGCACTATAATATAAGCAAGCTTAAAATTCTAAATACTATACATTGAAAGGATACGACGATAAAGATCCGTCAAAATTTCCATTGAGATTAGCACTTCTCCAATACTATATTGATTGTATTTTGTATCATTGTCACATTCAGTGCATGTCAGCCTTCTGACATACAATGTTTCTTTTTTAAAACAGCTCTTTTTTAGTTAATGTTAACTTTTTATTTACAGATTTAAAATGTGTCTTTATTTTACCTTTTATCACAAGTTCCCCAATTTTTTTAGACCATTGTGGAAATGTTACTTTTTTTTTCATATCATTCTCTATTTTTTTACAAACTATTTTTTGTTTAAAAGGCATACTCCACTTTTCCTTTCCAGGCGTGATTCTCTCAGCTTGCCGTCACATGTTATACTTTTTAGCAAGTCAATAGGATATTTATATGCCAACATCATTAAACTATACAACTTTTCAAGAATCAAAGAAAAATTCTCATGGTCAATAGATAGACAAATATCTCGTTTACGGAAATTTGGTTGAACAACCCAAAAGAGTCTTAATTTGAAAAATGTGCTATTAGACATTGACTTGAACTCAGTTGTTTGTTTGAACTCGTTCTACCCATTCAACATTGTATCATTTAATAGTCTTCTCTGTTTTTTCACTTTTTTTCATGTTATTGTTTTTTTTCCCAGCAGTAAGCCTACTAGTACTATCTTTTTCTAAAATGTTCCCAAATTCCAGTTTTTATTGTTTCAGTACATTTGAGGACTGATTCTAGTTGTATGGTAAGACTTATTTAGAAGTAAGATTGTTGAGGCTTCTTTGAAGTCTGTACTTCTTTATTATCTTTCCACCTAATACCTTGGCAAAATCCTTTTTTTTTTGTCAATGCAACTCTCAGTAGAAAAATTTGATTATACTTGTGTCTTTAACACTTCGCTAAAAAGGAAGCTTTTCTTTACTTTCCCCGACCATTTTGTACCACCAGACATTTTTATCAACCTTTTAAGGAGTGTTATCTTTGTATACCGCAGTCTGTAGAATTTGTTTTTGTATTTATCAGATCTTTGCGTTAACAAATTGTTTTTAGAAATATTTAGGAATATTTACAGTTGAACTTTCAGGTGATGTAGACAATTTTTCAATAAGCTTATTGAATTTTTTCAATAAGTTAGTTGGTCCTTTCTATATTTGGTTCCAAAAAGGTCTAGGACGTTCAGGACACAAACTGAACGTACGTTATACGTTTTTTGTATTTCTAGTGTTTACTGGGTACTTGCCGCTTGAATAATTATACAACAAAGTCTGAACTACAATTTTTAACAATTTTAGGCTTCGTTCTCCGTCCAGTTTATTATACCTCCTCGGTAAAACGGTGTAAAAAACTGAAATTATAATTTTGTAAAAAGGTGTTAACCAGCTTCACAATGTTTTACACCGTTTTACTCCGTTTAATTAAAAGGTGTAAAAAAAGAAAGTCTTAACAATACTCAACTTTTACTCATTTTCGAAACGGTTTTGGGGAATACAAAAAGATGTTATTTTACGCCGTTTTAACAAAAATTAACCTTCAGAGTGTATACTTACACCAAATTTAAGTTTTTTTAAGTTTGAAGTTATATAAACACCAAAACGGTGAGAGTGTAATATTAGTATTAATAAAAAAATCCAAATGCTAAACGAGCTTCATCATAAGCTACAGCTATTTGTTTTAAACTTGAATAGATAGTGTTCAAAATTCAAAAAATTTTTTTTATTATTATTATTATTATTATTTTTTTTCAATGTTTTCATTCTTTGTATTTATTTATTTTTGTTCAGTTTCTTTTTATTACAAAATTAAATTTATTAATAAAAGTATATAAAGTTCGTAATATAATATTATAAATAAACATACAATATTACAATAGAAGAGTTCTAAAACTTAAAAACTAAAACATGTTAAATAATTCACTAAAATAAAACATGTTAAACAATTGCTTGTTGATAAAAAAATAAATAAATAAAAAAAAATGTACATTAAATATATTCATATACTAATATAGACAAGTGATTTTCAAAAATTTAAAAGTAGATTAGTATATTTTCAGTTGAAAAAATGTGTTTTTTAAGATTTTGTTTAAAAGAATCAAAATTACATTCTTGAGAAAAATCTTTAGAAGTATTTAGAACTATACTATTCCATAAAAATGGTCCGCGAAATGAAATAAAAAATTTTCCAAAGGTTTAAGTTTACTTTTATAAGTGCTACCCCAAGCAATGTTTGCATAGTTGATATGGCAATGAATTAACGAATAATATAATTGAATTAAGGTATTTTTATCAAGAACGTTTCTTATTTTGTATAAAATGCCTATACTCTTTGAAATTTTACTGCACAAGTTAGCAATGTGGCATTTCCATGTAAGATTTTCATCGATATATACACCTAAAAATCTTGTCACTAAAACTCTATTAATAACTATGTTATCGATAAATAGAAAAGGTAAGTTGCTAGGCAGCTGGTGCTTTTTACCATGAGGATGAAAAAGAATCCATTTAGTTTTATCAATATTTAGTGATAGTTTGTTTAATCTAAACCATTCGGAAATTTTGACTAGTTCAATGTTCATATTGCTAAAAAGTGTAAAAATGTTATTATGAGAAAGAAATAGGTTAGAATCATCAGCAAACATAAATGTCATAAGGTTAGAAGCTTTTGGTAGATCATTAATATATATTAAAAATAGGAGAGGTCCTAATATGGATCCTTGAGGAACTCCACATGAAATATTTAACAAACTAGATGATACGTTATCATTCGCATAAACAAATTGTTTTCGATTATTTAGGTAGCTTTTTAGCCAAATTAATATTTTTCCAGTAATTCCGTACCACTCCAACTTTTTAAAAAGAATTTCGTGATCTATAGTATCAAAAGCTTTCGCCAAGTCAATGAAAACACCTAAAGTAAATTGAGAATTTTCAAATGAGTCAGATATATTTCTTGTAAATTGTAGAATGGCATGTTCAGTAGAATTGTTTTTTTGGAATCCATATTGATTGCTGTATAATAAATTGTTTAAAGTAAGATGACTATAAATTTTATTGTACAAAATTCTTTCTAAAACTTTAGAGAATACAGAAAGGAGTGAAATTGGACGATAGTTACTTATATTCTCAATGTCACCACTTTTTAATATTGGTATGACTTTTGCTAATTTTAGAGCATGTGGAAAAATTCCCTGTTTAATTGATATTGAAAAAATTTTAAAGAGTATATCTTTTAAAACATCAAATGAACTTATAATAATGTTGCCATTGATACCATCAGGGCCTACTGCTTTTTTAGATTTTAACATTTTAAAGGCATTTTCAAACTCTTCAAAAGATAATTCAAAAGAGTTCAAGTAAGAGTTTAGAGGGAAACGTAGATCATTCATTAAACCGTTAGCTATAGGAATTCTTTTTGCCAGATTTGGTCCTACAGACACAAAATATTTATTAAATTCTTCCGTAATTTGTCTTTTATCATATAAAAATTCATTATTATGTTTAACCGTGTTTGGCAAAGAGTGAGATGTACATTTTTTGCTGCTAGTAATTTCTCTTATTATAAACCAAGTGCGTTTAAAATTTAATTTATATATATTTAGTAAATTTAAATAATAATTTTTTTTTTGTTTTTTCTTGAGGCTTTCAAAAAGTTTAGCGTAATTTTTATATATAATTTTATTTTCATTTGTTTTAGATTTTAAGTAATTAATGTATAATTTTTGTTTAATTTTTGAAGACTTCCGCAAACCCTTTGTAATCCAAGGCGATTTAATACTTTTAGCTTTGAGATTTAAATTAACTTCAGGGAAATTAGTTTCATAAATATCATAGAAAGATTTAAAAAAGGAGTTATAAACTAAGTTTATATCATCAGAGGTGTTAATAATGCTCCAATCAATTAGAGATAATTGTTCCTTAAAAGATTTAAGGTTTTCATTTGTAAAAAATCGCTTTTTGAAAACTCGTTTTTCATTAGGAACTAATTTATTATCTATATTTATAGAAAAGAAAATAGGAAAATGATCAGATATGTCATTTTTAATTATGCCTTTTTTTAAGGATTCGTTAAAAACATCAGTGGTTAAAATATTATCAATTAAAGAGGCACTTGATTGAGTAATTCTTGTCGGTTTGCTAATCAAGGGAATCGCACCATTTTCAAAAATGCCATTATAAAACCTTTTAATGTTATTATTGACGTGGTATTGAAAACAATCTAAATTCAGATCACCCACTAAGTAGATAAATTTATTTTCGTGGTTACTTTTTTTAATAACGTCATTACATAAAAACGAATTAAAATTTTTAATTTCACCTGAAGGTGGGCGATAACAACAACTTAGAATTTTATTTTATTGGTTAAAATTTCAATCGTTAAAACCTTTTTATCAGCATCAAAGATGCTCATGTCATGCCGGGTAAAATATCGTAAGTTATTTTTAACATAAATAAGAACGCCTCCGCCACGCTTATTTGTTTTTCGTGCTAATGAAATTACATTAAAACCCGGCAGTTCAAAATTGGTAAAAAAATTTACGTCATCCGAACTGCACCATGTTTCTGTTAAGCAAATTATATTAAATAGATTACAAGTTTCTTCAATAAAATTACGAAAGATTTCAAAATTTTTTTTTAAACTGCGGATATTTATGTGAATTGTGTTAATATTATTTTGATCAAGAAATCCTTTAATTTCATGGGTATAAAAGTAGTTGCATTTATTTTGCAAAGCACCAGAATTAGAAAAATAATTAAGATCAGGATCAGATTCATCATCTAATAAGAAATCATTTGTTTGAAAAAAATTATAAAAACTAGACTCAAAATTTAAGGTTTCGTTAGAATCCATTTTATTTTTGTTTTTTCATAATCGAAATAAGATCAAAGAATTTCTTTTATAAATCCCGTGTGATTAATTTATTATATTTATACTTTATTACTTTCCAACTTGAGCAGTAGGTTATGTGCAGCAAAATAAATATAAAATCCCAAAAAGTCTGACAACTATTTTAAAGCGTATCAACAGCTTTTGTAAAGAAAAATGTACTGAACCTCCGGAAAATTTTGTAATATTACAAAATACGATTTTCAAGTTATTGTCGGTTTTTTTTCGAATTTAGTCGGCTAGCCGGTTATCTGACACAAATCAGTCAGGTAAATTTTAATTTTGAGAACCTTTTTTTTTTGCTTGACCAGTTAGTATTTTTTAAGGAATCTCTCTCTCCCCCCCCCCCCCTCATTTTATTTGTAGAATCACCTCTGTAGACAGATTGGATTATTTTACTTTATCTAAACATAACAGCTCATGTGCTTGGAATGGACTCAAACACAACTGAAAGCTATGCAAGGCGGTCCCGAAGAGATCTTAAAGGAGTGGGGGTGACATATCTTTGCGGACTAAGGCCTAAATAATATTTTACTGACTAAGATCTTAAAAATAAAATAAACTATTGCATATCTCATAACAGCTGAAGGAGTTACAAATTTTTGTTTGAAAAGTTGCAACCAAAAACACACAAAATTGTTGCTAAATTGATAAATATATTGAAAAGAAGAAAGAATTCGTCAGTTAAAATCTTTTAAAAAAAGATCAACAATCTTGGACCTATTGTACCACGCTTTAATAACTATTTGTCCAAAAATTTGTCTGATAGAGTTTTCTTAACAGCAGGTTCAATTAAGACAAAGGAAAAACAAGTTAGAATTTTAAAACAATCAATTGACATTTATTTTGAAAATATATATTTAAAAAAAATATATATTTAAAAGAATAATGGAATCATTTAAAATTAATTACTAAACGTTATTTTATTGAATTATTACTAGTCTTCATTTTTGTATATACGTCATTTTACTTTTGATGAACTATTCGAGTATCAGAGTATTCGCATATATATGCATATATATATATATATATATATATATATATATATATATATATATATATATATATATATATATATATATATATATATATATATATATATATGTATATATATATATATATATATATATATATATATATATATATATATATATATATATATATATATATATATATATATATATATATATATATATATATATATATGTATATATATATATATATATATATATATATGTATATAAATTTCAAAAATAATAATTGTTTTATATAATGGTTACTAGTTTAAATTTTATGGCTTAAAAACTATCCTTTTTTAAATAAAAAAATGAAAAGTACATATTTTAAAGTTTTTTTTTTAAAATAAACTTTTTTAATTTGAGTTTCCATAAGTTGTTTTAATAATTTTTGAAATTTTTATAAAATTTCACTTCTTTTGAGACCCAAGATGATATACTTATGAAGAACTTTTTTTTAAAATATTAGGGACCCGTTTAATGTTTAAGGGTCTTGAGGGACCCCTAAAATTTATTTTTATTTAAAAAAAGTTTTTTTAGGGAGTGGCAGCAGACATTTTCAAAAAAAGTTGTTTTTAGGGGCACTTTAATAATATATATATATATATATATATACATATATATATATATATATATATATATATATATATATATATATATATAATATATTATATATATATATATATATATATATATATATATATATATATATATATATATATATATATATATATATCTTATGCTGCTGAGTTAGGTGAGCATGATGATGTCATACTCACCTAACGTCAAATAGCCTGCTGCCGGGGGCTTCAATTCATACATCGACTGACAAATAGCACGACTCGTAGTGGAGTGTTGCTACATCGACTGAGGGTTTAATATGGGTCAGCAACCTTTTCATTCATTATTCTTCGTTTTCCCTCATCGTTTTCTAAAAACGCTCACTTTATTTAGCAAAAAATGTGAGCAATTGCGCATATAAATATGCTATAGTATATATATATATATATATATATATATATATATATATATATATATATATATATATATATATATATATATATATATATATATTATATATATATATATATATATATATATATATATATATATATATATATATATATTAGGGATGTACCGAAGCTGCAATTTTGCCGAAGCCGAAGCTTCGGCCGAAGCCACTTTGCCGAAGCCGAAGCTTCGGCTTAAGTTATACGTAATTTAAAGCTCAATTTACTTCACCACGGTGGTTTGAATAATCAAGTTGCTTTCAAAATTATATATCAATGTTTTAGGTTTCAATGTTTTGGCCTACATGCCCATTTTAGGAAAATTATAAAACAAAACCAATATTATAAAAAATTTAAACAAATTTTGTACAAAAATTTAGAGAGTGAAATTTAGAGTCTTAACTCTATATATCTAGCAGGTATAGGAAAAATTACATCACTAAATCTTAGACATTTACTGATACTTAAGGTAAATTATGGTCTATTCTTTGAAAGAATTTATAAAAATGTAAACACGTAAAATGTAAAAATATAAAAGTAGTCATTATTTTAATTTGAACACAAAATTTGGTATTTGTTTTAAATTTTGTTAAAAAGTTGAATCAGTTGAACTAAGAAGCTACAGTCTATTATTTAGTTAATAAAAATTTATTCAATGAAAGCAGGCATATTACAATTTAAAAATGCAATCTGTTCTCCATGTTCGGGTAATAGTCTGTTTCTTTTTGCTTCAAATATGTTTCCAGATGTGCTAAATAAGCGTTCACTTTTTACAGATGAAGGAGGCGCGCACAAAACTTTCTTTGAAAACTTTGACAAATTCAACTTGTAAGTATCTTTATCAGAGGAAGTGTAACGGTATGCACTCCACCACTTATAAGGGCATTCATTCTTTGGCAGTATTGGAAGGCTCAAGTAGAAGTTGACTTCATTGGTGCTGATACATAAAATATAGGTGATAATTTTAGGTTTAAATTTTTAAAATATTACAATTTAATCAACTAAACAAAATAAAAGAATGCTGTTATCCGTCTTTTGAAATAAAAAAAATGGAGAATGAGAATAGAGATAAAAAAAATATTTAATATTTAATGTATAAACAATATAAAAATCATAAATAGATTCTGTTTCCTTACTATTTTTCTTTGACAGTTAGAGTTTTTCCCATTGAACTGTTTTTGATAGTGTTTTTTTTCTTTTTTCTCCGTCTGTCAGAATTTTCTGAATTTTGTAGAGCATACTCATTTGCACCGATTTGGTGGAACAAGCTATATATGTCCATGCTCATTAGTTTTTTTTTTTTTTTAATGGAGAGCCATGGCCATCAAAATCTGAGTCGGACTCATGAATTTTAGATTCTGAAAATGAACTTAATGATTCTTCTGAGTCTGATCCACTACCTCTTGCTACACCAAATTCAATTTCTTTTACTTGTTCTAAATGAGATTTGGAACAAAAACGGTAGAACTCTAAATGGAGTATTTCTTTAAACATATTATGATTCTTGTCTTCAACAAACTTTAACTTGAAACGAGGATCAAGCATCATCGCGATTTTTAAATCAACATTATCCTTGTATTTTTGAAAACGACAGTTAAAATCTTTCTTAAGTTCATCAACAACAGTTTTTATTTCAGTTGCCGTGTCACAAGCGTAGTCTAGAAATTTTTCCATTGCATAGATAAATGGTATAATCTCTGATATACATGCCGTTTCTTTACTCATGTCTTTTGTAGTACTTTCGAAGTGTTTTAATATGCATACAAGCATTTTAGCAAGTTGCCATTGATTTTCCGTAGGATTTTTTGCATTTGTTTGATTTCTGGTAATGCAATACAATGTAATAGCTTTTTTCTGCTCAATGAACCTTTCAAGCATATAGTATGTCGAATTCCATTTTGTGGAAACATCTTGAATTATGTTATGCTCTGGCAATTTTAGTTGACTTTGAATTTCCTTTAGTTTAGCCACAGCACTAGATGAGTGGTGGAAATGTCCTGCTAATGCTCGAAAAACAGCTATTGTATAACTTGCTGTTCTTTGTTCTCTAAAAATCTTTTTCTGAATACAAAGTTGTAAAGTATGTATCAGACATGGAAGATGTTTATCGCCTAAATTTGACTCTTTAATGGCAGCCATTACATTGGCTGCATTATCAGTTAAAACTGCATGAATTTTTTCATGGGGAATTTCCCATGATTGTAGCGCTTCATTTATGAATTTACTTATATTGTGCCCTGTGTACGACTCAGGGAAGTGTGTAACTTGTAAGATGACATGTTTAACTGTAAACTCATGCGTTACAAATCTAGATGTTAAACTGTAATACGATTGAATTGTGTGCTGACAGGTCCAACCATCACTAGTTAAACTTAAGAAATCTGCTTGATCAAGCTCATATTTTACTTTGGCTTTTATGGTTTCATACATCAGTGGAATGACTTTTGTGGAGAAATACTTTCGACTAGGTATTGTATAGTTTGGAGCTAAATTCTTTAAAAGTCGGGTAAAACCTTTATCTTCAACAATACAGTATGGCTGCAAGTCTAAACATATCATTTCTCCAATAAGCTTGGTAATAGCTTGAGCCTTAGGATTATCAAGTTGCCACAATTCTTTTCTTTGCAAAATCTCCCGCAGTGAGACCTGAAACAAATTCAAAGAATTAAAAAAATTACTTAGCAACTTGTAACTAACAATGGCCAGCGACGGATCTAAGTGGCGGATAGAGGTATGTATCTTTCCCCCCTCACCAGTACATTTATTATAATGTTATAAGCTTAGATAAGTTAAGTTAACATTTTTCTATACAAAAGATAATTTTTCGACAAGACATGCCCCCATCCAGTCACAAAATCATGAATACTGAATAGTAAATAAATTCAGCTACAGTTAGCTGAGTTACCTGTGTCGATGCTTTTTGAAAAAAGGCAATTGTGTTATTAGACACACGCGAGCTTCCCTGCGTTTCATCTGTAGCAGTGCTGGTAATGATTTGCACTGATTCAGCAGAGCTTGTTCTATCTGAGCATATTGTTCGAGTAGTGCAAAATTGTTTTATAGACGTTTTATTTGGATTTGGTAAAGATTCGTGGTTAATAATTTTCTTCTGAGAAAGAATCATGCTATGTATATTGTAATGTACTTTTTTCAGATGGTTTTGCGAATTTGTTGTTGACATGTTGTGTGCGTCTTTACTTCCTCTAGACAAATCTTCTTGCAAAGTATGCAGATGGCTTTGCCAACATCTTCATCACTGACTTTAAAATAATTCCATAAGGGATTTTTACTTCGCGATGAGGTAGCCATAATGCGCTAATGGATAACTTAAAGTTATAATAACAATTCTGAAAATTGAAATAGAAAGTTTAATTATTTTTTTACCTTTAATAATATTTATTGAAATAAACAATATTCGTTCAATTTTTTGATTCAAATATTATTTGAATTAAAAAAAATCGAAGTCGTAAATAACCAATTAACCTATATTTGTAGAGCAGGTATATTTACTTTTACTAATGATCCAGCGTACAAAATCAAAAACAAACGCAATTGACTTACATTTCAATTGTGCTTTTCTGTGTAGTGTCTTTTCTGTGTAGTGTCTTTTCTGTGTAGTGTCTTTCTGTGTAGTGTCTTTCTGTGTTCTGTCTGTGACTTAGTAAAACAAACTTTCTAAATAAAAATTGTTTCGTGCGTTAAAATTAACTTATTGTATAGATTTTTAAAAGTTTCGAGAATAGTTAACTCTCTTAACTCTCGTGCGCTATGTTTTAGTTACATCTAAGTAATTTTAAATGAAGATTTATTTCCAGGTTTAATTTTTAATTTTAATTTAATATTAAAAAATATATAATTTAACATAACTCGGATTTTAGAAGTTGATGCTAACTTATAACTAAATGCTAAAAAAATTAAATTTTAATAATTTTTCATTATTTTACTACCAACTAATGCATAAATAAATTTTATTGCTAAGCTCGAGTGATCATAACTAAATATTAGGGTTATGGTATTTAATTATATAAAGTTTACTATAATGTTACAGTTTAAATCAGCTTATATTGAGTGATTATAAAAAAATCAATGTATTTCATTAAGTAACTTTACTTTCTATCCGCTATCGTGCCGTTTTTGGCCGCCCTACACGCGGCCTTGCCACCTCCAAAAGCCGTTGCTGGATTCATTTAATCTTCGCAACTGTATAAATCAGAGGCTTATTTAAATTTCTCAGAAGAAGAAAAGAAAAAGAAGAATTTTGAACGTTCAACTACGTTTTATTCGGAAAACAGACAACGTGTAAACGTTTAAAAAATGTCTTCCTCAGTCGAATGCCAGCTTAGTAATGTCCATTTTTTTGCAGAAGCCAATGATTCGGCAAAAAACGCCCATGACTTCGGCCGAACCGAAGCTTCGGCAAAATTGCCGAAGCTTCGGTACATCCCTAATATATATATATATATATATATATATATATATATATATATATATATATATATATATATATATATATATATATATATATATATATATATATATATATATATATATATATATATATATATATATATATATATATATATATATATATATATATATATATATATATATATATATATATATATATATACATATATATATATATATATATATGTGTGTATATAAATATTAAACATTAGATATTTTTTTGTGGAAGACTAAGAAAAAAAAAACGTTAATCTGCTGCACTTTCCCAAAATAATTTATAGATTCTATGCAAGCATCAGCTTCACACAACCTAATCAAACTTAGCAAACGTGTTGCACATGGTAAAAACTTTACTAGGTTGTTTTTTCTAAAATAATTTTATTCATGTCTTATACTTTCCACTCATGCTAAAAGTATAAGTGTACGATTGAAATCTGTCTAAAAAGAATAAGATATGTCTAAAAATAATTAAGATCTGTCTACAAAGTTAAAAATACTTTTATTTACTTAAAAATTTACTGTTGCGTCATCTAAATTTGTGCCAGTATAATCCTCAATATTTACAAAATAAAAAAAACTTTCTAATTTATTGTATCAATAAATCTTAGAACTAAAAAAAGATGATCTGTGAGCAATGCATGGGCAGTAGAATCAACAGAAATGTATAATATCCAAAGTATATTTTTACCAATATCCAGAGTATATTTTTTATTATTTTATTTTTAAAAAAAGCGCGTGTTCTGAGGATGTGTTTTGAAGTTTTTATATAATTTCTGTTACTATTACATTTTAAGCTATAAGACTAATAGAAACCAGCACTTTTTACTATGCGATGTTACAAAATAGTATGAACTAAATTACTTAACGTTATAATGTTGTTTCTATCATCATAATTAAAACACTTCATTTTGATTTTCAAGTCTCAGTCTTTATAAATTTCCTAATTAAAGATTAAAAAAATTTGAAATTATTTTCAATAAATTGAAAACAGTATTGGTATAATACAAATAAAAATCTTTTTACAATATAAACTCTAAAAGAAATATTAAAAATTAGGTTTACATTTTTAGGGGCTCCAAAAATTTCGAGACTCAAGGCTGCATTGGGTCTTAGAATTGTGTGCATATATATATATATATATATATATATATATATATATATATATATATATATATATATATATATATATATATATATATACACACACACATATTTTTATATATACTCAAAGAATGTTTCTTAATTTGTTAACTTGTTATTTGTACTGTGAATATCTTTTAAATTTATAAACTTTTAAAATGTTCTTAATAATAATTGCATTGTTTTAAAATATTTTTAAAACAATAATACTACAGAATACAAAAAAAAAAAAAAAAAAATTAGGTAATGTAAGAATTATTAAACTTTTTTTAGAAAAAATATACTTCAAAAACAAAAATATAGCCATAAAGTGATATTTTTATCTAAATATTCTCTTCAAGTCTTGTATAGTGGCACGTTTAGACACCTTCCGCCGGTTGTCTAAAACCACCATCATCGTATCTTGAAGCTTATCTTCGGAATGTGTACTTGCAATGAAATCCTGCACCAATTTTATGTGTATTTCAACCCAGTCGTTACCAACTGCTAATTGGCGTACACTGGACACAAATATCTTGAAAGATTTAATGTTGAGATTTTTCTCCAAATTTGACTTTCCTTCTACTTTTCATGAGAGAATGTCATCTTTGGTTATACTAAGATGGATAATAAAACATTTATGAGAAACAAAGTCTTATAGCTTTAAGAGGAGAAAGACCTGTGTAAAAGGTTCTGTTTGTTTTTTGTCAAAGCTCTTCAACTCTAGAACACCATATTACAAGAAGTCTACTAGAATATCCATTCTCTCATTCTCCTCTAAGCGTTGGTCAACTAAAGCAAAGATAACACGCTTTGGTGTAAAACACCAAGTGTGAATGAGAATACTAAGATTAAGAGCTTTGTTAATCCTTTCATACTTCTTGCAGTAAAGTGGATCTGTCATATTTTGCAATGAAATCTTAGTTGCTCCAAGACCATTGGATGAAGCCTGAGCTGCCATTGTGCTATTCAGAAAGAATAAACAGTGAAAGATTACTATACAATCTGTTGCATCCTGTATCGTCTTCATCTCATTAATACTGAGTTGCTTGTTGTAAATCTTGGTCATTTGCATTGCTAACAAATACAATGAATCAGCCATAAATCTTGATTCGTGAAGGACACCTGTTTGTAGAAACTCGAAATTCAACAAATCTGCTCTTAGGTAAAAAGCTACCAGTTGACATAAATACTTGTAATCACCTCTGTCAAAAAATATTTGTTTTACGAGTTGTCGTACAGAACTGAGTTGTTTCATTTGCAAAATTGTAAAAGAGGGTTCCAAGAGAAAACTCAGGTCTGTTTTTCAATGTTAGCTAATGTATTAGCACCTTTTTCAATCTTGAGCTAAAGATCTTGATGTTTTTTGTATAAGGATTGACTGGGTCCCTTTGTTTCTCCCTGTAATTCCATCATACCATGTAGAACTATTATATGATGTCTATATTTATTATTATTATCATTTCCTTTCATTACTCTCAGAAAAAGATATAAGAAAAAAAATGCCTGTAATTGCTATAGTAAGACATTAGCCAAAGGAATGGACAAGGTAGAGAATAAACTGCAATACTTCTAATCGGACCATTATGTTTTCCAGTGTTTAAGCAAGTTGTGTCAGCACAACAAGCTTTGGTCTGGTCTGTTAAGTCATATTATGGAGGAGGGTACTTTAATTATTTCCAGAAGAAAGTCAAGTGAGCTAATCTCTGGAGAGGAAACACTCATTGCCAACTTTTCTACTGTTTTCGACATATTAACATTCGTCCGTACTGTTTGACCAAGTTTGTGTCAAAGTGAAGAACAAGTTTTAAAACCCGTATCTTATCTAGGTTCTTCTCTCTTACTATAAGTGCATCATGAATTGCTTCATGAATGCATTCTCTATAATTTCAATGTTTTTTCTTTCTATCTGCAACTTGTTAAACATTACAATATCTACTCCCCCAGCTTGCAATAGGGAACACAACATTTCTGTTTCAGTTCTCACGCTAACTTCATACCTAAAAAAAAACAGAGCATTGTCATCTTTTAAATTATGTAACATTTAAGTTGCTTTAACTTGAAGTTTTATATTTACTTGTAATATACATCACTTTTTTGTACATAAACTTATTTACCTTTTCATAAATGAAATCCACTTATCCAAAACATTGTTCAGACTTAGTTGAAGGCAAATCTTGGTTAAATTAAATAACTTTTTTTTCTTTGCAGTAGTAGTTTAAAAGAATGAATCATAATCTATTCAACTACACCCTGATATCCTGCTCAAAATTTCTCAAAGCTTCTTCTTCTGCTGCTTTTTCCAGTAACTGACTCTCTTTATTTTGCTCAATATTTGCTCTCAATTTCTTCTCCTGTTGCTCTTCTTCTACCATCTTCATCATCAAGTTTTTCATCATTTCCTCACCTTCAGCAACGATTTCAGCAAATGTTTTGTCATTTTTGTAGGACATCTTGCCCATGTCCTTTTTCAATACATCTCTTTACAAAAATTGAAATTTTTACCTTTTTCAATACATCTCTTCAAAAAAATTGAAACTTCTTTACAGCCTCTTTTTTCTAGGATCCTGGCTAACTAACTCAAAAATATTTACCTTGTGTATAGGAAACAAAATATTGGCTTTGTCTAAAAACTCATGAGTGTGTTGGTTCATGGTTTCTTTGCTCATCACTAGGGTTTCCATCTTTAAAACTTAATTATACTGGGTATGCAGAGCAACGATTCTAGTCCTAAATTAAAAAGTTACAACATTTAAAAAATGTCATCATTTTAAAGTATACCATAAAAACATATACGTGAATATATTTCACCGATAAATATGTTTCACAGAATACTTAAAACTTTAATACAAGAGATTTTTATATTTGTCACTTACTTAATCAACCGTTCAATGATGATAAAATTTTCATTAAACCCTGCCTAATTCCAAATGTTAATCAGCTCCCTTGTGATGCACACATTTGATATTTCGTTTCTGCTACCAGCATACCACATACTACAACTTCATATTTAGTATTAGTTTCTCTATTATAAATTACAACAGATTTAATTACAAAGTATAAGATGTTTTTATATATATTTTACCCATATGTGAAAATACTTATTAAGAAATTAAATTTATATTACTTAAATAAGAATTAAGTAGCAGTATACAATATATTGCAATTTTAAAAAGGATTTCCTCCAAAATTAGATAATATCAATGCAACAAAGAATACTGGTAAGTAGATATTTTAAAGGAAACCAGTTTTTTGTGCACTATAGGTTAAATTAAAAAAAAAAACAGCTTTTTACTAGTCAAAATTCATGACTAAAAAAAAATCTTCTTTAAAAGTATTTAAAAAGTATTTAAAAATCGAAGATGTATATTTATATATATATATATATATATATATATATATATATATATATATATATATATATATATATATATATATATATATATATATATATATATATTTATTTATATGTATATATAAATAAATATATATATGTGTATATATATATATATATATATATATATATATGTGTATATATATATATATATATATATATATATATATATATATATATATATATATATATATATGTGTATATATATATATATATATATATATATATATATATATATATATATATATATATATATATATATATATATATATATATATATATATATATATATATATATATATATTGTTTTTGTATGAATAACGATAGCATTTGGGTAAATGATCGTCCATAAATTTCGCAACGCTGAATTTATTTAAACAATAAATTTAGGAGATCTTAGGCACTTTTACGCGATGATTTATATTGAAATTAATTAGCTAGTTTGATTTTTTATTCAACGTAAAACTCTGCGAGGAAAAACTTTTTTATCTTTTTTGTTTTATTTGTTTGTAAAATTTAGCATTGTCTAATTCAAGGACAATCCCTAGTTTAAGATAACGGTTAGCATCTGATACTGTACCCAGGTATTCACCAACGGGTGGGTACTCGTGTTCCAGTCAATAGCCAATCTTTCTTATATTAACTTTACACCTAATCCATTATCACCTTGAACCCAAACTATTTTTAATAGAGTTTATAATAACAAAATAATACATTTGATAAGTTGTATAAACCATTGGTTGGCAATCTTTTGAGACTTTTGTAGAATAAAATAATCAAATAAGATTCGTAAAGCTATTGAGCGTTTACAATGCTAATGATTGTAGGTGAATGTCTTAAATCGCGACAACGGTAATTTAATAATGACTCGCTATTAGAGACTATTTTTTGTTAATCTTTTTAGTTTTCTGAATCTTTTACAATAAAATAGCTATAGCATCGTTTTTGCTTTAATTTTAAAAACTTGTGATAACATTTTTTTCTGTTTGACAATGGGTTATACTATATTAGCCAAAATGTCATAATAAAATAATGAAAAAAATATATAAATCTACATGATGTAGTTTCACATAAGTGGTGTTGTGTTAAACAGTAACAGAAGTGTTAACAGAATTGTCGACTGTTGAAAATACATAGTCGTTTTATGAGGCAAGATAAGTTAAAATACAAATGTAAAATATCATGCTGCTAAAACATCTTTCACATTCAAAAGAGCTGCATGGTGTTAGGTTTAAATATTTTAATAACTACTTCATATACTAATATCAAGATATGTTACTTACTTCATCATCTAAATCGTCCCTATAATCATTAACACATTTTTTTACAACAAATTAAATTTCTTGTAGAAGTGTTCTACCTCTTTTTCCTCCATCCAATGTGAATATCACTTGGCTGTTTACTTGTTTCCAAAATCCGAAATTTTTTAATGGTGTTTAATTAATTCTTTTAATAGCATTTTTTAAAAAACTGATTTCTATTAAGCAAGATATTTTATTATTATTGTAATAGTAGTTTTCCGAAATTTTTTTTCCTGAATCGCTTGTTTAAGTTTTACTAATTTATTTTACGTTTTAATATTTATAAAAGATTCCAGATATCTTTTTGTTTGACAAATTTTTTTGCTTGCGTAGATAATAAAGGGACCTGTTCATCACCAGTAAACTTAATTAAAACTTTTTGGACGAAACATGCTTATATAAACCAAGATACATGAGGCCCGGTGTATAAAAGTTAAGAAATTGCTTTTACTCAGTAATTGGTCAGCTTTACGTGAATAAAAACTCCAGCAGTATTCGTCAAATTTTTATTCAAGTTAAGTTGAGCAATTTACTGAGTAAGTGCTCAGCTTTAAGTTAGTAGAAACTTAAGCAAAATTGCTACAGTTTTTATTCAAGTAAATTTGACCAATTGTTGAGTAAAAGCAATTGCTATTTTATCCCGGCCTAAGCACTTTTCTTTTTTTGCACGATTCTTGTTGTTACTAGCTTTTTGGAAATGTGCACTCAAAAAAAAGTTTTAATTCAAATTCATCTGATCACGTTTTTTATACTAAATTAAAACAGACAAACGAAAACAACAAAAAAGGTTTATCTCAAAATAAAATAAATTTGAAAAAAAATAATGAAAGAATGTATATATTGTTTAAATTTAGGTTTTTTAATAGTTCTTTTAAATATATCAATAGATTTTTTCATATATTAAGTTTATAATACTAAAAGTCTGCTCAACTAAACATGGCTGTCAACACGGGTATCGAAATGGTGGGACACAAATGTCAATTTCTAAAAAAAGTTGTTTATAATTAGAATTTGTTTTAAAAAAAATCAAAAGGGGTGTAGCAGGTTAAGATAAAAGTACAAAAGGACACATGTCCAATGGAAAACAAAAAGCTTCCGAAAAGAGAAATATTAAAGATAAATCATAGTTTAATGTAATGAATATAAACATATATAATAAGCAATAGTCAAGGTAAACAAAAATAAGAAAAGTTGTTACCCTGGGTATACACTAGGGTAACAACTTTTCAAAACACTTTTGTGTTAATGAAAAGTTGTTAGTACATAAGGTTTCACTCTGGGTATACACTAGGGTAACCTTTTGTTAAAGTATCCCTTTGTATTATCCTAAAAGGACTTTTCTTAGGATATCCCATCAGGACAATTCCCACAAGCTTCAAGTGTAATCTACTACAAAACCTGATTACATTAGGTACAGTCCAGTACAATTTGCATACAATTGTAAGTGGTTTTTTGACATGAGTGACGATACATACAGTGAATTGTTGCAGTATAATGAAGGTTATGAATTGTTTAATTTTTTTAGTTGTGCATATGTATATATATTTATTGTGCATATGTTTATATATTTATTGTGCATATCTATATATAGTCATTGTGGAGTATGTGTGTATGCATACTGTAGTAGTATGTGTCAATAATATGAGTATAAATTAAAAACTTAGTTAAAAGTCGTTTGTGTATTTAGCTAATTGTGTTTTTAGTAGTCATCTGAAATATATAATAACTAATAAGTAAAAATATATAGCTTGACTATATATGTCATCTGAATGTTATGCTATATACAAGGTGGAGTTGAATTATTCGTTTTATAAAAAATTAGTGCGTAGGCTCTGATTATATAGGATCTATAAAAATAATTAGAACCATTTTTAGTAAGTAGTACAATAATTATTCATGTGCTTTTAAATCTTGTAGAACAATTAGTAGTAACATGTGTTTTAAGTATGAGTTTTCAATACCAAAATAATATAAATCGTTAGAACCTTGTTAATAAAATTAAGTTAGGCAATGTCTAGTAATAATGTAAAATATATTAAAAAAAACTCTATTAGCAATTTTATAATATTCTAACAAAATGACAGCAATACATTAACAATTTAATGTATAGATATTTAATAATTAAGTAGTATAATTTATCTGTAATGTAAATAAATGTATGTTGCAGTGCTGGAGAAGAATTATTTAATTATTATAAGTTTTTAGATGATGAATATAAAAAAAGGTTAAAATCATTTGTATAGAAATATTAAAGATAAAAAACATTCAAGCTTATAGTGAAAGTCAGTAATTGTGATGGTCATGGTTGGCTTAGCTGTTAATGTTTAATATAAAGTAGGACACTAGCAGTAGGCTAATGTATAAAAGTGATAATATTTGGAGTTGAATGATTCGTTTTCTAGATAGTTTGTAAATGACATGTGTTATTGGTACATTAAGTATACATAGTAAAAGCATGCATTGATTATCGAAAGAATATTAGATGTAGCACCTTTAGTATTGTAAAGTAGACAGTAGCTAAATCAAAAAATGTCTTGGAAAAACAATTAACAAAATATAGAGCAGATTAAATTGAATATTTTGTTACACATCTTAATATATACACACACACACACACACACACATATATATATATATATATATATATATATATATATATATATATATATATATATATATATATATATATATATATATATATATATATATATATATATATATATATATATATATATATATATATATATATATATATATATATGTATATGTATATATATAAATTTTAAAAATAAGACAAATTTTTTAATTTTATTTAAAATTATTTTATTTATCAAGACATATTTTGACTATATATAGTCATAATTAGTTAAAATATATTTGTTAAAAACGATATAAAATATACTATATAATTTTAAAAGTAAACATAATAAAAGCCATAAAATTGTAAACAAGCTTCCTATATATACAAAAAGAATTATTAAAAATTGTTTTAAAAAATGTCAAATATAACAAAAGAAACCAGTAAATTATATTAAATTATGAGTCATTTTAACATGGTTTACTTGTTTATTCATATCGGGTTTTCCTATCCTATATGAATGCTTTCTTTAATTTTTAATTCAATTTTGTTTTTTGCAAGATCCAATATCTAAAAGCACTTATCATTATAATTTGTAAAACATTTTTCTTTTGTGTGAAGATGCTTATAAATAAGAGTTTTTATCCCTTCTGTAGTGTTCAATCACTCGCGTCTTTATATGGCGAGAGGTTTCGCCAATTAAACAGGATTTAAATCCTGCAAAAAACAAATTTGTAAACAACGAATGATTTAAAATCTACAGGAAGGTGATTTGTTGATGAAAAAAATTAGACATTTTAAACGAAGTAAATACTAATTTTACGGTAACCGACTTAGAATGTGTTTTCATAATTGCGTGTAGCGTTCGTTTCGTTAGGTCAGATATTTGACCAATATAACGGAGTTTGAAAAAGCGAGTGTTTGTACACTCTTGCGGTAAGTGTGGAGTTTTCCTCCACACCGGTTTGTAGCAAGCACTCCTACACACAAGTGTGGAGTTATTTTGCACACTTTTGTGGAAATTAACTTTTTCTAACTCGATTTCTGCACAAAAGTGTGGAGTTATTTGCACAAAACTGTGCAAAATAACTCCACACTTGTGTCTAGGAGTGATAGATACACACTAATGTGGAGGAAAACTCAACTTTTTCCGCGAGTGTGTATATGTAGTATATACATTACAATAGCTACTTTACACATTTTTTAAATTTAATAAGTGATAGAGTATTGCTTTAATTACCTAATGTGGATAGAATATTACCATCAAACAATCAAAATTCTAAAATTTTGATTGTTTGATGGTAATATTAATTAAAACCATCAAACTAGGTATAAATCAAACAATCAAAATTCTAAAATTAAAAGTATAAATTTTAAATTGATTAAAGTATAACTGCATTTAATGGTAGATAACTGAAAGATAAGTATTTTATTATCTAATTACCGATGTAGTATTAAGATAAAATTTCCATCAGGACCATTGATTGTCATCAAGGAGTTTTAAAGGCCTGGTGCCTCACCAATTGTGCCTACACTGTGGACACTACCTTGCTAAAATAGAGCCCGTGCTCAAATTTGTAAAACACTAGTATTTTGTAATGGGATGATGTAACTTGGGTTTAGTGTGTTCTCTTCTTGGTTGATTCTGACCAGAGTCTTTGTGTAAAATATACTTTTTTATTACAATCATGATGACTGGAACTTACTAATCATGATTGTAATAAACTAATCATGATTGTAATAAAAAAGTATATTTTGGCATTAGTAATACACCATTTAAACTAAGATACGCAAACCATCTCAAATCATTTGCATCAGTTAAATATAGAAATGACACAGAACTATCTAAAGAGGTATGGAACTTAAAAGACCAAAACATAAAGCCTATTATAGAATGGAAAATTGTCAAACGTTGTAAACCTTACAATCTAGCAACAAAAATATGCCACCTTTGTCTCTACGAAAAATATGTAATTTTATCACATAATGGAAAAAACCTACTGAATAAAAAAAACGAAATCGTATCTCAGTGTCGACATTCAAAAAAATTCCTCTTATCTTTATTTGACACAGGGGACTAATAAACTATAACGGCTTTTTGTTTTTTGATTTGTTTTTTACGTAGATTTGTTTATAACGTCAGATGTCATTCTACAGTAATTTTTACGTTTTTGTAACGGTTTGTTTACGTTTTTTGTTTGTATTAACGGCTGATGATTGCCTTCGGGCATGAAACTTTAAGTCCCGCTTATCAGTTGTTTTTATTCATCTAAATATAATTATATATAGCTCTATTATTCAGTAATATTGAGCACTGTAACACGTACAAGAGACTTCGTATTATTACATCAAAATACTTAACCTCGAATATATACTATATATCGAAATCTATACAAATATATATATATATATATATATATATATATATATATATATATATATATATATATATATATATATATATATATATATATATATATATATATATATATATATATATATATATATATATATATATATATATATATATATATATATATATATATATATATATATATATATATATATATATATATATATATATATATATATATATATATATATATATATATATATATATATATATATATATGTATATATATACAGCATCGGACAAAACAAGTGCAACCAAATAATGCTAATCTAGTTTCTTTATATAAAAGTGCTGCATTTTTTCAATTTAGAGAAATAACTATGTAACTGTTTAGAGACAATGTTCTTCAATTTTTATTCATCACAAAGTTCATTATTTGTACAAAAAAATTAATAAAATAATCAAAAGTATTAAAAAAAGTTGATTTCTTTTTGGACAAAACAAGTGCAACTCCACAAAATGTTGACCAAGCTGTATTTCGCTAATAATATTTCGAGACGAATCTTTTGTTGTCGATCACATCCTTGCATCTTCGAGGCATAGATTCGATCAGGTGATTAATGAAACTTTGTGGAATTGCTGCCCAGGTTTTTTGGATTTGTTCAAACAGATGATCTTTATTACGAACACCTTCACGATTAATTCTGCGGTTGTTGATCTCCCACAGGTTCTCGATAGGGTTGAGATTCGGAGATTGAGGCGGCCAATCCATCACCTATAGGTGGTTGTCTTGAAACCACTGCTTGACTACTTTTGCAGTGGGTTTCGGATAGTTGTCTAGCTTAAAAACCATTTTATTGGCATATTCCATTCAGCATGAGGTAACATAACATCTTTCAGCATATTTTTATACATGATTTGGTCCATTATTCCATCGATTCGATGTATTGGACTTAGACCGTTAGCAGAAAAATACCCCCACCCATTACATTGCCTCCACCATGCTTTACGGTTTTATGGCAGTAACGTAAATTGAGGCTTTTTCCGGGCGGTCAACGTACACGGCAAATACTACCGTTTATCCAGGGACTACTAAAACAACGGGACGCGAAACTCTAATTTCATGTAGTTTTGACGACAGGGCCGATGAAAAAAAAAGCGAAACACTTCTATTATTAAACAAAAATATAATTATGAATAGAAATTTAATAAAAAAATGTTATGGCTCAATTATTTATCAGTATTTTCAAACAAAAATTAAATTGTGTTGATTAAGTGTTAAAAATAAATCAACTTTTTACAAAGAAACTGTAAATTATCCGTAATTTAGCTGTAAATAATTATTTTTAAAGACAATGTTAATAAACTAATTAATCACTACTTATCATACTATATTATATTCATATCATAATAATAAATATATAATTATAAACAAATTTTAAACCATATAAATATAAAGCCATAAATACATTTCAAAACGTTATTAATTATATCACCAACGTCAACTAAATAATCAGACCACTAAGTATTGAGTTTCTTTCTTTTTCTGTCCTCAATGTTTAATGAAACAATATCAGATGTATTATCAAGGGTCGTAACACCTTTTAAGAAACAGTTAGTTATTATTGAGATAACTTTTGAAATACCTATACTGTCTGTCTCTAAATCAAATGGTAATGTTGAATGCAAGAATAAAAATAATTTCTTTAAATAAACAACACATTGAAAACGTTTTTCAGATATTGGAATGCTGTTAAACAGTAGATAACAAACACAAATAAACTGGAGAAGAGTATCACCAGGATAACGCAATTTACCACGTGAAACATAATCTGTAAATTCAGAACTAGCTGATTGTGATGTTGTTGTATCAACTATACGCTGCAGATTGATCTTGTGCTGTACATAACCAGCCATATAAAAAAGGGTAGCATTCTCCTGATCATTAATAGATTCATTGTCTGCATTAATTAAACATTCATCTAAATAAATAATATCCTCTTCCATTAGATCCATTGTGCAACAGTCTGAATGTATGCGTGAGCAATGAATGTCAGTTTCATCCAAAGAAACTATTTTGCTGAATAATTTTAACCGCTGAAGGTGCAAACTGTTTAATACTTGTTCTGCTGAGATAAAACAATTTCCGCCACTTAGTTGTCTACAAATAAGTAAAAAAATTGCAAAAAGATATAACCAAATAAATTGAGTTGAACCGAGTATTAAATTATAGTTAAAACAGCAATTATCAAATAAAAACGCATCAATAAACTTATGTATGTTAAAAAATAATACATTTAAATAAATGAGAGAAATATTTATTTTTTAGATTTCAAATCTACAAAATTTTCTTTACTATAAGTAACACAAAAATAATTTTACCTGTAGATGCCAAATTCACCTTCAAGACGATCTGTTTGAAAAATACCGGGAAGAACATATTGGTGATCTTCTGAAAGCAGTTTTTTATTAATTCTACCAATCCTTGTAGGGTGTTAACTAAAGCATGTCTTGTTTCTGGTGTAAAAGTATTATGACGCTTTAATCCCTTTCCCTCTGACATCTTAGAAGTTGCATCAGCAAATGCTAAAATTTCTTTAAACCTAAGGTCATCGAGTGTCTGGAAAGGAGACCTATTGATATCATTAAGTAAAACATCACAACCTTTCCTCTTTACATTTAGCATGTTCCATAATAAAACAATTGGTGCTAAAAAACAGGCAGTGTTCTCAAAATTAGCTAATCTCAATGCTGCAACAGTTTTTTTATTAAATACAGCAACCATGTTTGCAACATTTTGTCTATCAATCAAACTAGGGTACACTGACTTGCGTGAAAGCTTTGTAGTTTTGGCAACACAAGTTTTCTGTCTGTTATATAATTGAACAATGTGAGACCAATCACCAGAGAAAGGTTGATTATTAATTTTTAAACTAATTGTTTGTGTTTTTTCCGTAAACCAATTATTTCTTATACTTTTAAACAAGTGAACTGGATCGTGTAGCATAATAACTGGTTTTTCTTTTTCTATAACACCTTGCCATGGAAAACTTTTATTAACAACAAAATTTTGGTAAACACTTCGATTTGTGGGATGGTTATCTGATAAAAGACAGTAATTCTCCTCCTGCATCAATTATTTGTTTATTTATGTTTATAATCAAATCGTGAAGAAAGTGCACTGATAGTTTAAATATTGGTACAATTCTACAAACAAAAGAAGGTTTACCAAACATAGGTTTAATCATAAAGACTAATAACGTTTTTGCAATTTTAGTGGGATTGTCCTCACTATATCCAATGAGGTGTCCTCCTCTGAAACTAACACTTGGTTTAATATACATCTCATCAAAGAGAAGGCAGCAATGCTTTTCAGAACTATTAAAATTTTCAAAAACAACTTTGATTGTATTATTGCACTCTTTTTCATTTCCAACTCCAACTCTTCCTAATTTTAAAATGAGAGTCTTTGGACTGGGCAAACAATACAGATTTCTTAAATGTCGATAACAACATCTGGAGGACAAATACAGTTCAAGTGCACGACGTATACATAAAGTAGAAAAGCGCAGTCCATTTGGAGAATAAGTGGTGAGGCGTAGTTGTTCAATGAGGAAAGAAATTTCTTCAGAAGTATCACTGTATGTATTTTCAATTTGACTAATCAAACTTAATACCTCATCTTTTATTTCAGGACTAGAGGTACAAACTCTTTTGACAATAGCTTCAAGCTGTGACCACCGAGTAAGACAATGAGAAAAACTGAGCAGGTCATAGCAGCTAACTTTTGTAAGCCTACAATAAATATTAACTTGACGTGAATGACAGTTAATTTCAACAGAAAATATTGTTTCAGGTAGACATGATCGAGAAACATCAAACAATATGACTTTTGAATTTTCAATGAATGCAATGTATTGAGGATATCTAAAATAGATTTAATAACAAGTAAACTTTAAATCAAAACAAACAAATATCATAAAACGAGGAGAAAAAATTAATTTTACCTTTCTTTTATTTCAGACAACATTATTTCAACATAAAATCTAATTAAATCAATTTGATTGAAATCATCCAATTCATCAGGTATTGCATTTCGTGATGTTAAAGAAATTTTATTTATATTTGTAGATCTTGGTTGTGTTGAGACTGTTTGGCGCACCATTGAAGATGTGCATCCAGGAAAAGTAGATGGGGGATCAAAAGGAACCTAAAAAAGATATTAATAAAATTAGTCATTGTAAAACTTATCAATAAAAACAACTTTAAGGATGCTTACCTCAAACTTTGATCGAGGAGGCTTATGCATTTTGCAGCCTGGTGGCCAGTGTTTTTCACACACACCCATATTTGACTTTTTCAAACGCATTTGAAATAGATGACAACCAATATTGTAACTTTTGTGTGTCACTTGGAAACATACAAACATGAAGCTTTTCTTCTGAAGTTGATGTTAAATAATTTGTGGTACAATTAACTATTGAACATTTTCTTGGCATGATTATAACTAATAATAGTTACACCATTATTATTTATTATAAATGACATAACATTTTGTAACACTGAATAGATTCACTACTTAAAATAATTTATTCAAATTAAAAACTACTTAATACAATTTTTTAATCTTACTACTTTCAAAAAATAAAAAACTTTTGATTTTTCAATAAAAATAGCAACTTTTTTCAAAAAAAAAAAAGGCTTTTTTTTAAAAAATGTTGTAAATATCTCCCAATATTTCTATTGCATTAACCTATATTTTATCAGTACGATACTGATGAAAAATATATACATTATATTAGTAATATAAATTTGTATCACTTTAATGTATTCTAAAATGTGAATATAATTAGATTAATGTAAGTTTTTCATAACTTCTTTGCTAAATCAAACTAGCATCGCCATTTACAATCGGCCCTGTCGTCGTTTTAGCATCGATTTGAAGTTTCGCGTCCCGTTATTTTAGTAGTCCCTGCGTTTATCACAAATACTTTTTTATCACAAATACTTTTTTGTGACATTCCACTTACGTAACCGCCAATAGTTTTCTTTCTTAGTTCCAATCCAAGACGGACGGGAGCCATTTTTGCACTTGAAGTAATAAAAATAATAAAAGTAAATAATCACGCTTCTCAAGGCTTACCGTGTTACATTTACCTTGTGATGATACAATAATGTTCTGTGGAACACAACATCTTGGTTAAATGTGGACTGTATTGATGTAATGAAACACTTGTTGTATTTCGCTTCTTATATTGATGCTCTTCGATAAAATAATTTGATAAAACTCACTTCGATAAACTGTCTTGATAATAGTGACTGATTGACTTTCATATACTAACTGAATTACATGTCGGTTTACATGTCTCTTATATAGTAAAATGAACTTGTGTTAACCTGTTCTGGAAGATTCTAGATGCTTCTTTTCAATGCTTTTGGAAGCTTCTGGATGCGTCTGGATGCTTTTGAATGTTTCTGGATACTTCTGGATACTTCTGGATGCTTCTGGATGCTTCCAGATGCTTTTTCTGGAAACTTCTAGAAGCGTCTGCATGCTTCTAAAAACTTCTGAATACTTCCTTTAATTATTAAAAAACTTCCGTGACGTTGACACGGACCAGACTTAAGAAAATAAAACAAACCAAAAAAGTTGCACTTGTTTTGTCCGCTGCAAAATGGCACTTGTCAACGAGATTCTGCCTGTGTACTGTCACCTGTCAGCTGATTGCTCATGTCATGGCATGCTATGACTCCAGACTCCTTAACTGTTTGCTGTGATAGTATAGTTCGTTTTTAAGACATGTAAAATTAGGAACACTTTTTAGCATTGTTCGATATCGGTTGCAAATGTTTTGTCCAATACTGTATATATATATATATATATATATATATATATATATATATATATATATATATATATATATATATATATATATATATATATATATATATATATATATATATATATATATATATATATATATATATATATATATATATATATATACATATATATATATATATATATATATATATATATATATATATATATATATATATATATATATTATATATATATATATATATATATATATATATATTTATATAAATAAATATATATATATATATATATATATATATATATATATATATATATATATATATATATATATATAATATATATATATATATATATATATATATATATATATATATATATATATATATATATATATATATATATATATATATATATATATATATATATATATATTTATTAGATGCTTATCTTCCGGGATTTTATTTGACGAGTAGTGAAACCGCTCATTGTATTTACAAATTTAGTCTGCTTTTTGAAGAAGGGGCAAATATTATAAAGTTAATGTTGTGGAAATCATTTATTATTAGGGCAAAAGCGGGTTCACTTATCGGATCAAAGTTAGACATCCTAAAAAGTTAAAGCGATTTTGAAATATCATAGCGTCTGTTTGATATTTTGCTGTCTACCGCATATTTTCGTTAAATGATCAGGTCTGTGAATTATGAAAAGATAAAAAGAATTAAAATCATAATTTTTGCCGTAACATAAAATATTATTTTAGGTGGCAAAAAAATCAAAGACCAAATATTCTTTTTTTTTAAAAAAATTAAAAAAACTTATTAAAATCACGGTTGCATGTCCAAATTTGAATAAGATTTTAAATAAATACCTTGTTGCGGTGAAATGAACATCATAGTTTAATAATAAGAACCTAGGTTTACCTATTATTCTTCATTGACTTGTAGGGCATTGATTCTTTTACACAGTCAGTGTCACATGTCTTAAAAAAAATAGGAAAAAAGTAAATTCCGCCATTCCGGGTTAAAATACTGTAATTCCGGCCGGAACCGATTTTTTCGGCCGGACCATAATTCCAGTACATCCCTACTACTAAGTAATGCAACATACAAATAAACAGTAGCTGCAAAAATATGTTTTCTTGATTTAATTTATGAACAGGTACTTAATGTTTAGTTGAAACAAATCAACGAGAAACCTAAAATTAAAAATAAAGCGGATAAAAGAATGAAAACTATAAACAGTTACTGTTTTTTTTTTTTCAAAAAGCTTACAAAAAACTATGTTTATTTCCATATTTTGAAGATGTTGCCAAACTGAAATGTTTGCTTTGTAACTTGGTGTTTGCATTATGCACAGGATTTTTTTAATATAACCTTTTTATAAACATGCTAAAAAATAAGTTGCACCGCGTGGTTAGAAATCTTTCTTTTATCTCCATCTTTAGAAAAATTTAAGTTGTTAATTGTGTTCTAATGTTTGTTTTAGCAAATTATAACTTAGATTTCTACTAAGTAGACAAAACATTACTTTAAGGATCTGTAAAGTATACAAAATTTAACTTTAAAGAACTGTTCATAAAATAAATTAAAAAAAGACATTTTTTAATTTATTTTATTTGTATGTTGCATTACTTAGTAGCTTCATGTTCTGGACATTTTATAAAAGATTTAAAATCAGAACTTAAAAAAAACTTCAAAAAAAGAAATCTCAAATAAAAGACTTCTGAAAATATCTTTCAGCTTCTGATTAAAGATCATGTTTATTTACACTTTCATGTGTATCTATGTATGTGGTCCAGACTACCTATGAAAATAATAAACAGCTGAAAGCGTTAAAAAAAAATGATTGCTTTAGTAGAGATGTACCCCTGAGGTACAAACTTTTCTATTCAAATTTACTACTACCGATAGGCTTTTTTGAATAAAAAAAATAACTGACTTTGCCTTGTTGTTTTGTTGAATTCAAATACGTTTAAATTAAAACTTAATACGCTTGTTAAAAAAAGAATAACTGCCCATTAACAATTAGAAATTAACATATTATTAACAAAATTTATTTGTAACATTAAAACTCTCTTCTCATTTTAAATTATCTTGTCATCATCATTCTCTAATATGAAGAAATTAAAATTATGCGTAGGGTGACGCATATATTGTAAGGTATAAGAGCAGCTTAAAATTTTGATATTTAACAAATAAATTTTCAGGTATCCCATAATTTATTTGAAATAAAAAAGGAATTATATGCGCACATTTTAATATAAAGTAAAAAGAAGCTGTTGTGTAATATTGTTAAGCTTAACCATAGTAGATTTTGATCCAGCCATTTTTTTTAATTAGGTATGTTTTTGAAACCAGATGACCAAATTCTAAAAAAACGTAAGTGCTTTTATTTTTATTTTACAAACTGCTTTTAACTTAGCATGCCTTTTAATTTTGTTTAAATTAGTCTATAACAAATATAGTTTTCTTTTATTTAGCTGAATTCTTTACGTAGTTGGGGCAACTTAAAGAATTCAGTCGAATAAGAGAAAATAGCTGGTGAAATGACTTAACATTTAAAAATTTAAATTTAGATAATAAGTATAGGTTTTGGAGTAAAAAGACTGTATCCTAAAGTTACCTCTTCACTTTATTTACCTTTGTTACTTTATCCAACTAAAAGTATCCTTTAACTTTTTAGGTAAATTTAGTATAGATAAAATGAAAATAAATATCAACAATATGTCACAACTTGACATACGTTCATACAAAGTTTTGTATGAACATATTTACAGGTATTTGTACCTTAAAATGTATGGGTACCTTGAAATGTCCGTAACTGAATTTTGGTCTCTTATATTTTTAAATCAAGTGAAAAAAAAGGTTTATATTATACAAGGAAGTAACCAAGGCATGACAGAGTTTTGAAAATAATCGTGAACGAACAATTGTTTTGAAACTGCACAACTACGAAGACAAAAAAGTGATCACTGGTAACGCATCGAAGCTAAAAGGTACCAATATTTTTATTAATGAAGACTTTTGTAGCACTACTCAAAAAATTCGAAAAGAGTTATTTGCTAAAGCAAAATTCATAGACAAAACGGTTTTTAAGCTACAGTTGTTTATAATAAACTAATTGTCCATGAATTCCGACAAAATAAATGTGCAAGCACATAAAATGTAATACCTCGGGATAAATAATTTATTAATATATATATATATATATATATATATATATATATATATATATATATATATATATATATATATATATATATATATATATATAGGTAAATTATCATATACTTACTTAAAAATGGATTCGAATAATATTTTTCAACAAGGTTTTGAAAATATTATTTTTAACCCTTTTAAAGACAATTTAAAAAATATCACAAATATTTTTCAGAAACTCAAAGGAATTTAATGAAAACACAGTATTTTGATCCTTATGATTTTAAGGGAAGAAAGAAATAAATTCATTTTATATATTACAAATAAATATTAGGAGCATAAACCAAAACTTTGACAAGTTTAAAGAATTCTTAAATATTATAAATTACACGTTTGACGTCATATCTCTTTCAGAGACCTGCAGCCGTAATTCTAATCTCTCCCTTAAGCTTAACGGAGCTTTTATCTGAAATTTCATTACAATATATCAAAGTAAAGAAATGACGAAAACCTTATTTAAATTTTTTAAAATAAAACTAATACTAAATAAATCGTTTATTTTTGAAAATTTATATTTTTAAAGAACTTTTTTATTAATGTAGTTAAAAAGAAATTTTTTACTTACGCTCCGTTAAGCTCAACGGAGAGATGAGAATACGACCCCTGGCATGACAATACACTTAAGTGTATTAGGAAATTCGTAAATAGAATTAGAATCAATTGATTTTAATTCTATTTACGAATTGCCTAATTATAAATTACTTAGTCAACCGCGAGAAAGTAATAAAAACGGAAAGAGTTGGTGTTTATGTTTTAAACAAATATTCATTCAAAATAAAAAATAAACTACGCTCGTCAAATCTTATTTATGAAAATCTATTTATTGAAATAATAAATGACAAAGATAAAAACAATTTAATTAAGTGCGTATATCGCCCACCGAGTGGAAAAATTAAATTGTTTGAAGAATTCATAAAAAATACAGTCTCAAAAAAAAAAAAAGAAAAAAAAATTGTTTATTGCTGGCGACATAAACTTGAACGCTCTGGCATATAAAAAATATACAAAAACAAAATATTTTTTTGACATGCTTTTCAAATATAATATCTTACTAGTTATCAATAAACTAACTAGGGTAACTAAAAGTTCGGCAACTGCAATCGAAAATATCTTTATTAACAATTATATAAAAAACGTCATTTGAGGCAGGTATTTTTAAAACTGGTATTAGTGATCACTGTCAATATACGTTAAAATAAATCCTTTCAAAGCCCCATCCAACGGGGATCCCAAAGGGGATCCTATTACCCTAAAAAAACGCAACCTATCAGAAGTTAATAAGAATAATCTTTCAGATAAATAAGATTATTCTTATTAACTTTCTTATTAAAAAATATATTCTTATTAATCTTTCAGATAAAAATAGTTTATCTGAAAGATTAATAAGAATAATCTTTCAGATAAACTAAAGCAAGAGACGTGGAATTAGATTTTTAATTGTGATAATACAAATGAAGCATTTAATATTTTCTTTAAGACATTTCTTGACATTTATAACAAAATAACTAAAAAAAAAAACAATATTGAATCCTTGGATGGATAAAACTCTTATAAAATGTTCAAGAAATAAACAAAAACTTTATAATAAATTTTTAAAAAACAGAACTGAAATTAATGAAAAAAGTTACAAAAAATATAAACACTTTTACGAAAATCCTCTCAAGAAAGCTAAAAAAAGATATTATAGTAAAGAAATAACAAAAAACAAATTCGATGTGAAAAAAACATGGGATTTAATTAACGATATAATGAGAAGAAATAAATAAATACGGCTATACGACCTCAAAGAATAAATATAAATAAAACTGATATTTATTGTCCATTACAAATCTCGAATGAGTTAAATAAATACTTTAGAAACATTAGCCCTAACCTTGCTAAAAAAATCATAACTACACCAAATTCTTTTCAAAAATATCTTAAATCTTTAAATGGCGCGATACAGCAAGATCGCGACTTTTCTCATGAAGAGTATGAAATTGCTTTTTCTTTTTAAAAAAAGTATAAATAACTTGGTTTCAATGACGTTTCTAGTAATATAGTTATTTCAAATAAAAAACACATCTCCAAACCTTTGTTCCGTATTATAAAACTTTCAATAAAAAAAAGGAATTTTTCCTGAAACATTAAAGTTGGCAAAAGTATATCTAATTTACAAAAATAATGATCAATCTGAAACCAATGAAGACCTGTATCAGTACTTTCTGTGTTTTCAAAAATATTTGAATGTTTAATTTATAATAGAATCTATAACCATTTTAATGTAAATAATTTATTTTACGCAAAACAGTTTGGTTTTCGGAAAAAACATTTAACAGAACACACAATAATTTAAATATTAGACCAAATTACTAAAGGATTTGAAAATAGTAACTTTACTTTAGGATTATTTATTGACCTATCAAAAGCATTTGATACAATTGATCACCTAATTCTTTTGGAAAAAAAAACACACTATAAAGTGATAAATAAAACCATGATTGGTTAAAAAGCTTCCTCACTGAAAAAAAACATTATGTTATTATGTTAATTTTTTGTGGAGTTCAAGGGTCGATTCTTGGTCCATCGCTTTTCTTGATTAATGTAAATGATTTTTTCACAAATCTTTTCCTTTCAAACTGTGACATTAATCAACTGTATTCTGACATGAACTCTGAACTAATGAATGTCGATGAGTAGTTTAAGGCAAATAAAGTTTCATTCAATGTAGATAAAATCAAAGTATACTTTATTTCATAAAAAATCACAAGATGAAAAATTTCCTTTAAAATTACCTGATTTGATTTTAAATGATGCACTAATTAGTAAAAATGAATCAATAAAATTCTTGGGAATTATTATATTTATTACTTATTGATGAATATTTATCATATATGGTTTCCCCATATTAATTATATTCAATCAAAAATTAGTAAAACAATTGGTTTGATGTACCGTATTTGTCCATATGTAACATCAGAAAGTCTGAAATTAGTATATTAGTATACATTGTTTCATATACTATGCCAATATCACATGGGCTAGTATTCAACCAACAAAAGTTAAAAAAATATTCTATTTACAAAAACATGCATGCAGACTTATATATATATTAAAAAAATATGAACATGCAAAACCATTAATGAAAGACATGAAAATAATGAATATATATGAAATCAACATTTACCAACACCTAATTTTTATCTATAAATATAACAACAGCTTGATTCCAAAAACCTTTAATGATAAATTTACAAAAAATGTAAACAAAAAGTATTTTCTTAGAATAAACCAATGAAATACTTATAAATTACCAAGAATTAATAGTAAGTATTCTGAATATGGAATATCATACCGCGGACCAAAACTATGGAACAGTTTTAAAAAAACAAAAAATTTAAATACTGTAAAATCATTAAATTCATTTAGGTTTATAATAAAAAATGAAACTTTTAAATTATATATATATATATATATATATATATATATATATATATATATATATATATATATATATATATATATATATATATATATATATATATATATATAGTTTTTTTGATTTTTCGAAATAAAAATCGAGTTCCATTATTCTTAGTTTTTTTACTTGTTATTTGGCTCTAATTTTGATATTTAACAGAGTTGCCAGTATATTTTAATGAATATTGATAAAACAATATGATATTATTTACTTTCTTGATTTAATGGAAATATTTATGCGAGCTTTAACCTTTTTATTATATTGGAGATCCTATTTGTTTAACTTGTAAAGCCCACCTAGGGGCTCTATGAAAAGATTGTGGTGACTTTAGTCACCCGTATCTTCTTTGAGCCCCTGCCTGTTTATTATAAATCCACTTTTTTTGTATGTAAACGTTTCTTTGTAATTATATTTCTTATTATATAAACAGCAAATATATATTAAAAAAAAAAAAAAAAGTTAAGTATACTCTGACAACTGATGATATTCTGTATTTTTTCTATAAATTAGAACACATATATTCACTAAAAACATAAAGTTCAGATTTAAAACAAAAAATTATAAAAACTATACGTGGAAAGGGTCAGTACACTCTGGCGGAATCACTGATCTCTATAATAACTGGATAGCGCATCTCTATTATCAAAAGTAAAGCTAATTTTTTGTACGGCCGCCATATTGGAAAGCCCCAGAATACCTACTTATATCTACTTGACCAAGTCACATTTTTCAATGATATTATTATTTTTAAAATGTTTGAAGGTGTAAAAATTATAAAAGGGAATCAAAAACACGCAAAACATTAACGACGAAGAGATAAAGAAATAATAAAATTTGTATTGCTTTCTATGAACTTGTTAAATTTATTGAATTTATGATATTCTAAATAAAACTTTTCTGAAAGACAAATTGATATTTAATCTGGTTACTTTTGGGTGTTAATTTTAACAACTTGATGCGACCTTAATTAGCAATAGTAGCTGGAAAGTAACTTTACAAGTATAAAACATGGTAAAAACAATGTAGCAAACATTTTTGTAAATGGTTTTCTAATTTTTGAGACTCTGAGGACATGTTTATATTGTTCCACAACTGAAATATCATTAACTATGCAATACTTTATTAAAATTGTTATCACTTAATAACAATGTTTCGTTCTGTTGCTTTGCTAACTTTAATTACACTTTGTGAAGGTTTGGCAAAGCCATCTCTAACTTTAAAAAACACTAGACATTTGGTGATAACTAGTTATATGCAGTTTTACATTAAAGTGTTTAGTGTTTTAGACTAAATAACAGCATCGCATACATGTTGATTGTGTATATGTAAATATGGTATAAGTGAAAATAGACATGGTTTCTTTGAAGTTTTTTTAAAACTATTGACTTTTAAGTAAAATATTAATGATTCAGCTAACATCTATCAGTTTTATATTGATAAATATTAGTTGTATAATTAATAAATATTAAAAATATTTCTTGTCAAAACAAATAAGCAACATAAAAGACCAAAATGAAACGCGAACAATTTTTTAACAAAGTGTACATACTTTTTTACTTTTCCCTACCACATAATACCTTTTTATTCAATGTTTATTTTGTTATTAAATGCTTATACAAGTTATTCAATGAATATTTTGTTCAAGATGATAGAGCTAACTACTATTTTATTTATATTTTTTTACTTTAACATACTCTTTTGTAATTGTAATATCTATACAAATGTTCTGGTGTTGTGAAAATGTCTAATGGCATTTACAAAAATGTCTTGAAAGTATTTTTCGACAGTTAAGCGTTAAGTTAATTTATATATATATATATATATATATATATATATATATATATATATATATATATATATATATATATATATATATATATATATATATATATATATATATATATATATATATATATATATATATATATATATATATATATATATATATATATATATATATATATACACACGCCGAAACAAAATTATTAAAAGTAAATATAACGATTTGTTATATATATTGGCTAAGGAACCTTTAAGTTGTGTTACAATCAGATTGCCTAACTAATGATTCATACAGCAAACTTGTAAGCTGTTTACCTTGCAATTATGTTACAAGCCTCAGGCATTTTGCAGAGGGCGATTAAGAATCAAAAGGTGCATACAGGGAAAAATGTCTTTTTTGAAAATTTAATTTTTTATAGTTTTTTTTTACTTACTCCCAAACAACAAAACTTAAAAATTCACACTTTAAAATATAACTGAGTCTGGGAATTTAATTGTTGAAAGTGGCTGGCCACCCTGTTTACATAATTTATATATATATATATATATATATATATATATATATATATATATATATATATATATATATATATATATATATATATATATATATATATATATATATATATACATATATATATATAAATATATCTATCTATCTATATATATATATATATATATATATATATATATATATATATATATATATATATATATATATATATATATATATATATATATATATATATATATATATATATATATGTATATATATATATATATATATATACATATATATATATATATATATATACATATATATATATATATATATATATACATATATATATATACATATATATATATATACATATATATATATACATATATATATATATACATATATATATAATATATATATATATATATATATATATATATATATATATATATATATATATATATATATATATATATATATATATATATATATATATATATATATATATATATATATATATATACATATAAGGTAAACAGCTTAAAGTGTGAATTTTTAAGTTTTGTGCGGAGTTTCCTTCCACTTCTTCCTCCACCTCAGTGTGCAGGCCTTCCTCCACCTCAGTGTGTAGTAAATGTGGACTTTTCACACAGTTGTGGACTTATTATTTTTCTACTAAAGTGTGGAATCAATTTTATTTCATAAGGGACCGGCTAATAAATTGCTTGTGGGTTTGCATAACATAATTATTTTTTTTTAATGCATTGTTTTTTTTGTTTTTTTTACGCATTATTGAAACTATGATTTTTACGCGTTATTGCGAATAATTTGTATTTCGTTCAAGGAGCAGCATTTGATTACTGTAAATTTCTTTAAAAATCTTTTTTTTATGCGTTATTGCGGTTTTTTACGCATTAATATGGTTCCTTTACGCATTATTGTTAACAATTTTCATTCCATACAAAGAACTTCAGTGGATTCGAGAAGTTTCATTAAATGCTTTGAAGAATATTCAATATTAAAATCTCTTTACTATAGTTTAATTAGTAATTAATAGAATTTAATTTTTTTTGTAATTACTAAATTTAAAAGCGACCGTAAATTTTATTAGTTAACATTTTAAAATCACGAGATCTAATTACTGTCAAGTAGTATCTAATTACTATCAATTCTGTCAAGTATCTAATTACTGTCAATTGTTTCTTTTTTCATCTGCATCTATTAATTGCTTTAACTGAAGCAATTAATAGATGCAGATGAAAAAAGAAAATATTATAATTAGTAAATTAAAAAAATAATCGAAATAAATTTTAATAGCAATCTCTAACTAAAAAATCCTTTTATAAATAATATTAATATACAAATAAAATCTTGAAGATTAAAAAAAAAAACGAATGAAACATATTTAAACCCATCCTTTCTTACATATTTATACATATGTAAGAAAAATTATGTTAGTAAACAAATCAGCAACGGTTGAACTTTTCACAGTACATTTAAGTCCCATGACTTTCTCCAAAAAGCCATAAAAAAATCTAAATTCGGTCGGATATTTCACGGCGAAAACATAAAAAAACATAAATAAAAACTCCAATGCCTTCATAAAACAGCTGCAACAAGGCAGTGTTAAAACTGTGTTGTCAGCCTTTATATAATATCCATCAGATATGCGCAACATCATTGGTTATTTAACCCCGCGATCCTCCAGTGTCTTTAGTGCACTGTCAACTGTGCCACCCTGCATAATGTTTAAACTTTTTTTTACATTATCAATTTTACTATCAGATAGAGTAGCAATATCAATAATAAAATAATGATAAAAATATATAAAAAAATAAAATTTTAAATAAAAATTTCAAAAAAAAAAAAACAATACCTTGAAGTCAAAGAAAAGATTTTGCATAACCACATTCGGTAGCAAACAAGTCATTTTAACTGTTTTTTTTTTGATGGGGTAGGAGAAGCCAAACAAGACATTCAACCGCAAGTTCACTTTTTTTATCTAACAATATAAAAGAAAAAAAATTTGGACTGATGTTAAACAGATTTATAACTTTTATAAATAAACAGATATATAACCTAATATGTATACTTAAACAGATATATAACTTATAAGATATATAACAGATATATTAAACAGATATATAATTAATATGTATATTTGTTTACTTAAACAGTTATACAACTTTTGCAAATAAATAAAAATCACAAAAAGATTTTTGTAATTGTTATTCAGGTAGAATAATAAATTACATTAAATAGTGTTAAAAATAGTAAAAACTAAGATTGTTTAGTTAATCACTTTATAATTTAATAATAAACTACAATTTTTAATTGGACTGTTTAAAGTTCATAATTCACCTTCACCTTTAATTGGACTGTTTAAAGTTCATAATTCACCATCATACTTATTTATTAAGGAAAACATTAGAGTATTTAATGAGGGCTTCAATTTGGCATACTCCAAAATTTTAAGTTTGTGCCACATTTCTGCCACTCAACATACAATCGTGTTAGTATAAAATTGCAACTTTGGAATACTTTAAGAATCTAATATAAATATACATATATTTAAATTTAGACTAAAGAAGCCTTTAAGTCACAAAAAAAAAATTCAAATTTTTACAAAATTTACAGCACTGCAAACTCCATTAAAAATAGTATTGGGAGCAAATTTTTTGTTTTAATAAATAAATGTAAATAAACTGATTCTGGTATGCCTAGTAACCGCGGGTACTGAATTACAATTTCTGTGATTGATGGGAACGATGTGTTGATACATGATCGCCGATGATTTCTTGTAATCTCCATTAATTTATTTAGTTCTTCTTTGTTTTGGGCATTAGGTCCTTGTTCGCGTAGTAATCGAACAGCACTTTTAACATTATCGCTAGTTGTGAGACCTATTCTACTAGAGGCAAGACTACTGATAAAAAGTGAGGGATAAAAAAACATATTGAAATTAAAAAAAAAGAAGGACTTATCAAAGTCAATAATTGACTTTGATAAGTCCTGCTTCTCAGTAACATTTGGCCTATCTTTTCTGAAATATATAAAAATTATTTCAACTAATTGAAATCTTATCAACTTTTTTATTTTATTTACACTTGCTGAGCACAATTGTTCATCAGGTAACGCCAGCAAACTTTTGTTAAAAATAACATTTCTGCTTTTTCAATCAGCTCTCCTGACTTTACCTTTGGTGTCAATTGTTGACCACAAATAGGTCCATGCTGCTGCCTCTGCTCTGATATAATATTATCAACTCGCAGATTCTGATAAAATTAATAGAAATATGCAACTAACATAATTTTATATAATTTATTTTAGCATTTACATACTATGCAAAATATACACTTCAACATTATTGCTTTTATTAATATTATGATTATTTTTTATTGTGACATGTCTCTTTTACTGACTCCATGTATGCCATTTCAGCAATCATTTGTTAATTGTTTGAAAACTAACCTTGAAACTGATTACACTAATAGTGCTGCAGCTATTTATTCTGGATAAAACAATAACTGACTCACCAATACTCAATAAACACTGTGTGGCAACATATTCATTACCAGCTGGAATATTAACAACCGGTTGAGCCCTAATCCATTTCTGCAGTAACTTTTTTTCTGCCATCCTAAATCCTAATTTGACAAGGCCCTCTTGTGTGGTTAATACAAATGACCTTAGTGTAAAACCGGATTCTAAAATAAAGCAATATAATAAATAAGTAGTTCTTTATATGCGTGTTGATGTGAAAGGAAAAGTTTCAGACATATATTTGGGTAAATCGTTATTTTAAGTCTGTGTATTTAAAGAGAAAGTGAATATTTTCTGGGATACACATACTAAAATACATATTAAAAGAGAGAAAATCTTACCAAATAAAATATGTTGAATATCGTCAGGAAGAACAGATAATTCCAATACAGTGGCGAGTGTGTTGATTACACTCATGGTTTAAAAATATATTAACTAAACATAATCAATTCAATCAAGTTACTATATTTCCAAATTTAACAACAACACTATATATACAATCATTAGGGACATTTACAAACAACTGATGACCTGTATTAAAGAAAAAAAAAATAACTTCCTTGCCTGAGGTGGCCTAGGACTTAGGTAAGTGAATACCAGTTGTACAGTTGTTAAAAAACACTGTTTTTAAACAACTGTAAAACATTTTTTTTACAATATTTTTATATTTGCTATAAAGAAAAATTTTTAGATTAAACTTTAAAAATTATGTTATAAATAATGCTAAATAATAAAATAATTAGAAAAAACATTGCTATTGATATATATAAAGCAACTAAAGTTTACACTATTTACAAAAGAAATTATTAATTAAAAAACATAATAGGGCAATCAAACAAAGTTCTTCTTTACAGTAGTCGTAAGCAAACTATGACAATAAAGTGGATGAAAATCAGCTATGCACAGTACACATCTGAAACAGATCAAATTTAATCTGAATATCTTCTTTTGTTGCATAGCAAATTGTGCAAAAATGACTGCCAGAGAAAGACTCATCAAATCCAAGCAAACCATTGAGAGCCAAGTTGTCACAAGTAACTTGACAAAGATTTGCATAAATTGTACAAGTACCTAAAACTAGAAATACTCCTTGTAATCCAATAGTGCTTAACTCTTGTATCTCATCAACTAATTTGCTTAATATTGGCCCATGAACATAAACTGCAATATCATGAGTGTAACCCATGGCTAACAAGTGCACATTGCTAAAACAAGAGTTAAATGCGTGTGGAAAACTTTTTATAGTGTAATAAAAAACTCCAACGTTATGAACAGAGCCTTGAATTCTCAACGGATTAACTACACCCAAACCATCATAAAATAGTTAGATCTTAAGGCAAATTTTGGAGACATCACTAAAGAGGCAATGCTCTTTGAAACAACTTCTATTTGAAAAATCGGTCAAGACACCAGTTCTACACTTTTTCTCTAGAAACGCTTTTACATAAGCCTCATTCTGTAACAAATTAAATATAGTTTTTTTAATAGAAACATATTGGAACTGATTATATACAAATTTGCGATGCCCACAATGAGACTCTAATCATGGCATATAGCAGATACTTTCAGGTTAAACCATAAAAGGATGCCCTGCAAAACAAGAGTCAATGCAATAACGTGTTGATAAAAAATCAAGAAGATTGTTGCATAATTCTAATTTGGGTTGTATCTCTTGTGAAATTTGGTCAATAACTGCAAAATCAATACCGACTAATAATAAACTTTTACTAAATTCTTCTTAAAAATAAGATGATAGTAATCCAGCCATATCATTATATGACTGCACTATTGTAGGTATGATACCATAAGGTATACTGTTATTTGCACGAAGTTGTATTATAAGTGATGCTCCTTCATCTTGCAAAAAATCTTAACTATTAATTGACGAAACCACATCTAGATTAGGAGATGAATCTTTCAATTAGTTAATACAAGGGGCATAATTGTCACATAAAAACAAATTTTCTGGATTTTCTTCTATAAATGCAGCTGCTTCACTGACTCTCTCTGTGTTTATTCGGTGGTGAGTATTTAAATGTTTAATAAAATTAAACAAAACTGAAAACGAACTTATGCACTTATCTTGACGACAACATATTGGTATAGATAATTGTAGGTTGTCTTTATGTCGCTGCAAATGAACCCTTAACTCAGAAATACTATTATAACCTTTATTGCAAAGATAACATAAAAACACTCTTATAATATGCTAATTTTTTAAAAATAATTACAAGTTTTCTAACTCTATAAATGCTCGTGATGGCGGCTTAATTTATATCATGCGTTTCTTGCGCATTATTTTACTCCACACTAATTTGTAAATAATATCTTTTTAATATCTTATCTAAATTGTAAATAAAACCTTTTGATTATTACAGAATTTTCTCTAAAATTAATTTTTCTGAAATAATAACTCCACAAAACTGTGCAAATTACGGCCTTTACATTTAGCATGGAATTTTATGTCCGCACTGTCCGCGAGAGTGTACAGTTGTGTGCAGTAAAATAGTAGTGCGTATTTTATTTTTCTATCAACAAACTTTGAACATCAAAGTATATTTTTCAATTGTTTGTTTTTTATTGTTAAAGTTCATAAATTAATGTTGTGTTTATAATAGTATACAAAAAATTTAAGAAAGACAATAGCAGCACTGTATGGTTTTAAATTTTCAATACTATCGATTTAAGGTCATTCGTATTTTTTCTTAAACTGTGCAATAAAATAGTAGTGAAAAATTAGTTTTTGTGTAATAATTGCTGTACTTATTAAATTCTAATTATTATTAGTTCTTAATAATAAGCAATAAGTAACTAATTAATTTTGAGTAATTGAAAAGTAACTAAAAATTTTGAAAATTTAGAGAAACATGGGGCGCTCAAGGCATTGTATTAAAGAAGTTCGTAATTTAATTATAAATTTTAAAAATCATGGTAAAGCCTACAGACAAATATAAGAACTGGTTGGTAATGCTTTAAAATGGATACTCAAACCAGAAAAACGTGGAAATAAAAGATCAACTACCGCTATAGCAGATCGTCGAATTGTATCGTTAGCCAAAAAGGAGCCATTTATTACTTCTAGAAAAATTAAAGAAAGACTAGAATTAAATGTTGATACCTCAACTATTCGAAGACAACTAACACATGCCGATTTAAATGCAAGAACACTTAGAAAAGTGCCACTTTTGAGTAAAAGACATATCGAAAATCGTTTAAAATTTGCACGTATGCATGCTTCTTGGCCTAAAGAAAAAATGGCGAAATGTTTTGTAGACTGATGAAAGCAAAGTTGGAGTTTTTGGTTCCTATGTTCGTAAACAGTATTTTAGAAGAACAACGGGTGCAGCATATAAACCACAATTTACATTAAAGACTGTCAAACATGTCAAAAATAATGATATGAGGTTGTTTTTCTTACAATGGTCTTGGGCCGATTCATCGCATAGAAGGTATCATGGATCGGTTTGTATATGTAAAAATACTTAAAGAGATTGTGCTGCCTTATGCTAAAGAAAAAATACCATTAAAATTTTTGTTCCAGAAGGATAATGATCCCAAACATACGAGCAAGTTAGCCAAATCGTGGTTTAATGAGAACAAAGTCGATGTGATGGAGTGGCCAGCACAATCCCCCGACTTCAATCTGATTGAAAACTTGTGAATTGATGTTAAACAAGCAGTTTCTGAAAATAATCCAAGAGGTTGTAATTAATTGTGGGACGTAGTACAGTCAGCATGACAAAATATATCTGTCGAACGATGTCAGAATCTTATTAATTCCATGCAACGAAGATGCTTGGCGGTTATTACAAATAAAGGTCATGCCACAAAATACAAATGTAGAGCTTCAAAAAAAAAAAAAATTTTTTTAATAAAATTTATTTATTTTTTGACCTTTTAATAAAAAATGATTTTCACTACTATTTTATTGCACAGTAAAAAAAAAAATACGAATGACCTTCAATCGATAATATTGAAATTTAAAACCATACAGTGCTGGAATTATCTTTCTAAATTTTTTTTATACTATTATAATCACAACATTTAGTTTATGAACAAAAACGATAAAAAAAAAACAATAGAAAAATATTTTTTGATGTTCAAAGTTTGTTGATAGAAAAATAAAATACGCACTACTATTTTACTGCAGACGACTGTACCACTTCTTTTCTTGGTTCAATCATTTTATGTTCCAAAAACCACTTCTTCCAATGTGTAATTCAATCTATTTATGCTTTAAAACAATACCTTCACGACGTTTTTGCATAACTATCATTATTTATAGCTTACTAAAAACAAAACTTTTTACAAATTTAGCTAAATCATTTCATTATTTCGTATACAAAATGTTTGAAAATGATGCTTTAAAAATGTAATTATTAACTACAAACAGATAACCAAATAGTTATTAATTATTTAAAATAACACCTTTTGCTATCAAAGATTACCCTTTCCAGCAAACACTAATCCATTTGCACTCCCATCAACTCCAAAGTTTACAAACTGTGGAGTTTCATCATGATTAAATATGCGTTTAGTATCTATTATACCGTACCACACTCCTTCTGAAGTTTTTTCACTGTTCTTTATTATACCTGCTATTTTCAGTTCTTCGGCTAGTTCATTTAAATGACTTTCACCCATTTCTCTAGTGCAGTTTAAAGAACGGTTCATAGAAACTCTCCCTTGTCTCTTTTGAGTTAGACTGGGGTGTTTTGCCATGAATTTTGACCAGAAAGAACGTGATAGTTTATTTTTGAGTATTGCTTTTTCTGTATGAGACGAAAGCTTGCAGTATAAACGATGATTTTTCAGGTTTTTATTAGCATGCATACGATACTTTATTATATTTTAAATGACTGTGGACAATTCTTTTTTTTGTAATACCTTGCAGAAATCTGTTTTTATCTTTGCATAAAATACTACTGCATTCTCTTCATCCTTTTTTAAAATTGAAAAATGGTTTTTATTTTCACCAATTTTAACACAGTCTAAAATGCGATTTATAGTTCTAGTATCAACATTATTACCACCTTTTTTAACAAATTTGTAACCTCGATAGTTGTTTTTTTTAAATAATAATCCACAGCATTTGCTAAAAATGTTTTCATTTAATTCTATTTTATCTCTGTAAGAAGCCGCTTGATATTTTGTTTTAGGTATTAACCTAAGATTGAACTTTGGTCTCATTTAAATTTACTTTAACTGTAAAAACAAAATTAAAAAGCATTATGAATAATTTAAAATAAAACTTTTTAGTTGTTCGAAAAATCGTACCTGCATTTTAAGTACAAAAAACCTACATTATAAAGTACAGCTAAAAATCTGAAAGTTATTTATACAATCTATTAACCTGTATTTAATATAAAACAATTAAGAAATTATAATACAAGCTTTCAACAGAAATCAAAAGGTTGTTCTAAAGTTATTGCCATAAAATAAAACCTACATTTTAAGCTTCACATGTCAAAATAGGCCTTATTTTGTGGAGCTATTGCTGATTCATTAAAGAGTGTAAGTGCAACAAGTACAATAAAGGGAATTTAAATAAATATAAGGTATGTTCATATTCTAAAGATTAGCTTTTAGCTGTTGTGACAAAAATTTTTAAGGTTATTGAAAATTTACCTACATTTTAAGGTACAAATACCTCTAATTAAATTCATTTATCTATGTATATGAGTATATGCGTATATATTTATTTATACACATAAGGCATAAAATATGAACCTAACACATGTAATTGAATGTATAGAGAAAATAAGTATGTACATATACTTGCGCAATTAAACCAACCTGTTTTCTTTATAGCCTGTACTTTTCAAGTAGGCAAAACGCAAGTTAAATTTTCATTATTTTTTTTTTTTAAATGTGACCACTGAAAATTTTGTTTTTCAAAATTAGATTAAAAAAAGATTAAAACTCAATCTGTATTTAATTTTGTTTTAATTTTTTTGTCGCATACGCTTATGTAACCCCCGTTGCGAACAACAAATTTACCTAAAGAAATCTTTCTGATCTAAATCTATTTAAGTCTATATGTTGTTTGTGCAAGTGTTTAGTCGTATGTTGAACCATCGGCAAATTACACCAATCGTGACTCTTAACCATCTTTATTTATAACAACCATTTAAACAATTTTTAATTTTACCTAGCTCCAAGATGTTTGATTCATTTATGGGAGTTTTTACTTGAAATGTTAATGGATGATTCGTTTACATCGATAATTGAATGGACAGACGAAATAAATGGCGAATTCAAAATAAAAAATAGTGAAGTTATAGCTAAGAAATGGGGCAAACGAAAACAGATATACAACATGAATTACGACAAATTAAGCAGGTCGTTGCGATATTATTATAAAAAAGATATTATTCAAAAGGTATTGATTACACTTTTTTTATCAACTATTTTAAATAATTTTTTGTGATTAACTGAATATTTCTAAAGTGATGTCACATATAAGATAGTGTATAAAATGAGATGTATTTTTTTATAAAATAAACTATAATATAAATGCTTCGTCTTCTTTTTGTGAACAAATAAAAAAAATTAATCGTGTTGTTATTTAATGTACGCTTTTTCCTCTATATATTTGAAAAAAAGTTTTCCAATACTTTTAAAAAGTTGAAAATCAGCTGTGAGAGTCTAACCAACCGTATAGCAATATAAAGTCTGATTAAAAACATTATTTTTTTTTATATTTTCTGTTTAAAAAACATTAAAGTTCTATTGTTTTAAATAAAATATTTAATGACTCCCATAAAGGATTTTAAGTTACTATGATTTAATTTACAAAGATATATATATATATATATATATATATATATATATATATATATATATATATATATATATGTATATATATATATATATATATATATATATATAGATATATATATATATATATATATATATATATATATATATATATATATATATATATATATATATATATATATATATATATATGTATATATATATATATATATATATATATATATATATATATATATATATATATATATATATATATATATATATATATATATATTACAGTGTAAATCTTAATTACTCTTTTAAAAGTTTACTGGATAAGTTTTTATCAACTGTTCTAACTATCAAGTTAGTAGTAATTACAACAAAAATCAAGATCTTCGTAAAGTAATTGCTTTTTGAATACCTCAACACTAGGTATAAATATCAAAGTTTTAGATAATTTCTGCTACTTGGATAAACCCCGTCTTTTGTTTGCCGTTTAGCTATAGGTTTGTTACGTTCTTAAAGAATATTTTTTACGGCATGGAACTTCATATACTTCTCCATAATTTTATTATATATTGTAGTATTTTTGCTAGATTTAAAAACATTCTGCTACATTCTAAATATAGAATTATAGGGAAATAAAATACCTTTTATTAAATCCGGCAAAAAAACTGTCAATTCTTTTCTAGACATTTATGAATTTAATTCTAATCTAAAATTTGAAATTACGGGCTACATAGTGCCTAAATTGGGCTATTTAAAAGCTATATAGCGGGCAATCCTACATATTAAAATAACGCGGATATATTTTGACTTGAAAATTAAGCTAAAAATAAGTAATGAATTTAACTTAATTTTTTTTAACTTTTGCAACTTTTGTTTTTACATCACTAACACTTGTGTCAAATATTTTATAAAAATTTATTTAAAACATATTGTATTATACATTTTACATTAGTAGAATTGTAGCGGGTTGTTTTGTTTTTTTATAGCTACTGCATAAGTATGTAGCGAGCTACATACTTATGTAGAAACTATGTATTGGGACACAGGCTATGCAGTAGCCTGTGTCCCAATACATGAATTTTAAATATGCTTTGCAATGTACTCTTTTACTAAGGCTATCAACAGGTACCAACCCGTTGCTCACAGCATGGGTAGCATTATTAAATGACGGGTAATCATCATTTGATAAGTTTTAAATTCATTTCATTCATCTTGAAAGTTTAAAATCATTATAGCTTATATAACAATTTAAAAATGTTAAACTGTTATGAGGAATATGATCGTGAAGATCTTGTTGTTACAAATTTCTATTGTTACAATCAATGTGGACCAGAGTGACCGCCAGGTTAAGTTGTTCCACAGGTCTGATATTTTTTTTCAATAGTTGGGTATAAATTAGTAGGCATTATTTATGCCGTTAAAAACTTCTGAGTGATTGGACTAAGTCAAAAAAAGCTGTTTGTCTTACACACTTCGGTAAAAAGTTATCTAGAATTCAAAAGATTACTCCAGCAATTGAAACAAAGATAAAAACCATCGTCTGAAACCAGTATAGTTTAGATGTAACCAACCATCCCAAGGTTATTTGTAACAACTGCCACAGAAACCTCCATGATCTCAACAGAAGCAAAACAGAGTACTTAGGGAACTGGATAGAGAAAATATCAAAGGTAAAATTCATATTAATTTTTTTTATTTATAATAATTATTATTACTTTCTAGTTAATACTTTGTTTTATTTACTATCCCACAGTTTCTAAACTAAAAATATAGAATGGAATTTTTTTTTCAATAGATGTTATTATACATATACATGTGTTAAAACATAATACATGTGTTTTAACACTAAAAAAGTACCTGGGTGTAAAAAATAAAAAAATGTGTATAACTTTTTACATTATATATACAACACTATAAGTATATGAAATACATATAATTAGAGTAAGTATGACAAGCAATTAGGTATTTGAGTATAATGTGTATATATGTAGTATATACATATAAGTTATACAAAACACGTATATAAAACATGTGTATTGTATAAGACAAACAACTTTTTGCTATTTATTTATTTACTGTTTATTAACTATTTATAGTGTAAGCTTAAGTTTTAATTATATAGTATATATAGTTAAACTTTAAGAGAACAAAGTGTAAATAGATTAAAATGCCATTTAGTATGCTAAAATAATATCACTTACTGACCAATATTTTTTCCATTAATTTAGATTGATAGAATGGATCTTAAAAGATCATCAAATATCAATGACATTGTTGATGAAATTAATGCGTCTAATGATTCTAAATGTGCCAAGTTCTCCAAACTACATTCAACATGCTTTGGTTTTGTAGGTTAGAATTTTATTATTATTGTTTATTTTTTTATAATTATAATGCTTCACATAACAAAATTTATTGTGCTTAATAAAATACTTAATTAATACAAAATTTTGTTCATTTGTTTTCAAACAAAAATATTTAGTGCAAGGAGTAATTCATATCTGTAAAGAGAGAAAAGCTGTTAACAATCTCATTGTAGCAGCAGAACAGCTTGAACCTAAATATTCAGAACGGGTAGCCTTAGGCAAGTGTATTAAGCTGTTCTTTTAATATAGATACATATTTTAAAATTCCAAATAGTAAACATATTTTACTAATGTATGTTGCCAGGTATACTTAAGCACAAGATGGAAGCTGAAAATATTTGTAGAGGTCAGAAGTTTTAGCTGGCTACTCAAGGGTCTCCTTTGAACATTGTGGTTCGAACTCCTGTCAAAAAAACTGACTGAATTGAGCTGAAACAGGTGTCTTTTGGTACTGTTATGGAGTTGATTAAATCTTTTATGCTTTCAAAAAATCAAACAAGGAAATTTTGTTCCAAATATAAATTTAGTGTGGGAACTCAAACCTGCATTGAAGCGAACATCTTTGAAAAAATTGAGGCTCTCCATAGTCGTATAGATGAATTTTACAATTCTAATGAAGTAGATTTTATGGATGGTGAAGAAGTCATTACTATAACATTGGTTCATGTAAAAGATACATTAACATTTATACAGCACATGACTCCATATTGAGAATAGCTATGAATTCAGGTCAGGGATTCCTTAAAATGTAAATGTTTATTATCCCCTGGAAAAAACTTCTTTATATTCAGAGCTAGATGATGCCGGAGTAAAGAAATCTTTTCTTATAGTAATTGTTGAGGGAGTTTCTGAAGCTAAGGATAACCTTTGGAAGCTTAGTGAGCCTCTGAATTTAAACAATGTAAAGTTTTACGTTGCATTTGATCTTAAATATGCAAATTCAGTGTTCGGATTTAGTAGTCAAGCTGGGAAATACAGTTTATATAGTGAGGGATGCTGCACTCTTAAGCATGGTATCAAGAGAACACATAGGTCCTTGCATAAACACTACAAAAACTTCACCCTTGATGGAAAGAAGAAGTTAAAAATGTCGCACTTTAAAAAATGTTTAAAACTTTTGTACAGAGAGGAAGATCCTGAAACTCTTCTTGAGTAGTTGGTTCTTGTTTCTGACATTCATATTTTAATGGGAATAGTAAGTAAACTTGCAGTACTTCTGGTTAGTATATGGCCTTTGTTTGAGAAGTGGTTACAACCAAATTACATCATGTTTTGAGGATACTAAGGGGTAGGATTTGACGTAGAAAACAATATAAACAAGTTCCTGAAGTTGGTGGATATACTTGAAAGAGATATTATAAACTTTAGAAAATATGACTTATTACCAATAGTAAACTGTCTCAGAAAGTTTAAATGCCTTCAAGCAGAAGCATTTAGTATGGTATCAGGGGATAAAATCAGTACTGTTCTTTTGGAGTTTAAAAAGTCAGCAGATTTTATTGAGTACGTGCATACCACATTTGAGGGTATTGTGTGCAGTGTTACATGGAAAGTTCACATAGCAGTATGTCACATACTTCCTTTTCTTCATTCGACTGACCGTGGCCTAGGAGTTTACTGTAAACAAACAGGAGGAGCTATTCATCATGAATCCAAAAAAACATGGAATAGATACAAACGAAAAGTTAACCATATAGATTATACAAAACGGCTAAAATCCAGTGTTGTTGAGTTTGCATCACAAGCATTAAATAATTTAATAGTTACATAATTTAATTTAATTTTTATATTTTTAAGTATATATTTTAAAGTATATTATTATAGCATTTAGACTTGTAATATAACTAATTAATATAAAACTTTTTAATTTTTACTTTGATTTGTTTAGGATAAGTTATACCTATTTTTTGAAATTTTTTGTTATTTCTTTCTCTATTTTTTTTTTTTTTGAAATATTTTCTAACACCATAGAAGTTTAAAATGTTGTAAATAGTGTTTGCTAATGTATGCCCAACTATTGAATAAAAATTAGACCTGGGGAACATTTAATCTGGCGGTCACTCAGGTCCACAGTAATAAGTTATAGCTACTTTTTACTTTTTTTGGCCTAATTTTGTTTTGGAAATTCCAACACCCCAGAAGTTCTAAATGTTATAAATGGTGTCTACTAATGTATACGTAACTATTGGGAAAAAAATTAGACCTGGGGAACAACTTAACCTTGCGGTCACACTGCGATCCAAAGTGCGATTTTTTTATTATTGTCATGACGTCACCAAAATTTCAAACTTGTTTATAAATTTGTTTCTCGGACAAAACTCTTTCAAAACCTAAAAGATGGAACATTAAACCCTGCTATTTTAGCACACAAGTAAATGCGCATATGCGTATTCAGCGGCATCAGAATGCACTTTATCAACGGCGTACTTTTTTGTCACCTAAATTAGTAGACATGCTAACATTTTTAAACCATAATTGGGACATGTGTAACATCGAGACTTAAAGTTAAATAAAGTTTAGATGCAAAAGAACAACTCTAAATAAATGGCATTGTTAAATAAAAGGTTTTTACTGACTACTTTAAAAAAAAGTTTTTTTGACGGGCACCCAG